>CM040117.1:158273898-158685506 GCA_022559845.1 Amorphophallus konjac
GATCCGGAGAAGGTCCGGGCCATTGTTGAGTGGCCGGAACCCCGTACGGTTCATGATGTCCGCAGCTTTCATGGCCTTGCGACGTTCTACCGTCGCTTCATCCGTGGATTTAGCTCCGTCACCGCCCCGATCACGGATTGCATCCGGAAGGGCACATTTGTATGGACGAAGGCCGCATCTGCCGCCTTCAAGGACATCAAGGAGCGCATGACCCAGACACCTATCCTTCGATTGCCTGATTTCTCGAAGGTGGTTGAGGTCTCTTGTGATGCGTCGGGTGTTGGATTGGAGGAGTTTTGAGTCAGGAGTCCCACCCGATCGCATATTTCAGCGAGAAGCTGAATGACGCGAAACTGCGATATTCCACGTATGATAAAGAATTCTACGCAGTTGTTCAGGCTCTTAGGCATTGGAGGCACTATCTTTTACATCAGGAGTTTGTCCTATACTCCGATCACGAGGCATTGAGGTACCTCCATTCCAAAAGAAGCTTAACTCGCGTCACAGTCGTTGGGTCGAGTATCTCCAGCAGTTCACCTTTGTGCTAAACATAAGGCTGGAGTGGAGAACAAGGTGGCTGATGCCTTGAGTCGGCGAGCATGTTTGCTTACCACCATGAGTGCCGAGGTCATAGGGTTAGAGAAGATGAAGGAGGCCTATGTTGATTGTCCTGACTTCGGTCAGATTTTTACCACTCTCCAGGCCGGACCCTCGAGAGACCTTGATGAGTATGTGCTTCAGGAGGGTTACCTCTTTCGAGGTAGCAGGCTATGTGTTCCCCGAACTTCGGTTCGAGATTTCTTAGTGTGGGAACTACATGCGGGAGGTCTAGCCGGCCACTTTGGTCGGAACAAGACTATTGAGGCAGTGGAGCATCGATTTTATTGGCCGAGCTTGAAGCGCGATGTTGCTAACATCGTGGCTCAGTGCCGTACATGTGCTACGGCCAAGATGAAGAAGCAAAGCTCGGGCCTTTATACGCCTCTACCCGTGCCTGATGCCCCGTGGCAGGATGTTAGTATGGACTTTGTTTTGGGATTGCCACGTACCTCCAGGAAGCATGATTCGGTCTATGTGGTGGTTGACCGTTTCTCGAAGATGGCCCTCTTTATTCCTTGCTCGAAGACTTCGGATGCTTCTAGGGTAGCCCGCCTTTTCCTTACGCATGTGGTGTGCAAGTTCGGGTTGCCTCGCACTATAGTGTCTGACCGTGATGTTAGATTCACTTCCTACTTTTGGAAGACACTATGGCATATGATGGGTACTCACCTCAAGTTTTCCACTGCATATCATCCCCAGACAGATGGTCAGACCGAGGTGGTCAATAGGAGTCTGGGAGATCTTTTGAGGTGTCTAGTTAAGGACCGCATTGGGGATTGGGATCTCATTTTACCTATGGCTGAGTTTGCATACAATGATTCGGTGAATAGGTCTACCGGCATGAGTCCATTTGAGATTGTCACAGGTCGTAGGCCTAGGAAACCCGTTGACCTTGTCCCCATGCCTATCCATGCTAGAGTGTCGAGTCGGCCGAGTCGTTTGCTAGGCATGTTAGGAGTTTGCATGACGACATCCGTCGTCACATTGAGGCCAGCAATGCACGGTACAAGGAGTTAGCCGATGCCCACCGACACCACCGAGAGTTCCACGAGGGCGAATACGTCATGATCAGGGTAAGACCTGAACGGTTTCCCTCTGGAACCGTTAAGAAGTTGCAAGCTCGCGGAGCCGGTCCCTTTAGAGTGTTGAAACGCGTTGGATCCAATGCGTATGTTGTGGACCTGCCCGAGGAATATGGTATAAGCTCTACCTTCAATGTATCGGATCTTGTTGCATATAGGGACCCAGCGGTGATCCCTAGTGAGCCTTTTGAGCCATATCCTCCCCTTGAGAGTGATCCCACACCTGAGTGTCCACTTCCACCTCCAGCCCCTTTTTCACGGCAGCGAGAGCATATAGATCGTATACTGGACGAGCAAGTGACAGTTACCAGGAGTGGATCTTACCCGCGCTACCTAGTGCGATGGAGAGGACTGCCCGCTCCTGAGGACACATGGATCACACATGGCGAGTTGTAGCGGATCGATCCGGACCTTCTGGAGCGATGCAGGTGCGATGCAGACCCTTACTCGACAGGGTCGAGTTTCTCCCACCCGGGGAGAATTGGTGCGGACACCCGAGCGCATGCGAGACACGAGTCGGCGAGCCACCGGTACCGCACGAGGAGCACGACTCGAGCTGCCTCAGCATCCCTATGGCTCGGAGACAATATGGAGGTTCCCCACTGAGTCATAGCATTTATCATATTTTTTGGGGATTTTTATTTGTGTGTAATGTATTTTATTTTCTTTCGTCAGTGTGTAATTTAGATAGTTCGAGGGGCTTATTTGCAAAGTGGGACTCCTGGGCCCCACGGGACCCCCAGGGCCCCTCCCATTGATCCTCCTCAGCCTTAGGGCCCCAAGTGGGGTCAGTCAACATGTCCAATGGAGGCTTCTAGATGGGTGGGCCAAGTGGGGGACAAGAGACTTGGAAAGTCCACATTTGGCCACCCACCCCACCTACCAAGTCCAACTTCTACCCCATGGTCCAAGGGCCGCCCCCCTCCTTGTTTTTTATATATTATTTTTGTGTGTGTGTCACACTCAATCCAGGCCACTCATTCCCATCCCCTAGATCCAACGGTTGCCAATGGATTTGAGATGTAACACATAAATACTTGTAATTTCCCATTTTCATGAATTAATGCCATTTGAATCAAACAAATTCCAAGAGCAAGGGCTGGTGCGCCCCCCTCCTCTCTCCTCCCTCTCCCCCTTGAAGCTGTGAAGGCTTCCATTCTGAGGTGTGACTCCTCGTGTATCAGTTCCGACGATCGCCGCCGCCGCCACGAGCCGCCACCGCACCGCCATCGCCATCAACGGAGTTCTGCCTGCGTAGTACCACAGCAGCTTGTTCAAAATTCACAGATCTTCCCCGAGCTCATTTGGCTATCAAATTTGGAGGAGTTGTTCCTGGGATGTTCCTATCCACCCACAAAAATCAGGCTAGCATTCAGATCACGTTTGCTAATTTTTGATTTTCATCCACTCTTCCATTTCAGTTCTGCCAGAGTTCTGTCCAGGTTCACCTCCGTCCTGTGTTTCATGTCTTAGAGCCATTTTTTAATTTCTGTTGGTTCGCCCAATTTTACTGGATGTTACATCCATCCACCCCTTCATCCATAATTTTTCTAACTTTTTTATTCTCCCATCTCATATTTTCTAAAAATCGCTCTCAGACCCATCTATAGTTCTATCCACCCGTTCCTAGATCCGACCACCAGTCACCCCCAAATTCATAACAAATCGCAGCCACCTCCAAATCAAATTATAAAAATAGTCCCAGTTCCGTGGTTTGATTCCCCACAACGCCGAAGAAGAGCTCAAGAGCTGAATCGGAGGTTTACTAGGCGGTCAATGGTGGTTCTCAGACAAGTGCCCTGTAGATCTGAGATTTCGGTTACTGTACAACAGGGATTTGTAAATTCAATAAAGTTCTGATCCGACCAGATCCAGCAGATCTCTCTGAGTCTAGATTGAAGCATTTGAAGAGATCTTTCCAACGATAGCTCATGCGTCCGATCCGACGTCGGGATTGACCGCAGCGGCCGTTTTCGCCGGAGCGCGCGCCGGAAGACAGCAACCAAAATCCGTGGGTAGCTAGTTCAAGAGTTGGGAATCGGGGCCGATCGACCCCCGATCGGTGTTCCCGGCCGACCGCCATCCGTGGAGGCGCGCCACCAGGGGTCCCCATCACAGTGGGTCCCACCCCCGTAGATCCGGAGGACAGCGCCATCAGTGGGCCCCGCGGGCCCGTAGAAGCCGCCGTTCGGAAAGCACGAAAAAGCGGAGTTCGGCACCGCCGGGCGACATCAAGATGCTGCCCGTCAACCCGAGTTGCGTGATTCCCGGACCCCACATGTGACCTTTTACCTCCCTGCGTGGAGTGGGTCGACTTAGTGTATTGCTGTAATAATTGTTAACCTGGGAGTCCGTGATTCGGCCGGGGTTGTCTTCGCCACGCCGGGTGCGTGGAGGTAATGGTCCGAACCTCTTGGCGTTCATTTGCTTAGCTAGTATATGGTCTTTTGCCGCTGCCGAGAGTGTAGGTACTAGCCCGTATGTCCATGTCACCGCTGTGAGAGTGAGAGTGACCCGTCCCGCGACTCGATCCGAGTCCGGAAGTTGAGTCGGACTACCCTTGACCTCCGCCGGTTCCTTAACCGCGCACGGTCCGCGCTTTCCCTCGCTTGGGACGACGAGTGAGCTTCCACTTCTGTTAGCGACGTTTCGCCACTAGGAGCTCGTAGTGTCGGGCTTAGTGTCTCCCTGGTGTGTGTTGCTGGTCGTGTCTTCATCTAGAGTCTGAGGGTGGCACCATATAGTGTTGTCTCCCGTGTCTGTCCCGCATCAATATCTGTCATAAAAGAACATCAAGTAGTTTAGTCATATAAGAGTGGTAAAACATCAATGACTTATAGTGTTTAGCCATTATCAAAGTCAAGAATATTAAATGACCATAGGATGATGTCGAATGACCCAAGTAACCACAAGATGAATCAAATGACCATACAGGCATAACATTCTCCCCCTTTTTGATGATGGTAACACTGTGAGTCATTATGTGGCAGTAATATCCAAGATGGCAAAGTTTATGACATATGCAACATGTGCAGCTCAAGATCCATGATAGTGAAAGCATGTGAATGCGGATAGGTATGCATGGATGATCAAAGTATGTGAATGCTATGCACAATCCCCCATCACATATGAAAACTCAAAGCTCACAAGGTTCTCTCCCCCGTGGACTTCACAATTCACTCTCCCCCTTTGACTACTCACAAAGGCCGCACAAAGGACGGACAAAGGTATTAGCTCATAAAGGACTCACAACAAGACAGTTTCTCCCCCTTTGACAGCAGCAAAAAAGGAGGGATAAGGTATAGATGGTGGCAAATGTCCAAGAGACCAGAGCGGAATAGGAGTTGAGAGCAGACCATTATATGCAGATCGGAAACATGTCGTGAGTAATATATATGGTTCAAAGCTAATGAAATCTGAGATCAACAATAGAGTTCGAAAAGCATCTACATCCATGTTTTAATAGAAATGAACCAAAAGCGCATGGCATGGCAGTGTTTAACCTTCCCTTGTCTTATATATCCATTTTCAATAACTATAAATGGAATAACACAAAAACTAGTATTGAGGCTAAACAATCATGACTAAAGCATGGAATTTTTTGATTGCACCATATTTTTGATTGACAATATCTTTTGAATTTGAAAGCACATGACTCAAATTTTTTGAGCAGTCAAGTCTAGTACATGCCTTATAGCGGTAAGAATACACGTTGTTTAGACGCTAGTATCCCTAGGTATTTGGCAAGACTAACGATTATGCTTCAGAATGAATAGAGATAGCAAAGTCACGTCATGACATATACGATCTCATTTCTTTGATGAGAAGATATATTTCTCAGTAATTATGACAGTGCTCTGCCTAGAGTCCAAAATAATTAAGACAGAGATAATAGGGGCACATTATGACATATCATTCATCACTTGATTTGATGACGTGACATATTTCTCCGTGCAATAATATCATTGCTCTGTCAAATTGATTTTCAAGAATTCCAACTCATCAAGATGTTTAAAAATAATACTTAGCTCTAGAGTATCACCAAGGTTGTCATGAAGTTTGAATTTTCAGATTTCAGGAGAGTCATTCAAGGCACAACATGCAATCTCTAGTTAAGGTCTATTAAAATCACAGAACATAGATGATTTCAAAAGATATATCAAGACTTCAAGGAAATAATTAAATCTGAACCATTTTCATTAGATGGACAATCATCAATTCATATAATAGAAAGCTCTTACGCCGTAGTTCTGTCGGTCTCATGATCTCAAATCAGACTGTAAGCCATTGAAGTTCAGATTGCAAGAGATTAAGAATAGCAGTAGGACTCCCCCTAAGGATATGCAGTGAATGCACTCATGGAGTTATGTTTGAGGCAAATGCAATGACAAATGTCAAGGAGATGTTGACTTGAACCAAGCATGGGTTGACCTGATCCAACATGAAGTTGGCAGAAATGAAATGCATAACCCAACACATCGTTGTACACTTATGAAAGTCAACAGAATGAAGATGAAAAATATGCATGAATACTTCAAAAAGATAACTCCCCCTTACTATATGGCCTATATGCGATAGTGACGCATGGCACTTGACGGAGGTGAAACCTCATGCATATCGAGTGCTTTTAGACAAGCATAACATGTCTTTCCATACATCAACATTTAATATACCATTGCCATACAAGTATGATGTTACACAAACCATGCAATGCATTATGAACATGAATTCAATTCTTTATTATGCATCATGACTACATGCAATGCCACACCATATGCAAAATGACATATTTACATATAAACAATGCATGGAACACCAATCTGTAAAAACACACACTAAATTGAACAAGAGCATCATATCAAGTTTTATTGGCCTGAGGTCGGCAAAGACCAAGTTCCCTTCTGAGTGTTGAAAACCTGTCATTACATAAGGGCTTGGTGAAAATATCAGCAATTTGATTTAAAGTATCAATAAAATACAACTCAAAGTTTTTCTTTATGACATCATCTCTAATGAAGTGATGTCTAATCTCAATATGCTTAGTCCTAGAGTGCTGAACTTGATTTTTTGCAAGGTTGATAGCACTAGTGTTATCACATAGAATCGGGACACAACCAAGATCCACTAAGTAGTATTGGAATTGGTGTTTAATCCACAACACTTGGGTGCCACAGCTCCCCGCAGCAACATATTCTGCCTCTACGGTTGAGAGGGCAATGAATGTTGTTTCTTGGAGGCCCAAGAAACTAAACACCCACCCAGAAACTGGCAGTAGACACTAGTACTTTTACGATCCAGCTTGCATCCAGCATAGTTCGCATCAGAATAAGATATAAGAGATAAATCACATGATGACGGATACCACAATCCTAAATCTTGAGTGCCGGTAAGATATCTAAGGATACGTTTGACGGCAGTCAAGTGGGATTCTCTAGGACTAGCTTGAAATCTAGCACAAAGGCATATACTAAACTGGATATCTGGTCGGGATGCAGTCAAGTAAAGTAAAGAGCCGATGATACCTCTATAGATCTTTACATCCACTAATTTACCATTTTCATCCCAATCTAGTGATGTTATGGTGCTCATAGGAGTTGCAATTAATATTTTACTGTTTGTCATGTCAAATCTTTTCAGCAGCTCCTTGATATATTTGGCTTGGCTTATGAAGCACCCATCTTCTCCTTGGTTGACCTATAAATCTAGAAAGAATTGGAGTTCTCCCATTAGGCTCATCTCAAATTCGCTAGTCATAAGGTTAGCAAATTGCTCACACATTTTAGATTTAGTAGAACCAAACACAATATCATCAACATAAATTTGAATAATCAAGATGTTCTTACCTTGCTTCTTGGTGAAAAGTGTTTGGTCTACCTTACCTCGTGTGTACCCTTTTTCAATGAGGAATGAGCTTAGTCTCTCATACCAAGCTCTTGGTGCTTGCTTAAGTCCATAAAGCGCCATGTCTAGCTTGTATACAAAATCTGCATGGTTCGTGTTCTTAAAGCCAGGGGGCTACTCAACATAGACTTCTTCTTTGATCAAGCTATTCAAGAAAGTACTTTTTACATCCATTTGATACATCTTTATTCTAAGGGAGCATGCAAAGGTAAGTAAAATTCTGATGGCTTCGAGTCTAGCAACTGGGGCATAAGATTCATCAAAGTCTACCCCAAACTCTTGATTATACCCTTGAGCCACCAATCTAGCCTTGTTTCTTATTATCTTGTCATCCTCACTGAGTTTGTTCCTAAAGACCCATTTAGTGCCTATGACAAATTGTGATGAAGACTTAGGAACAAGATGCCAAACTTTATTTCTCTCAAACTGGTTTAACTCGTCTTGCATTGAATTTATCCAGTTTTCATCTTTTAATGCCTCATCAACATTCTTGGGTTCAATCTGGGAGACAAGATCAAGTTGATCTAATTCTTCCACAATTCTAAAATGTGACTTGACGAATATTTATAGTTATTTTTATTTATTCTATATTTAAATTTTCAGGGTATTATACCCTCCCCCACTTAAAAGAATTTGGTCTCCAAATTCACATGATTTCCTTTCCAAAATTAGTGAGGTAAATTCACCATATCCAAACCATGCATTCTAGCTAGATCATTTTCATAACATGCTAAGTGCTAAGATCACCATACCCAATTTATGCAATTTAGGATGAGGTAGTTTTATAGGGTTACCTTCCAATGCTTGCGGCGTTTCTTTCTTTAAGAGTGGACAACGAGTGATTTTATGATCTCAGCTTCCGCAACGGATGCACTTTCCAAGTTTGTACCAACACTCGTTCGGGTTGTGCCTTCCTTTCTTGCAATGCTCGCCGTTTCCCTTGGTTGGAATAGTTTGTTGTTCATCATTCAGGGGTTTCTTGTTCTTGCGGAAACTATTTCCTTCATTACATCTCATCTTGCCATTTACGGATTCCTTATTCTTAGATCCGTTCACTTGTTCTTTCTTAGCGATCTTTCCCTTGACTCGCTCCATCATATCCATGGCATCTTCCAAGAGTTGTGCTTTTCTAACCATCTCTGTGTAAGTTTGTATTTCCAGCGGAGCTAATTGAGGAATAAGCTCCACTTTCAAGCCATTCATGAATCATTTCGCTCTCATCTTTTTCGTACCAACTAAGTGTGGCGCATATCGGGCCAATCTAGATAACTTCGCCTCATACTCCGCTACTGAGAGACTACGTTGTTTCGGAGCCGCAAACTCTGTAGCCTTCTACTCACGAATCCGTTCTGAGAAATATTTCTCGTTAAAGTGTTCCAAGAATTCATCCCATGTGACTTGCTCGTTGGGTAAGATTGCTTCCACGGATCCCCACCAGACTCGAGCATCCTTCTCTAGTTGATAAGTTCCTAGTAATACCTTTTCTTCGTCGGTACATTACATCACCTTGAAGGTTCTCTCTATTTCTTGCACCCAATTCTCTGGTTTATCCGGGTCGGTAGACCCACTAAACTTAGGGGGATTAATCTTTTGGAATTTTCGATGCAGATCCCCAGCTCCATGTTGTGCTCCACCTTATGCAACTTGTTGTAAAGCTTGTTTTAATGCTTGAACCATTCGTTGCATTTCTCTCCATTGGACTCTCTGGGCAGCCATTTTAGCCTACAAGAACAAGGTTTGAATTAATAATTACTATTATCTTGGCATTTATCTAACGCGAATGTAGCATATTTTATTATTTAACCCATAGCTCTACCCAAATCTCATGGGGTTCCTATAGGATAACTGATAGGGACGACTCAATCTAGGGCTTGAACTTGATGACATAGGGGTTTAGAAAGTCTAGGCTCTGATGCCACCTTCTATCACGTCCCGAACCGATAGCAGCGGAACGTGTTTGTTTGCTCGGAACGTGGCAGTTAAACAATCGTGTCAATCAGAACATAGTCATGAGACAAAATATATTTGGATAATAGAATTTCATTTCAAATATAAGTTTATTATAAATTTGGACCCAAATAAAAGAAAGACTCAATAAAGGAAAATTACAATGAGACATAAGACGCAAGATAAGTAGACTAGACAGTTCATCTAGATGTCAGAGTTCTCTTCACTCTTGCCCTTGCCCATCATGTTCAGTCTCGTCATCACTAAGGTCATCACCTTAAAAATATTGGAATACGCAGGGTGAGCGAACGCTCAGTAGGACTTAATATCTCAAGCTCCAAGAAAGCTTTAAGTGAATTACATGTTAACATGCTCATGCAAGTCATGCAAAGTATAAGAAATCAAGAGTTATAACGACGCGAGAAAAAAACAAGAACTATAAGGACAATCAAGAGATATGAGGTCAATTAAATGAACATATCACGAACTATTGTGGCAAGATAATGCGTACTAACATTAAGGTAGTGCAAGAACATTCACGATGAACAATATAGAAGTAAGTCAATCACTTCTACTAGCACTATATAGAGTTTGCCAAGACACTAAGGGGAAGTCACGATAATATGATAGCCCCTCTAATAAGATCATTCAAGATCCTATCATGATGAAAAATAAGTTGTGGAAGGGTGTACTATGATGGCAATTGCTCCCGATCATCACTATCACGTGAGCTTTTGCACATCTAGCACTACATAGGATTGGCCAATGCACTAAGGGGAAATCATGAAGATATGACTGTCCCTCATGGAAATAAGTTATAGACAACTATAGGTGGTGAATGCCAGCACTCGATCATCATATACCGGTAAACGTTTGGACTTTGTCTAGCCCAATAGGGTCAGATCAGGACACGTAGCATTTAAAATGTCATTTTATTGGGACCCATAGCCCCTGACATTTTGTCTAGACTAATTCCATATTAATGGCCAAGAATTTCAAGGATCAACCATGTACGAACAATAGGGTATATTTCATTGAACATAGATTCAAGATAGACCTCGACAAGTCTAGTACGATGGCACACAAAAATCGAGACAATTCAAAAAATCTAAGAGATTGGCTGATGCGGGACAGACTGAGGAGACGACACTATATGAGACGGACACGACTCAACCAGCAATGACACGACTACTAGAGCGAGCTCGGCTCGACACTAAGAGCTCATATAGGCTACACGTCTCTAATAGAAGTGCAAACTCACTCGTTGTCCCATGCGAGGGAAAGCGTGGATCGTGCGTGGTTAAGGAACCGGTAGAGTTCAAGGTAGTCTTACTCAACTTCTAGACTCGGATCGAGTCGCGGGACGGGTCACTCTCGCACTCACAGCGGCAACATGAACACACGGGCTAGGAACCTACACTCTCGACAGCGGCATATGACCGTATACTAGTTAAGCAAGTAAATGCCAAGAAGGTGAGACCGTTACCTCCACGCACCCGGCGTGGCGAAGACAACCCCGGCCGAATTACGGACTCCCGGTTAAACAATGTTACAGCAGTACAATGATTTGACCCACTCCACGCAGGGAGATAAAAGGTCACATGTGGGGTCCGGGAATCGCGCAAATCGGGTTGACGGGCAGCATCTTGATGTCGCCCGGCGGTGCCGAACTCGCGTTTCGTGCTGTCCGGACGGCGGGTTTTATGGGCCCGTGGGGCCCACGGATGGCACTGTCCTCTCAGCCTGCTGGGGTGGGGCCCACTGTGATGGAGACCCCTGGTGGCGCGCCTCCTCAGACGGGGGTCGGCCAGAAACACAGATCGGGGGTCAATCGGCCCCGATCTCCAACTTTTGAACTAGTTGCCCACGGATTTCAGGTTCTATTTTCCAGCGCGCGCTCCGGCGAGAACGGCCGCTGCGATCAATGTCGATGTCGGATCGGGGCACATGAGCTATCGTTGGAAATATCTCTTGAAGTCCTTCAATCTAGGGCCATAGAGAGGGCCTGGATGTGCACGGATCTGGGCTTTAATGAATTTTGAAGCTTCTGCTAAACAGTACCCGAACTCTCAGATCTGCAAGTAAGTTGTCTGAGAACCGCCGTTGACCGTGAGGTTGATGGCCGATTCAGCTCCTGAGCGCTTCACAAACGTTATAGGATTTTGAACAAGGAAGATGGAAATATTTTTTGTGGACTGATTGGAGGTGGCGACGAATTGATATGATTTTTGTGCTGGACAGAGGTCGGATCTGGGAACAGGTGGACAGCACTGTAGCTTGCTCTGAAAACTAATTTTGAAAAATAGGTGGAGGGTTGATCAAAAATCAGGAAAATTCATGGAAGGAGGGGTGGGTGGACGAAACTCCCAGTAAAATTGGGAGCCCCTGAAAAAATCGCAGAAGGGTCAGAACAGGCACAACTCAGGAAAAGTAGAAAATCAGATTTGAAACTGGTAGAACTGAAGTTGGAACTTGAACGAAAATGGGAAATTAGGAAACGGAGGATTTATGACCTACCAATTTTTGTAGCACGTGGGGAACACCTCTAGAACATCCCTTCAAAATCTCAAATTGATCTGAGCTCGTGGATGATGGCAGTAATTCATGGAAGTGGCAGCTACGGACAGATGGCAGAACTCCAACGGTTGCGATGGCAGTGCGGTGGCGGCTCGTGGCGGCGGCGATGATGACCGGAACCGATAGGGGAGGAGTCACACCTCTAGAAGGAAGCCTTCACAGCTGCAAGGGGGAGAGGGAGGAGAGAGGAGGGGTGCGCCCAAGGGCTGATCCAAGCAAATTCCAGATTTCAAATACATTAATTCTATCAAAATGGAAAATACAAGCTTATATAGGTTACATCTCAAATCCATTTGCCACTGTTGGATCTAGGGGTGGGAGATGGATGGCTTGGATTGAATGTGAATCACACAAAAAAAACAAATAAAAAAATAAGGGGGGGGGGGGGGGAGGGGCGCCCTATTGACCAAGGGAGACAAGGTAGAATTGGTAGGTAGCCACCTTGGACTTTGAAGTCCACTTGTCTCCCATGTGCCTTTTACCATTCAACCTTCTAGATGCCTCCATTTGACATGTTGACTGACCCCACATGGGGCCCTAGGCTGAGGTGGATCAATGGGAGGGGTCTGGGGGGCCCATGGGACCCGGGGGTCCCATTTTGCAAATAAACCCCTCTTACAATCAAAATTACAAACCGAATAAAATGAAATAAACACACAAATAAAGTCTAACTAAATATGATAAATGCCAGGACTCAAGGGGGGAGTCTCCAGGCGGTCTCCGAACCAGATGGACGTTGAAGTGGCTCGAGTCGTGCTCCGCGTGCGGTACCGGTGGCTCGGCGTAACTGCTCGGGTGTCCGCACCAATTCTCCCCGGGTGGGAGAAACTCGACCCTGTCGAGTAAGGGTCAGCATCGCTCCGGTATCGCTCCAGAAGGTCCGGATCAATCCGCTGCAACTCGCCATGCGTGATCCATGTGTCCTCGATAGCGGGCCGTCCTCTCCATCGCACTAGGTAGCGCGGGTAGGATCCACTCATGGTAACTGTCACCTGCTCATCCAGTATATGATCTATATGCTCACGCTGCCGTGACAAAGGGGCTGGAGGTGGACACTCAGGTGTGGGCTCACTCTCAATGGGAGGAGATGGCTCGAAAGGCTCACTAGGGATCACCGCTGGGTCCCTATATGCAACTAGATCCGAAACATTAAAAGTAGAGCTTATACCGTATTCCTCGGGCAGGTCCACCACATACGCATTGGATCTAACGCGTTTCAACACTCTAAATGGACCGGCTCCGCGAGCTTGCAACTTCTTAACGGTTCCAGAGGGAAACCGTTCAGGTCTTACCCTGATCATAACATATTCGCCCTCTTGGAACTCTCGGTGGTGTCGGTGAGCATCGGCTAGCTCTTTGTAACGTGCATTGCTGGACTCAATGTGACGACGGATGTCGTCATGCAAACTCCTAACATACCTAACAAAAAGAAAAACACACAGATGCACACACAACCCTACACAAACCTAATGTTAGTCAAACCCAATCATATGCAAGGTGGTCCAGGACATCCGAATGTGTGCCATGCATGCATTTGACATAACTGGAGGTTAATGTCATGGTGGACTCCTAGACATCCTACGATGCACCAATCATGGACGTTGGGTTTGGATATGGGAAATCCGGGAGGTTTGGGTGGTTTAGGTGGACCGGGGGAACCAAAGTCTTCATTACCCCCAAATGACGGTTCGGACCTATTGCCATGTGAAGGTTGCCAGGCCCGAGTAGGAGGAGTGTGATAGTGGACTTCCTTAAAGAGGTGGAATGGAGGTGGTGGGCCAAGGGGCCCACGAAGAAAGGGATCGAAGGGATCAAAGAATGTGTGACCCCTCGATATGGATTCCCTCATCTCAAGATCCCATGTGTGGAAGTCTAGAAGGTGTTGTTGATCTCCTTCATTCATGAAGGGAGATGAGACGGTGGGGGTATGATGGTGGACCCTCTCAAAAGGTGGAGTAAATATGGTGGGTCACGGGGTCCACAAGAGAATGGGTCGAAGGGATCAAAGAAGGTATGACCCCTCGGACTAGGCTTCCACAAATCACTGTCCCACATTTGGAAATCTTGGAGGTGTAAATGATCACCTTCATTCATTGTGAGAGGTGGGACGACAGTCATAGGTAGAAAGTAAGATTCCTCCCTTGGGCAAATGGGAATGAAGTCAGGCTCGGCCGGCATAGGGAGGAGTAGAAGAACCTCCGTGGAAACATGACCCACGGTGTACACGGAGGTGATGGACCCTAAAGCGGGATGAGTGAAACTACGACCTGTGGGTCGGTCGAAGCCTGGAGCCAACAAGTGCGTAAATGTCAATTGCCAGGTCTAACCCTTTAAGAAGGTCATCCAATGTATCCACATAGTGACTAGACCGGAAAGTGGTGTGAAACGAATTGATTGGCAGCAGAGGTAGGATAGGGTCCATAGATGGGAGGGGAGATGGGGCTAGGGCACTCTTAAGCCAGCTAAGGAGTGGCTCGGCTATAAGTAGCTTTCCCGTTAGAAACACGGGTAGCTGTGGCTGAGGTGGCTCCGAATAAAGATCGGAGAGTGAGGCTTCTCCAACCCTTTTGTCCCCTAGGGCTAGAGAGGTCTGAGTGGGACACTGCCCGGCAAAGTGGCCAATCCCCTGGCAGCGATAACACTGCTGTCGTGATCCACTACGCTCCTTGATAAGTGTGTCCTTACCCTTATCCTCCTGACGGACAGGGGGTGTAGGCAATGGGGCTCTCGTGGGTGGGGAATGAGGATCCACCATGATGGGGAGAGGACCTTGGGATGGAACCATAGATGGCACCGGATTGGGACTACCGGCTGCTACCTCCTTAGGCTCGTGCTTGGTTCCATCCCGGCTAGGAGGTAGACAAGGGGAAATCAGGGACTCAATATAATCACACTTCCTATCCACTTTATCCAAAATGATTTGGAAGAGTTCGACAATGGTGGGGTTTGGAGTAGGAGTAATGTGGTGGACTTGCCCGTAATCAACTGGCCTAACCTTGGGTCTAGGCTCCGCTATGGGTGGGTCTCCTTGCCTCCGACTATGACCCGCTTGGTTGGAGGTGATTGGGTGGGGTCGGTTGGAGGTGATTGGACCAGGTAGGTAGACCTTCCTAAGTTCGCCCTTCATCTCATGCCACGACTCGATGGGCCTTTGCCTCCTAACCTCCCTCATGCGCTCAATGCTCTCCCATTTCCAGGCGGCTTTGTGGACAAGCCTCTCTCGGGCAAAACTAACTTGCATGGCATCGGACATGGTGTAACATTCAAAATATTTGTCCATGGCGGCCTCCCACTTGAGGTAGTCGCCCGGATCATTAGAGCCATACAAATCCGAGGCTTCGGGCCTACGGAAGGGGAGAGGATGGTTGCCAAGCCCATGGGTGGACCAACGGCCATATTGCCCGGGTGATGGGGAATCCATGGGAAATTGGGGAACTACATGTTAGACATGCCGACACTTGGACAAGACCGACTGACTCTTATTGGACTACACACGAACTAGGAGACACAAACTGATGCAAACACTGACTAATGTATCTAGACCTAAACCAATATCCGTACGTGACGGAGTTAATCGATCCGAAGATCACTCCCGCAAGTGTGCGGCCTCCCGATAGGCATAGCCTAACGTTCGGACAGCACCCTTTAAGATACCGATTATCGGGATGAAATGCAATTTTAAAACACCTTTTTTTTTTTGAAAATAATGATGATCCTAGACTTGACTTAGACTATGCAAGACATATGCAACGACTACCCTAGACTCAACTCGCTCTAATACCAAACTGATGCGGGACGGACTGAGGAGACGACACTATATGAGACGGACATGACTCAACCAGCAATGACATGACTACTAGAGCGACCTCGGCTCGACACTAAGAGCTCCTATGGGCTACACGTCGCTAACAGAAGTGCAAACTCACTCGTCGTCCCAAGCGAGGGAAAGCGTGGATCGTGCGCGGTTAAGGAACCGGCAGAGTTCAAGGTAGTCAGACTCAACTTCCGGACTCGGATCGAGTCGCGGGACGGGTCACTCTCGCACTCACAGCGGCGACATGAACACACGGGCTAGAAACCTACACTCTCGCAGCGGCATATGACCGTATACTAGCTAAGCAAGTAAATGCCAAGAAGGTGAGACCGTTACCTCCACGCACCCGGCGTGGCGAAGACAATCCCGGCTGAATTACGGACTCCCGGTTAAACAATGTTACAGCAGTACAATGATTTGACCCACTCCACGCAGGGAGATAAAAGGTCACATGTGGGGCCGAGAATCGCGCAAATCGGGTTGACGGGCAGCATCTTGATGTCGCTCGGCGGTGCCGAACTCCGCGTTTTCGTGTTGTCCGGACGGTGGGTTTTACGGGCCCATGGGGCCCACGGATGGCGCTGTCCTCTCGGCCTACTGGGGTGGGGCCCACTGTGATGGAAACCCCTAGTGGCGCGCCTCCTCGGACGGCGGTCGGCCGAAAACACTGATCGGGGGTCAATCGGCCCCGATCTCGAACTTTTGAACTAGCTGCCCACGGATTTCAGGTTCTGTTTTCCAGCGCGCGCTCCGGCGAGAACGGCCGCTGTGATCAATCCCGATGTCGGATCGGGGCACAAGAGCTATCGTTGGAAATCTCTCTTGTAGTCCTTCAATCTAGGGCCATAGAGAGGGCCTGGATCTGCACAGATCTGGGCTTTAATTAATTTTGAAGCTTCTGCTAAATAGTACCCGAACTCTCAGATCTGCAGGTAAGTTGTCTTAGAACTGCCGTTGACCGTGAGGTTGATGGCCGATTCAGCTCCTGAGCTCTTCACAAAAGTTATAGGATTTGAACAAGCAAAATGGAAATATTTTTTGTGGATTGATTGGAGGTGGCTACGAATTGATATGATTTTTGCACTGGACAGGGGTCGGATCTGGGAACAGGTGGACAGCACTATAGCTAGCTCTGAAAATGAATTTTGAAAAATAGGTGGAGGGTTGATCAAACATCAGGAAAATTCATGGAAGGAGGGGTGGGTGGATAAAACTCCCCTTAAAATCGGGGGCCCTAGAAAAAATCACAAAGGGGTCAGAACAGGCGAAACTCAGGAAAAGTGGAAAATCAGATCTGAAACTGGCAGAACTGAAGTTGGAACTTGAACGAAAATGGGAAATTAGCAAACGGAGGATTTCACCAATTTTTTTAGGACGTGGGGAACACCTCTAGAACATCCCCTCAAAATCTCAAATCGATCTGAGCTCGTGGATGATGGCAGTAATTCGTGGAAGTGGCAGCTACGGGCAGATGGCAGAACTCCGACGGTTGCGATGGCGGTGCGGTGGCGGCTCGTGGCGGCGGCGATGATGACCGGAACCGATAGGGGAGGAGTCACACCTCCAGAAGGCAGCCTTCACAGCTGCAAGGGGGAGAGGGAGGAGAGAGGAGGGGGGCGGCCAAGGCCTCTTCCAACAATATTCATCAATTCATATGTATTAATTCCTCCAAAATGGGAAATTACAAGTATTTATGTGTTACATCTCAAATCCATTGTCCACCGTTGGATCTAGGGGATGGGAATGGGTGGCCTGGATAGAGTGTGACACACACACAAAAAATACAATAAAAATATTAAGGGGGGGGCGGCCTATTGACTAGAGAGGCAAGGGGGGGACATGGTAGTTAGCCACCTTAGACTTTGAAGGCCCATGTGCCTTTTACCATTCAACCTTCTAGATGCCTCCATTTGACATGTTGACTGACCCCACATGGGGCCCTAGGCTGAGGTGGATCAATGGGAGGGGTCTGAGGGGCCCGTGGGATCCGGGGGTCCCATTTTGCAAATAAACCCCTCTTACAATCAAAATTACAAATCGAATAAAATGAAATAAACACACATTACACACAAATAAAGTCTAACTAAATATGATAAATGTCGAGACTCAGGGGGGAGTCTCCAGGCTGTCTCCGAGCAAGATGGACGCTGAAGTGGCTCGAGTCGTGCTCCGCATGCGGTATCGGTGGCTCGGCGTAACTGCTCGGGTGTCCGCACCATTGGCGTCTCGTCAGAGCACCATATATTTAGGAAGTCGCACCCACAGTGGTGGTCACTCATTCTCTGAACAAAGCATTGAAGAATTGGTGCCTCCCCAATACGGTTGCTTTTACACTAAGCGCCAGCCAATAAGGTCACCCCTTCAACATGCTCACGGCAGAAAACAGCGATAACCAATGTAGTCGCTAATCAAATTAGCACCTTATAAGTCAGATAGAGACAGATCTCTCACAGAAATGCCATAACAACGTTCTATGAGGGCCGGGTGTCATGTTTTCTTTAGAGTGACATGACTAATAGGGTTCCAGGGTTCTTGTGATACAACCAATTCAGTCGGCCTTGAGGGAATCCAAGGCTACGAGGAGACTTACGGAGGTCCCAATGACTAACTTGCCAGTCCGAAGGAACGGAATGTCCAACGGAGGGCTCGTATGTCACTGAGAGTTGAGGGTGTATCAGGAAACTAACGTGAAACGTGGGACTGCGTCTACGGACTGAGACATAGCGCCAATATGATCCACGGTACAGATCACATCCCAAGAAAAATAAACTAAATCACGTCCATGCAAGTAGGCGTCAATAATAGCATCCCTTAAAGGGACATATACTATTTTTAGAACTAATTACATGACAATTAAGGGAAATTTACAAGGATCATGGCTATATATACATTATAATTTTTTACTACCTTTGATCATAAGATATGAATTTTTTCTAAAATTTAAACATGATAAGTAGTTTTTAATTTAATCATGATAAACAATAATATTTTTCAAATAAAATAAAATTGTCAGAACTAAATATATGATAATTAAGAGAAAAATCTAATGATTCCAAAAATATATATTTTATAATTTTATTTTACATCATTTCATAGATATGAAATTTTAAAGATACGGATGTAAAAGATATTAATATGCTTTACGTTATATAAACATATATAAACATATGTATATAATTTAAATGAATCAACAACAACGCAGGTTATCGTTATTTAAATAAAGAATAGTGTCTATCTTTTAAACTTCGAGTTTTTGACGCACAGACATCGGAATCGCGCAATCTATATATCAAAATGAAGCGCTCAAAAAACTCAAGCTAACATCATGTTCAAAATATTTTTACTTGAGAGTAGGGCTATCTTGAGTTAGGAAGACCGAAAAAAGGAGGTACAACTCCCATGCCCTCGGTCACTACCCCAATAATATGTCCATAAAATTTCATGACTAAAGGACACTCCGGTGCCCATGAAAATACCGAACAAAGCAAAACTCTATAACTAGCTACTACAGTGTATTTTTAGATTCGCCGTGTAACTATTATAAACCCATTAAATTAATTAACTAGTTTGTGTTACTAGTTAATACCCATATAAATATATGAAAATTTAAGAAAAATCATGCAAATCATGCATACAATTGATGAAAACGTGAATATGAAGTTAATATCTACTTGGTGATTTTACTTGGGAGATTGCCTACCTTCTCACGTCGCTTTTAACCAGGATGGAGAAAAAAAAAGAAGTAATCGAGAGCAGCAGCACCGCAGCTACAGCAAGAGGAAGATGGGAAGAAGCCTCATGCACAGCAGTGGCAACACCACTCCAACGGCAGAAGAACATACTACAGCGACAGCAGCACAGCGTCTGCCACTAGCTCGTGCAGCAGAGGACGAAGAGGGAAGGATACCTTGCGTGTTAACAACACTACAGCATAGCCGCGGCACGCACGCGGTAGGAGTAAGGAGATGACGTCGACGTATGCACGGCAGCTACGGAGGACCCACCACGGCAGCGGCAGTAGCACGGTAACTATGGCCGAGAATGGAAGGAGAAGACGCCCGTTCGCCTTCGTGCAGTAATAGCAGGAAGAAGAAGGGATGACGATGAATGTGGTAGCAGGGAACCTCCTTGAATGCAGGAGCAGATACCCTTGCTCGCTTGACAAGGGCTAGTTTTATAAAGGAGGGATCCTAAATCGTGGGTGATAAAGCAAAAGGAAACAGTGTTTTAAATTCCCCTTTCCATATGTTATTTTCCCTTCCCAATCCATCACCGCCTGCCATGGTTTGAGTTAAAAACCCTAAAGAGTTTTCCCTTGAGTAAGCCACGTTCGAAGGTCATGGGTTAGGTGATTACATGTGGGTTTTGGGGTGAGTTAACTATTGTGTTCGAATGGGTATTTGAGCTCTCAGGTAGTGGGCTTTTGATTTAATAATACAAGGTGAATTACATATTTATATATGTATATATATAAGGCTTGTCCATTAAATGTTGTTATCGTAGGGGCTTTACAGGCTATAATTGATGTGGGTTTGATCCACTTGTATGTGGTTTCTACATGAGCATGAGTTAAGGCCCTTCTTATATAGATATATATATATAAGGCCCAATAGTCTTAAGCTAATTTCTTATGCAAGGTCCATACGGCTATCGGGTTTGCCCTTGGTGTTTTATCTAAATTAATTGACAGAACTATATATATAGACCTTATTTCCTTTATTTATTTATCTTCTTTATTAACTTTCCTTTGTTGTTTCGAGTATCAGAGTCGGATTCGATCCTATGAAATCTCTGTGCATGTAATTATATATTTTGGAAGGATATTCCTTCTAAATACTGGAATGGTATTTCCCATAGGTAAAAGGAAATATTTAATTTCTATTCCTCATTCATTTATTTATGCCTTTATTAACATTTATTCCCATTTTCCTTTTTAGCTATTTATAACTTTTCCTTTTATCGAAATTTAATTTCCATGACGAATATTTATAGTTATTTTTATTTATTCTATATTTAAATTTTCGGGGTGCTACAGACTTTCTTGATACCATCGGAGCCTCTCCGCAGCGAGCTGGAGGAGGTTGATGTGAAGCGACTGGAGAACCAGTATGGGCTGCCTTGGCGGTTCTAGTTCCTGACGCCTAAGCCTCATGAGTCTAGCCTGGCCACTCGTTCCAACTTCTTTTGTTCCTTCCTCTTGGCCTAGAAATGCGGCTTTCGTTTGCCCCTCCATCCCTTTGTTGCCGAGTTGCTTCGGTTGTTGGATTAAGTGGATGGTCAAACTAGAGGGGGGGTGAATAGGTTGACCCTTTGAAATCATTTGCGAAAAATCACAATCAACTTTTAAGAACCAGAATACTATTTCAGAATTCAGTAAACAGACGGTGTGGAGATCGAATCTAATCAATCATCTAGCGACACACAGATATAGCAAGAGACAGCAAACCACAAGAGAACACATATTTTTATGGTGGTTCGGTCTCCCTGTGGAGACCTACCTCCACCCCTCACTAGATCAGTGAGGATCCATGCTGAGCCTTACAGCTTTGCTAAACCGAGGAACAATCCCCTCGACAATGCTGACCACTACAGCTTGGTTGACAAGAGGAACACATCCTCTTCACCAGATACCCGCTGACAAACAGCTTGAGGGCATACAAGCCCAGACCCCTTGACCCAAGCACACTCTGCTGGATCAAAACCCCTCCCTCTACTCAACAAGTACAAGGGAGAATTACAGTAGTAAAGTTCAAACTGAAATGAAAAACAATAAACGAAATCACTTGAAAATGGAAGAAGGAGCCCAGATATATGATGGTGCTGATTCACAAATCTCGAACGTAAAGATCGGAGAGGAACGGCTTCATCGATCAGCTGGCCTTCTCCTTCTGGATGGTAGATAATCTTGCAATGATCAACTGCCACTGGGCTTCCTCTGATCTTCAGTGGATGCAATAGCACGCACTCAGCAAGCCGATGATGTAGACCTTCTTCTGCTTCTTCTGCAGAACTCTCCTGTTCTTTTTGTTCGACTGCTACTCCTTATTGTTCTATTTTCCCGCGCTCTACCTATTCACGTGAATATTCCTTTTGTGCGTCCCAACCAGATTTTCTGGTTAGCCCAATGATTGTTGTCCTTGAGGCTTCTCAAATCGCGAGGGAAAGAGAGCGCATGCTCTTTTAGATGACGTGGCATCTAACGCCAGTTACGATTGGGGTCCACCCAATCATCTCTTGATGAAATTCAGATGGCGTCAACTCATTGAGACCATGAGGTTGACACAGCCTTGAAATGCCCCACATGTCTTTGAGTATAAAGCTGGATGCGTTGACGCATAGGGTCACTGCGTCGACCCACTGAACTGACCCAGAGCGATCTTTATCTCAGAATGAACTGCTGCGTCGACGCTATCATACTGTAGCGTTGACGCACAGGGGTATTTCCAGTGAACAATGATTCTGCCACTTGAACTGCAACGTCGACACTGTTGAACTGTGGCGTTGACGCACTGAGCTATGCCAGTGATTTGATACTTCTGCCTCTTGTACTGATGCGTAGACGCAATTAGCATCCTGCGTTGGCGCTGTCCTTTTATTCAAATCGCTACGTGGATGCCGTGAGCATCTTACGTAGACCTTGTTTCTTCCTTGCATTCAAGAATAAAGTATATACATGAGTTAATGAATCAAAGGTTAATTCATTAGTTCTGTTGAACTCAACACACACACATCTCATGGGTGTCATCATCAAAACTAGGGGCACAACAATCTCTCCCTTTTTAATGATGGCAACTATGAGGTATATGCCATTGCATCTACATAAAAATGCATTGTTCAGATCAAACAAGTAATTCACTTCAGAGACCAGAACACCAGTTCATTTCATTCATTTCATTTAAGTCCAAGGTTTAACATCAATAAGAGGAACAAAAGAACTTTTCTAACAAAAAGTTGGGCAATCTCACAGACAATTTCTTTCGAGCATTTCACAAAATGTGTAAACGAAGGAAAATTTCACTCAATCATATTTGATGCAGATGCAATGCAATTCCAGGCTTGATGCAGATGCAATGCAATTCCAAGCTCCAGCTTGAGTTCATGTCTCTCCCCCTTTGACATCATCAGGAAGGGGAGCACGTGAGGAAGAGTGTGACTGAAGGATGGTTGCAGACACATTGTCTAGTTGTTGCTTAAGCTGAGTCATAGAAGATACTAAACTGTCTAGTCTGTCCGAAAATTGCTGATTTCTTTGCAGGATAGACTTATGATAATCCTATACTTTGGAAGTGATACTATCAAACCAGCTGGGTAAAATATCAAACAGATAGTCCACTTGAGCTTTCTGCTGAGATCCCCATTCAGGTGCAGAAGAGGAGGCTTCTGTTGATGGAGGGCAGTACACATCACGCTGATCTTCAAGTGTGGGTGGGAAATTTTCTTTTAGAATGTGCAAAACATCCATTACCTCATCACCCACTAGAGTGGTTCGTTCAAACAGTTTAGCAAGGTCCGTACCAAAAGATGTAATCTTTTCAAATAAAGTTTGAACCTTTTCACTGAACTCATTGTTCTTGTCAATCAGGGTGAAAAATTTCAAATTCAGCTTGGACTGGTTTTCCTTGACTTCATAGTTATATGTATGTACAACCTTTAGCCTGTTCAGAAATTGTTGATGCAAACTTTTCAAATTGTTCATTACTGATCCAGCTTTCTGACAAACCTGAAGGAGGGATTCCATGAAGTTATGAAGCTTCTTGTCTGACTTGAATTTGTCTTGCTTGAACTATTCCCATCTGCTGTCTGATTTCTGCTCAAGATGGGAAATCCTCATTTCCATAGTTGAGCTCAGGTGCATTATGGAAGAATCAATGTTCTTGAATTTCATTTCCAGAAATTGAATCAAGGTGGGATTGATGCCAGAAGTCTGATCATGCATGCCAGCATCATGATGAAAATTATCTGGCATTTCTTCCTCAGGAAAGTAGGTAGATTCATGTTCCCTTCGAGAAGAGGGTTCCTGAAAGGGACCATGTATGATCATAATATCTCTAGTGACAGTTGGGAAATTTGGAGCAGTATTTGTGACAATATCAGCTTGGACAAGACTGGCTTCTTGTTGGTCTATTCTGGCAGGACTAACCTCTTGTCTGTCTACTCTGGCTGGACTGGCCTCTGGGTTTTCTTGTGCCGTTTCTCTCAATTCTACAACAGGGGTCCCAGAGGCAGAGGCATGCTTCTGACTTGGTAGTACTCTGACTGGCTGTCCATTCACAATTTTAAATCCCATGAACTTCTGAATGTATGATAAGGAGTATCTATTCCCTCTGGGAATGTTTAGTTTCTTTTCATTTCCAAAGTTCACTCCAACTTTTCTAAAAATTGCATTCAATGGGGCAGCATATGGAAGTGTCCTAGACTGTTTCAGACATGTACCCATGGTCTGAATGATAACATCAGTCAATGAAATCTTGATCTGTTTCAGCATACAGTATAGCAAAAATCTTTGCATCTCAGTAACTCGTTCCCTACCACTGCTCTTGGGTGTAATGATGGATGTGCAGATATGATGTAGCAGTCTGTTGAAGGGAGGGAACCTATTGGCTTTCAGACTAGATAGATATGCTTGCTTAACAATAGTAGGATCACTAGGCTGTTCAGTTAGAAGAGCATAAGCTTCATGTTCATCAAAGTGAAAACTATGTAGCTGAACCCCACCCATTGGAATTTTCCATGATCTGGCAAACAATTTATTTGTTAACTCAAAACGGACATTTCTGACTGTTGAAGAAACTTTAGGGATTTGAGGCTCATATTTCAAATTTTGGTAAAATTCTCAAACGAGGGTGGGGTAATATATCTTATGATTTGTGACAAAAGACCACCAACCCTGAAAATCCAAAGTGGGTAATAATTGCGGAAAAACCTCAAGCATCTCAACATCGGTAGCAACAATATATCGTGGAATAAGGACTTTCAGAGGTTCTTCTATATTGATGGTGAGAGAGGTATTAGAAGACCTTGCATGGGAGCTGTCCACACCTTGCTTCCCCTTCGCAGCAGCTGAAGATGTAGACTGCTACTCTGCCCTTGATTTAGAGAGCTTCCTCTTTTTGGATGGCGGGCTCGGATGGAGACGACGTTTCCGAAGAGGTAGCTCTATCTCTTTTCCTTTCCGTTTCTTTGGAGCTGAAGGAGATGGTATCTCCTCTGGAGGATCTACCACGTGAGCATCGTGAGTATCCTTCCGCTTCGCTGCCCTCGATTCTGAGAAATTTCTTGGCTTTGCCAGCGAGCTCTTCTCTTTTCCTTTCCGTTGTGTTGGAGCTGACTGAGACGGCGTCTCCTCTTGAGCACGTTGAAATTTGGTTTGAGGCTCAATCTTGCCCTCAGCATATATGGGAGCTCTTCTCTTTAAACCCTTATCGACCTTTTTCTCTTTTGTCGGAGGAGCCATGGTAGCGAGGTGAATCACCCGGCAACAGGGAAGAGAAGTGTCGTGGGAAAGAAGATGAGGGAAGCGGAGAGGTAGGAGCCAATAGGGTTTTTGAAAGAGGCGAGGAGATAGAAGCGTTTACACAGAGGGGTTTTAAAGAGATGACCCCTTGGTTTCAAAGAGACAGAACCGGTTCAAAGAGATAAACCGGACTGGTTGATGGAGCGACCACACGACTGCGTTGACGCATTGGAGGCCTGAGGTGACGCCACCAAAGGAATATGAATGTAATATCGATTTAAGAGCCACAGTATTGAGGCATTCAAAAGACACTCAAACATGAAAGATGAGGATTGCATTCGGGGATTTTTAATTGATAAAATTGAAGTTCCCTTATAAGAGATATGATAATAGACCATAATTCATTTAATGATGTGGAGAAAGACAAACGTATGAGTTTGAGTTAAGCCCATGAACGAGAAGAGTATGTGTATGGAATAAAGATAGAACAGTTTGCACACCAGGAACTTTCTCAAAACTATCCCTTAGATTGTTCAATTTCAAGAGACCCTTATAGAAGTGAATTTAACGAGTATTGAAAATGAACTCGGTAGGATTTTATGTGAGCTTAAGAACAACCACACATATATATATCTATTTATTCACAATTTGTTTTAATTTTTATTTTTAATTTTCATTAGCAGTCAAGTGTAACTAGCATATTGACACAGGTACACATGTTTATCAGACACTAGAGTCCCTGGTTATTCAGCATAGCTAACTATTCTGCTCCAATGAAACAGAGTTGGCAATTCACATCATGACATGCCTCTCAGCACTTCATTGGTGCAGGAAGGTAGTTTCTCAGTGAAAGTTTACCATTGCTCTGCAACGAATTATTTTTCTTTGGGAACAGAGATAGGAACTCACATCATGACATGCTCATTAGCGCTTCCCTGGTGCATAGAGACAGTTTCTCAGTGAGAACTAGCCATTGCTCTACAATTTATTTCATATATCTATATATATATATAGAGTTTATTCCTTCAGCTCTTATTAAACCTATTCTGAGTTTAAGGTCAATACAGAGATTAAATTCATTTTGCACAAAGTGGTCTCTATACTTTTGATCATCATGGTTCTAGAGTGAAAGAGTTCACAGTTTTATTAAATAGTTCTAGCTATTCCATATGCAAAGCACTTTCAAGTTCAAGGATTTGCAACCTTCAAGGATCATAAGATTTATAAGTCTCCTGCCATTAAATTTATATAGAGTCGGTCGGTGAAGACCAAAACCTTTCATAAAGGAATCATCATTTTAACTCCCCCTAAATCAATGGCATCAATTCAAATCCAGAGCTCATGAACCTTACCTCATACTTGAAGATTGATGAGTTCTTCAACAACTAGCTAAAAAGATGAATGGATGAAGTATGTGAGGAAGAAACGAATTGATGAGAAGTTGACAAGGCTCCAGGCTTCAGACAATCTAAGGTACTGGAAGTGCCATTTCAGAACACATTATCATAGCAGCAGACTTTGAAGCACAGCAGACATTGTGACAACTTCTTCTCACCAAAAATGTCCACAATAGGCAGAATTTCCAGATTGCGTTGACTCAACGCCAGTACTGAGTTAACCCCTCTCATGCGAGCAAGCTGACTCAAGAACGGTTTACACCAGGTTTCTGTCGGTGCGTCAACTCAACCACATCACAGCATTAACTCACTCCACCAATCAGCTGATCTGCCAGCACTGTATCCAGATTAGTTCTATCAGTGCGTTGACCCAGCCTCATCACTGCGTTAACTCTGACTTCTTCACCAAAAAGCCAGTTCAATCAACTGAGTGAGCCACACTTCAGGTTCACAAAATATTAATCTCAAGGTGGTAACTTGTTCTCCTCAGCAAGAAAAATCTAGTACAAGCAGTAGATCATGGAAGATCCACTTTTAAGACAAAATATTTTATATAAGAAGGAGAATAATGAAAAGGAGTAAAGGAGCACGTGGTGCTAATAAGGAGTGTGATCGCCAGAGGGGTTACCTCAAAAATAAAGGAAATTGATCGCGAATACCTGGCGAAAATAAGGATGCGGGATGGATGTAGATTCCTTCCTCCTCCTCCTATCGGCCGGCCGATGAAGGGGGTTTTCCTCTTGATTACCCTTAATCAAAGAACAAACAATCAAAAGAAGAGGGGATCAGCCAAACGTGTGTGTAGTATCAATCCAAGGAAATAATATGATGATGAAAGAGGAGCATAAAGTGTGCACCTTTTGTTTATTTTTTTAAAACCCTAGAGAATTAGGGAAAGGGAAAGAGATGCAATACTAATGCAAAGGAAGAATATAGTGATCGATGATGAGATGATGAAGGCAAACAGGAGAAAGAAAGCCCCTGCTGTTCCTGTAAACAGTAAAGGGGGAAACCACTTTGATGCTTCGGTTGCGGCAGCAGGAGGAAGCAGAGAGCCTTTAAAGAGATCGCACAGGAGGATGACCGTGAGGACAGAGGACTTGAAGGTTGGCAGAGAAAAGAGAGAGGAACTCTGTATTCTCAGACGATCATCAACCTCTGTAAACCAGCTTCTGCAACCTCAATCGCCGGCACCCGTCTTCTCAATCGCCAGCACCCGTCTTCTCTCGTGCGAGATCAACCAGGGCATCCTTTTATAGGGTTCAAAACCGTATTCTAATGGGATAAGAACAAGCAATGATCATTAACGGCAAGGACTCTAGTTCCCCAATCGAGCAAGTGATTAACCAAGGCAGGGAACTCTCCAGGAAAGGTGTGTTCAAACCGGACACGGAAGGATGAGAGACGACCCTCAGAAGGGCGTTAATTAAAATTGACGACCTACCCTAAGGCGTTAATTCAAAACACGACTGGGATAAAGGCGTCAACTCCTGGATTCAATTTTAGTAATAAAAACTTTCTTTTTCTGAAAATTGTGATACGACGCCTGAAGCAAAGGCGTTAATTGAAAACACGCCCTAAGGAAGGACGTTAATTCTTAATTTTTCAATCGTGGTGGGACTCGTAAAATTCCAGAAATTGACGCCCTTAACAACAACCATCCTTTCTTGAGAACACGCCCCAGATTAGGTCGCTATTTAAATCACGCCCCTCTTCAAGTCGTTAATTACCAAAATGCCAGAAACATCATAAAAACCCACACAAAAGAGAAAAACTTTATATTATAGAAATATTGAAGTTCACTTTGGGGCGTTAACATAGTGACATGAGTTTTGATCAACAAAGCATCAATTTTGGCGTGTCAACAGCTGCCACGCCTTGACGTCTACTTTGCAAGGGAGTGAGACGGAATGAAGCGAAAGTGTAATGAAGTGGAATGAAGTGGAGCGAACTGATAAGTAGATGCCAAGGTGTGATGTGACACGCCTCAGATATGAAGCATTAGAAATCTTTCCGAGATTCTGAGTGAAACAACTCTAGGTGATTCCAAATAAAACATCGATTTGCTGGATAAAGGAGACTAAACTAAGAACATAAAATGTGCGCGTGGCCACGATAGGGAGGCACCATTGGAGAGCGTTTACCAGCCAATGTGGACGTGCTGCAACCAAGGTGGATTTGTAAAAAAATAAAGGGAATTGAGATGAAGACCCAGCAAAGGGATATTTTTCGAAGAACTAGCCTGAGCGGCTTCAGAGAGAATAAAGTACTCGATTTGGAGTAGAATATCTCATGTCAACTCAATCAAGAGAGAGTGACCTTCATTATTGCCATAATATGAAGATTTTCAGCACGAAGCTCAAAATCCTACATGATGCATGCTGGGCTAAAAGAAAAATTAAAACAAACTAAAGATAGAAAATAATCAAGGATAATATTGTTAAGCCATCTAGATTTGGTCAAGAATCCAGATCTCTGAGCTGACACTAAGCCGAAGCCCGTTTATCTGCGCATCAACTCAGAAAGTGGAACCATCGTCCCAGACCTTGAATGACTCAACGGCCTATCCGTGTGATCAAGATTCTCCTAGAACTATCACTGTTTTTGATGAAGGGGAACTCAAATTCCAGGTTCATCAGAACCACAAGGTCCTTGATATGCTATAATAGCGTAGATACCATATAGTAATAATGCTTACAGGAAAGAAATACAAGAATGGGATGATGATGCTCTCATGAGTGATCCAAGCGCCTCAAAACCTGCAACCTTCTCTGCACTTGAAAATTCATTAGGCCTCTCAAAGCATGAAGTGATCAGAAATAATCCCCAATTCAAAGCAAGACATGATCATAAGTGCTTAATTACAAATAACTCCAATTAAAAGATAGCACTTAAGTTCATCAAAAATGCACAGAGCGACCAAACATGCCAACCAAACAAATAACGACTGGGGTAGGGGCGTCAAAATTATAAGAGACGACTGACATCAGGGCGTCAAAATATAAAAACACGTCTATCATCAAGGCGTTAATTCGTCTGGGAGCTCAAGAAGAAGACGACCCTTACGGAGGCGTTAAATAAACAACGACTTTGGTCAAGTCGTCAATTCAACAATTGACGCCCTGAACACTGTCGTCAATTATCCAGAATTCTGAAAACCATGCTTCCGACTCTGAGTCAAAAGCTAACCCCAGTTCTAGTTCTAATCATAATCGTAATCAACTCTGCAACTTCAAACGACCTCAAAACCCTCCAGACTTCTATAAAAAGGAAGAAACTCCATTAGATTAACCAAACAACTCGTCCAACCTCTGTTTCTCTTCACAGGTACTGCTACGGCTGCCTTCTGTCTGCAGAGGACCATTGAAATAACCTTAGAAGATGGAGAGGGCAATCAAGAGATCAAAGATCTCTACTCCCAGGCTGTCTGAAATCAATGGGCATATTAGCAGTAGAATCGCATTGAACCAGGTATGCGAATTAATCTGTTCTCCTGTTCTCATACCAACACCATCCTTCTGCTCTGCATTCATCCTTTTCTCTGTTCTTTTCCTTTTTTCACAGGATTATCCCAATGTTCCTGGTGCAAGGAGGTTCACGAAAATCAAGTGGCTGCCTCTCTTACTCTCCAAATTTTCTTCAGACATGAGGGTCTACTTATCTAGATGGCACCTCTTAGGCCTAGTCACCCATACCAAACACTATGATCAAATTCATCTTGATTGGGCTGCCATAGGAGCTCTAGTTGAAATATGGCACCCTTCCACTCATACATTTCTTTTCTCAACCTTCGAAGCCACAGTCCTATTAGAGGAATTAGAGATGATCTTGGGCTTAAAGAAGATGAAACAAGGAGAGGAGGAAAAGATGACCATCATACCAAGGCAAATTTCTTCACATGAGTTATTAACAAGTTTAATTCCCAGCCCAAACTTAGTGAACCAAATCAAAGCTACCAAAGGAATCAATCTCCTAAAGCTTACTTCTTGGGTGTACAAAAGATCCGACCAAGCCAAAGGAGATGATGAAGTGGAGCGAGTGGCAAAGGCTTTTGTGGTGTGCTTGGCGGGTGCAATCTTGTTCCCCTCCACGGAAGACTTCTTGGATGAATCCCAATTAAGCGCAATAGTTAGCCTTTGGGAAGGAGAGAGAGTGGGACCGGCGATATTAGCCTATCTCTATAGCGGGCTTACCTCGGCGGCAATGGGGAGACCGATTTATGGGTGCATGCTAGCACTCTCTAGTTGCGTAGATCTCCACTTCAAGTTTGATCCATGTGAGACGGCCCAACAACCATCAAGAATATTCTCAAAAAGCCCACTTTCTTACATGACCGGCTCATTAGGATTAAGCAATAGAGTGGTGAACCGAATTCCTCAAGTTAAGAAAAGAGCGGAATGGAGAGAACATCTCAAAGTGATGCCAAAGAACCTCTTCACATGCGCCCCGGGATTACTCAAAGTTCAAGAACTCCGCGCACGATTCTCCCCTGGGACGGACCTTAGACTCATAGGTGCTTCAGAATTTGTGCTATACAACTCATACCGGTGCCTTCCTCAAGTTGGGCTTCCACGGCGAATATTCGAGGATCTATCTCATCTCCCTCCTATCAAGGCAAGGGATACCGGCAGCAATGAAGATGGAGAAGAATGCACCACAATCCAAGCTCTGTGGAAAATCTGCAAGACCCATCAACCTGTGGAGAACTTGAAAGAAGACAGAGATCAATGGAAATCATATGTAATAGCTTTAAGAAGCTTGAGGCCCAAAATGGCTCACTGAATGTAATGCAATCTTTTCCATCAATAAACAATAATGACATTCTGATTGAGCCAATTTACAATATTTCTGATCAATTCTTCCAACAATCTGTGATTCTGCTCTGAATAACGACTTAGTCAATGCCGCCAATTCCCAAAATGACGCCTCAGCATAAGTCGCTTCAATAATCCATCTCTCAAAATTGACTCCTTCACAGTTGGGCGTTAACTGACTAACGACTTAAAGCAGGGCGTTAATTGATTCAAATTCCTAAAAGATATTCGTTGAAATTCCAAGAGTAACGCCTCCAGCACAGCCACGTTTCATGTTAATAACGCCTTCAGCCCAGACGTTAATCAAAACAGTAATCTTTATTCCCATCATGTCAATCAATTCCCATTAAATGCCTCTGACGACGGTTATCATTCCCCATGCAAAAGAAATTAACGCCTCAGAGCACGTCGTTAACCATGGAAGAGACGCCCATAACTATAGTCGTCTTCTTAATAAGACGCGACTCTTCTGCAGTCGTTAATTCTTTTTGACCGTTCAACTTTGCTTTCCCTCCTTTCTTCTTCTTCCTTCGTCCTCTTTCTTCTCTCCTACTGCAACCCTAACCGAACCCATCTTCCACTCCCTATCTCTCTCTCATACTCTCAAACCCTCTCGCCCCCTAGCCCTAAGCAATGGCCGGCGGTGGACAAAAAAGATAAAGGGTCTCGGCCCCCGAAGTCATGGACCTGGACGGCGAGTACGGCGTCATGGAGGAGGAGCACGTCGTGGAGGAAGCTCCGCCGACGGCGGCCGAGGAGGCTCCCGTGGCGGAGGACGGCAACGAGGAAGAACGGATCGAAGGAGAAGAAGAGAATGAAGGAGAAGAAGAAGGCGATGAAGGTGGTGAGGACGAATGATGGGGACATCAACGACAGCCCGCTCACATTGTGTTTACATTTCCATCCTTTTATATTTGTATGTATACCCTTGTGATATATGGGTACACAATAGTAGGTCTTAGTGGGTTTATTTGCAAAGGGCCATTGGGTATTTTTGCAAAAGTGCATGTAGGCCCTGCAGGGGCCCCCTCCCTCCTCCTTATTGGTCCACTTGGACTCCCGGGCCCAAGGGGGCTAGTCCATGGTCCAACCTTGGACTTGGACCTAGATTTAATTAAAGAAGACAAATCAAATTTGTCCTCTTAAAGGGGGGGCGAACCGTATAGTTTAGTAGGCTTTTATTGTGGTTGTTCAAACCACATCCCAGCCCTTCATTCATCAACCCTTGATCCAAGGGTATAGAATTAGTTAGAGACCTAGCCTATATAATGTTGTATTTTCATGAGAAATTCAATGGAAAAATCAGAATTTTTGTTGTTGATATTTATTTGCCTATCTTTTCATCTTTACTCTTGAGGCTTGCTAAGTAATATGGAAAGATGACAAACAAGCAATCAAAGATCTGCTCAAACCTATGAACATGTGAACATGAACCTAGGCAATCATAGCTAGCTCTAGCATGGGTAAGCTATCTCAATCAAATTACGCTAAGGAAAAGGAAAAACACATGCCGGGGCGTGGAGCAAGGAGTAAATAAAAACACACCACTAGGGGTGGAACAATCAAGGAAATAAAGATGTGATGAAGAAAATAGCTATTGCCCAGTACTAAGGAAAGATGTGATCGCCACCAAAGTAAACCCAAGTCAAAGACTCGAATATACCTTGGAAATAGGAGGATGAAACACCCGCCCACGGGAGAGAAAACCAAGGAAAGCCTGCAGATCAGCTTGGAAGTAACGGCCAGAACCCTGTGCGTTGCTTCGAAGTAACGGTCGCACCCTAGACCGCCAGAAGAGAGTGACGCGCCTGCACCAGACCGTCAGATAATCTGCAGTAGTAAAGCTTGAATTCTTTTAACTCCAACTCTTCCAGCCGGCCAGAAGACTTGGGCCTCGTGCTAATGAACCTGTAAACCTGCCAAAGAAGTAAAAAGACAAGACAAGACAACCTCAATCAGCCCTCTTCGCAAGCATAGCATCAATTCTTAAAGAATTTAAGAACATCAAAAGGAGAGGGAATTACCGGGGAGTTTTGGTTTTTTTAACCCCTCTGGGCGTTTTTAAAAGTTGGGGGATGTTTGTATGCTTAGAGAACAGTGAAAAACATGGAGGAGGAGGAGGGACAATGCTTTGTTTGGAGAAAAAACCAAGGAAGAACTCAAGCATGCAAAGATGAACTTGAAAGACCAAAACAAAAGTACTCCCTTGACTGTGAGATAGATGGACGTGAAAACAGCTCCTCCTGGATGAAGATGGCTCCTGAGTTCGGCAGCACTTCGTCGTGAATTTAAATCTCCTCCCCTCCTTGGCCATGAATTCAAGGGTTCTATTTATAGACCCTCAAAACTCGTAGGTCGAGTAGAGGATAATTCAGCAGGATAAAGAGATAACTCTTAGCAAATCCTTGAGGATAATATCACCAAGAGTCCAAAGAAACAAACGGGAAGTCCTGAGGATCGGATTAGAAAGAGATAAGGTCAATCCAAGTTCTTATCTCAAACACGGAGTAGCAGAGAAAAAGGCCTGAACTGCCAGGACTCCCGGAAAGAAGTAACGGCTGCACGATAGACCGCCACTTGAAAGTAACGCATCAAGGAACATCCGTTACTCTCAACCTTATCCCAAAGGATAAGATCAACGGAAGGAAGATCTAATAAGCTGGACTCTTCAAGGAAGTGACGGCCAAGGCCTAGGGCGTCATAAGGAAATAACGGCTGTACGACAGACCGTTATTATCAACGTGAAATCAACAGGATAAGCACTGAACACGTGGCCTTAAGCCTTAGGGCTCTTCAAAGAGTAACGGTCCAGGACATATCCGTCAGAGGGAAGCGACGCACCTGACTGGGACCGTTATTAACATTGGAGATTTCAAAGAAGAAGAGAAGGGCTTTGCTAAGCTTCATCCAACGAAAATGCCACCGGGAGCCAATTCTTCATCCAGGAAAAGACCCAAGAAACAGGCTTCAACTGATCAGGAGACTCGATGAAAAGCGAACAACTCGGAGCATCATATTGAATGAAATAAGGAGATGACCCGACTTATGGGTATAAAACGGGTGTCAACAGATGCCCCTCCTTAACGTCCTCTTTGCAGGGGAGCGAGCGGAGGTGAAGCGAAAGTGAAAATGGAACATGGAGGTGAAACGGAGATGAAGCGGAGTGTACCAAAAAGAGGGCGTTAAGGTAAACGACACCCGTTCTTTACCAACAAGCGACAAGAATTTTCTGGAAAACTTCAAATTGATCACAAGGAAATAGCCAACCAAAGGACGCAAGTCTGGAGGAATTAATTAACTAAGGAAAGGAAACACGGCTAGCCGCCGGAGGCAACGGAAAGGAAAGAGACTAAACTCCAGACAGGAATCTTCAGCGAACCAGATCAAGCGAGCAAATCGAAGAAAACCTTCTAATTCAGAGTGGAATGATTCTCCTTATTCGGGATTAAGAACACAGCTGTTCACCATCACTGAGATATCTTGAACAGATGAAGCTTCATGAATACTCAAAAATGCGAATGATGCATGCTGGGCTAAAGAAAAAAGAAATCTTCAAAGCAAATGCAAAGAAAGATAAAATATCAAATACTCGAGAATAATATTGCTAGATTGGAGAAATCAGAGTCAGGACACTATCTGCAACCACAGCGTGCAAGACAGAACCATCGTCCCCAAATTTTCCAATCTAACGGCCTATCCAATGATTAAACATGTGAACTTAGATCATCATCATTTTTGTTTAAGGGGAACATCAGATCCTAGGACACATGAATGACCAGCCGGTTCTCGAGGTAATATATCATAAATAACATATAGTAATGCATTAAGGGAATGAGGGAATGATATACAATACCTGACTTACCTGCCTGCCAGAAGGCCAAGTGTGATTTTTGCTCATAACCCTTTCATGAAAGATAGGTTAGCCAGACAATAATCAATCAAATAAGAATTAGGCATAACCATTGTACATGCAAGAGGCATAGATAAGGAACATCATGATAGACAATAGGGTCGTTTAAGCATCAATTAGACCTTTCAATTCATCAGGAAACTTGCAAGCATATAACGGTCCGATGTAGGGGCGTCACAGAAAAGCGACGGACCACCATTGATCCGTCATAATCAAGGCAGTTCACATTCTTCGATAAAGCAGTTCAACACATGTGACGGCTTTAAACCGGAGCGTTAGGATGATGTGACGGCCGGTCGATAGATCGTCACATTTCTTGAGATTTCAAAAAAACAACCGAACGGTCACGGCCCGTTCATTCCATTCAAACAATCAATCAATCAAAAAAAACCCAAACCGAGGAAAGCTCCGGCGATTCCACCCTCACGACCACCATGGCCGGCGACGAGGCACCCCAGCCGCCCCCAAAGAAGAGAGAGAGAGGGAAAAGGATGGCAATACGGCGGCTTCACCGCCGGATCGAACGGGAGGTGATCCCGCCGGTAGAAGAGGACCAACCGACGAGGGGAAGCCAAACGGAAGAAGAAGAAGTCCCCACGGTCGAGGAGGACCAAGGGGAAGCTCCACGGGGTGCAGAGGAACCAAAGGAACCAGAGAAGAAGAGGAAGAGAGGCACGGACCGTGAGGTAGGCCGCCCGCCCTAGATTCCATTTTTTTGATTTTTTGTTCTTAATTCGGGAGTGCATGGGGAATGAGGATAGAAAATGGGTCTACGAACCCACTAGGAACTATTGTAGGCCATTTGGCCAACAAGGGAGACCATGGGAATGCAGGGAAAAAGTTCCCAAACGCAGTCAATGTGACGGTCCTACCAGAGACCGTCACTCCCCTGACGCTCCACCCTGAGTGCGTCAGAGACAAGCGACGCCCCAACACAGGGCCGTTACTTCTGCCAGGGATTCGAACTATTTTTAGGGTTTTCAATTTTCAAATTTTTGTTTGGGTTTTCAATTATGAATGCTTAAGCCATGATTATATGATGCAAATGGACTAACTAATGATCTAACATGCAATGCAGGGAAAGAGGAGATCACGGATCTCCTGGCTTCAGATCCGGGCGGTGTACCAGGCACTGCCCGACTACCAGAGAGAGAGGCTCGCCGGGATGGGATTCGCCGAGGTGCTCAGCATCGAGGTGATCCGGATGGATACGCCGCTGCTATACGCACTGCACGAGAGATGGGACCCGATCAGCCGAGCTTTCATCTTCCCATGGGGCCACATGATCCCCACATTGGAAGACATAGCGAGGATTACAGGATTGAGAGTCCACGGCTCCGCAGTGACCGGATGGACGTACGGGGACTACCGGGAGATAGCACAGCAGCTGCTCGGGCTAGATCTGATTAGGCCGGGTCAGTCCTCTTCCCAGCTCGCGAGATCGGTACTGCAGGAGAGTTTGGGGCTGAGAGGAGCGGCAATCACCGTGGGAGAGCTGCCTGAGGAGCATCTGGGCAGAGTGGTCGACCAGGTGCGCCCTCGCGTGGCGGCAGAGGCGGGACCAGAGGGAGATAGAGTGCTCAGACGCTTCCTGATGCTACTGTTCGGGAAGCTCCTGTTCGCGACTCGGGCAGACGTCATCAGCTGCAGACTGCTGCCGTTGATAGAGGATTTGAGCAGAGTGAGGAAGTACGCATGGGGGGCAGCAGTACTCGCATTCTTGTTCGACTCCCTGAGCACCACGGATCGCCAGACCATGCTGGGCGGCTTCTCGCCTTTCCTACAGGTAAATGCACTTTAAATGCTTTCTATTATGCCATGATTATGATTATGCTGTGATTTATGCAAATGCTAATGATTCGGGTTAAATGATTTATGCAAATGACTTGACTTCTAAATGCAGGTCTGGAGCTATATGTACCTCCCAGGCATTGGGAGAGGCGCGCTACTCCATCCCGGCCTCATACCAATCGCGAGGCGATGGTCGGTGGCGAGGGACACGGGATCGATCCTCCGATTGACCCGGACGATCCAGGACGACCTGGACTCCTACCCACACACATCGGTAAGCCCGAGACTCAAAGATGACTTCTATGTGCTTCTATATGCTGACAAATGCTGACAAATGCTGACGAATGAATGAAAAATGCTTTCAGGTGAGATGGACCCCGTACCGCAGCGAAGGCTACACAGGACAGCCGTGGGTGGAGGCGTCCTTATCGTACCGGGGGCGAGACATATGGTTGCATTGCATCCATATCATCGAGCCTCTGCACTACAGGCTGATCCTGCGGACTCGGGGACTACACCAGCCCGAGGTGACCTTTCCGCATCGCAACGATGACCGCCCAGGCAAGTCGGCGAGGGGCATCAGTGGAAGTGTGGATTGGCGCGCCCGGAAGGTGAAGTACGTCCTCGACTGGAGGCAGCGAGGCAGGGCCGTGAAGGAGCGGGACGAGAGCGACGAGGCCTACCTGAAGGCCTTTGCTCGACACTACGGCGACCGGGTATACCGAGGTACCCGACGACCGGTATGCAATTCTAAACCTAAAAAAACCTTTCTATATGAACCTGCAAGATGATGGATGCTGACTTATGCTTTCTAAATGCAGCTAGATCCTGAAGGACGGATAGCCGAGCTAGAAGGGCTACTCCACTCCACCATCCAACAGCGGGATGGGTATCGGTCTGCCCTGGAGCTCTTGGTGAGACTAAAAACTTAAATGCTTATGATTTATGAAACATGATGTTCAATGATGCAAATGTAAATGTCAACTAACTTATGACTTCTAAATGCAGCGGGCTGAGGGAGCCCAACGCGCTGGACCGGATGCCCCATCGTCTTCCTCGCAGCCTGCGGGAGGCAGGGCTGAGCAGGAGGCTGACTTTGCTCGGGCGGTCGCCCGGGCCGAGGAGGCGGAGGCCACCCTCGCGGAGCGGGTAAGAGACTAAAAAACTTATGATTATGCCTAATTAAATGCTTTATGACTAATGACGTGAAATGCAATCTATAGGCGAGGGATCTAGCAGCAGCAGTAGCCGAGGTAGAGAGAAGCAGGGCCGAGACTGATCGAGCCCGAGCGGAGACGGAGCTGGTACGGGCAGAGATGGCCCGGCAGAGAGCGGAGACCCTGCGACGCCCAGATGATCCAGAGATGGAACAACTCCGGAAGGAGTTAGCGCAGGCGCGAGCTGAGGTGGAGGAGCTTCGGATCGGGACGGCCGACTTGGATCGCTACCGGACCGAGGCACGGGAGACGCGGCGTCAGATCTTCACACTGAAGATCGAGCTGCGGACATTGGAGCGGACGGTGCGGATGATCGGCCGGGGACCGGAGCGGTGCACCTCCCAGAGTGGGATACATAGGAGCGCTGCCCCTAGCGGCTCAGTAGGGGACTTCCTCGTCAGCTCCTCCGCCCAGCGGAGGAATGAGAGGGCAGAGAGAGGACAGCAGGAGGAGAGTGCTTCCATAGCACCGCCACCCGCGAGGAGACCTGAGGAGGGGGAGGATGATGGTGGCCCGGCTGATAGACCGGCCGAATGATGCCTTTTCTTATGTTTTCTTTATTATTTGTATAGAACCTTTGGTTAAAAATGGAATGAGATCCCTCTTTTAGTTTTCTGTTTTGTTTTTAGTTTTATGCGAGCGTGAATGAATGAATGTGAAAAAAGCAGGATGGACGAAATGTGAATGAATGAATGAGATGCATGCAGGAAGAAACGAGGTGTACAATGTGAAAGACCGCCAGGTCTAAGCAAGGGCAGAAGGAATAACCTGAACTCAGCAGCAGAGAAAGTGACGGTCTAAGATCTGACCGTCATAATCAAACGACGCACAGGTGAGAGACCGTTAATCATCAGAGGCCCATTCTGGCAGTGGGGCATCAGGATAAACGACGGCCAACTGAGGGTGCGTCAAAGACAAATAACGGCCAGGGGTCAGACCGTTGATCATGGCAGAACGATAGTTGGTCAGGGCAACTAGCAGGAAATGCGACGGCCTGAAGGAGGCGCGTCAGAGGAAAGAGACGGTCATAAGCAAGACCGTCAGGAAGTGTTTTAGCCCAAAAGAGAAAGAACTGAGTGGCTGGGAATGCGACGGCTCAGGGCTAGAGCGTTACAGAAAGCGACGGTAGACCCATAGACCGTTACTCTCCACAGAACATGATTCGGGGAATTGAAACCCCCAGAAAATGCGACGGTCGAGTGCTGGCGCGTCGGAGTGAAGTGACGGTCGCACGATGGACCGTTAGAATCTGGGTCGCAATCCGAATCGGATTGAGCCGAGATAACTAAAACCCGAGGTTTAGCCACTTAAACCATCGCTAGAACTTATCCTAATTGAAGATAAAGCCTTCTAGCCCGAGTCTTATCCTTCCAAAGTTAAATATAAGTCTTAGCAACTTAAAACCTTAATCAAAATCGTAGCTTTGCTAAAACCTCTGTTCTAGGGTTTGAAGAGCTCCTCCAAAGAGCAGAAAACATGATGAAGAGGAGCTTCGAGGTGATGGCTATGGAGGAGAAAGCTTACACCGGCCCTAAAGCTGCCAGGAGGGAACATAGAGAGCTTCAACGGCTAACCTCAATTCCCAAGCACTTAAGCTCTAACGTCCAAAGAGTGGTAAGTACTTATAACTTCATCCAAAGTTCAGAATTTTGCTGCACTTATTCTTTTCATGACTTCCTTCTTTCTTTTCTCAAGCCCCTTCCCGGTCCAAGGTGCTATTCCAATCTGAAGTGGGTGGCTCCCATGGTAAAGGCACTTCCTATAGAGGTCACCTCCATCCTTAAAGCATGGCACCTTCAACCTCTCTTGGTTTTAGGCAAGAATTTCCAGAAATTGTCCTTAGATTGGCCAAGCCTTTCAGCTCTTGTGGAACTATGGCATCCACAAACTCACACCTTCATCTTCCCTTCCTTTGAAGCAACCGTCCTATTGGAGGAAGTAGAAACCTACTTAGCCCTTCCTAAGACTAAGGTGGGGGATGAAGACCGGGTTTGCTATACAATAGAGCCTATCGACCCGTCCTCGATCTTGAGTGATTTCATTCATAACCCGAAGGACGTGAGGACCATGATCAGCCCACACCACGTTCACTTGATACCCTTGGCCCACTGGATAGTGTCTCATTGTAAAAACAAGTGGGAGAGACATGAAGCCATAGCCAAGGCGGTAGCGGTTTGCTTGTGTGGAGTCTTTCTTTTTACCACTACCGACCACCTCTTAGATATCCAAAACCTTGGAGTTATTAGCGGGCTGTGGCGAGGTATGTCCATCTCTCAAGCGGTCCTCTCATACCTCTATGAAGGACTAAGCTCGGCTTGCCTAGGAGGGCTTTTGTTCGGCTCTATGATACTCCTCGAGTGCTGGATAGGAGTGAGAGTCAAATTCCTTCCTAAGGAAGACATAACTTCTGCAAGCCGAATCTTCGGGAGCCACCCTCTCTTCTTTATCGGAGGGGCATTTGGATACTCTTCTCAGGTTGAATGCAAGACCGCGGATAAGAAAACTCGGGATGAATGGCGCCTCTTCTTCAACACTCTTCCAATGGACAAATTCATCATGCGACCAAGAGTCCTCCGAAGTGCTCTTCTCAAAATACCGCGGCGCCAAGGCCTCGACCTCCAGCTAGTAGGGAACACTACCATGGCGATCTACAACCCGCACCGATGCCATCTTCAGATCGGATTACCTCGAATCAGCGCTTCTGCACTATCACACTACCCTCCCCTTCTACCTAGGAAGATGGGGACCGAGGAAGATGAAAGAGCGATCCGGAACGCGCTGACCATGTGGGAGATCAGCAAGGTGCACCCGTGGCAAGCAGAAGTTGAAGAGAATGACGAAACACGCCGAGATTATGTGAAAGAGTTGAGAAGAATCCGCCCTCTTGCGGATAAGAAGTTGAATGTATCTTGATTTTCCTCTTTTTGTTGTATTCATGAGGACTATTATGTAATTGACAATCAAAGTTGAATTTATCAAGAATTATATTTCATTAGTCTTTGCTTGAATGAGATGAGATTGCCATAGTTGAAAGATCTTGAGTTCCGTAGTTTAAAAGGCTAGACTGATGTGAGTAGACAGGGCTTCTGGAGGATATAACGGATGTGCACTGGGCCGTTACATGGAAATGAAGGTCCTGCGACAGGCCGTCAGAATGGGAGTAATCAAGAGCCCAGTTTCTGAAGGATATGACGGATGGGTCTTGAGCCGTTATTTTCAAGTAACGGTGGGTCTCAGACCGTTATAGTGATGGTTCAATCAAAAAGGAAAGGGGCCCACGCCTGAAGGGAAATAACGGTCAAGGTTGGGCCCGTTACATTACTGTAACGGTCTGATGCTGGCGCGTTACACACTCTGAACCTGCATAGTTGTGAGCTTTTGCTTTTGGGCTTGTTCCTGTGTTCTGTACACACTCAATCATGAAACAAGTTAGATCTGTTCTTAGACTCAACCCCTTGCCTTGAAGCAAGTTAGATAATGACCGATTCTTGATATTTGGTCAAGGGGTGGAGCCTTATTAAATAGGCGAAAACATAATGAAAATGCGATGCATGCTATGCACATGATGGTATTTTTTTGGGAGTTTTGGAAAATATTTACTATTTTTGGATTTTGAAAATATTTGTTGTTTTTGGATTTTGAAAATATTTGTTGTTTTTGGATTTTGAAAATATTTGTTGTTTTTGGATTTTGAAAAACCAGTGCCTCTCTAGCAACACGAGACCTCCCTTGTTTTAGCTTGAGTCTCGAGACCGGTGTGCAATAGTGTGACAACCCCTGGCTGAGACCTAATCATTGCGACGGTGTTTTTACCAAAGCCATACCTAGGGTACTCATCTCAGTCCTAAAAGGAAAAAGATCATGGAGGTAAGCTTAGGCCAGATATGGGAGTTTTTAGAACTTGATTCCCTCACCGTACCACCCTATTAGAGATTTGGTCTGTTGTGCCGGGGCTTTCATGTCCGTCATCGAACCTTTGTCCACTTAGGCATGCATGCGACCGGGCTCATAACGTCCCGCGGGGAACTGTACTGCCACTCTTGTCATGCCTAATTTTCTTTTTCTTTTGGAGCTTTTTGAGATTTCATGCGCCGACTTGGAGATGATGCTTTTGATTCATGTTGTAGAGAGCACTCCTTTTCTTTTCTTTTCTTTCCTTTCTTGTGGCGTCAGGTCATAACGGACTTGCCCCTATTTGAGACCTCTTCTCGTTAGGGAGTTTGGATTGGTTGTCTCCTCCTTATTTACTCCTTGCCCCTGGATGCAGCCGAAGAATGAAACGGACAGGGACTTTGACTTTCCCCCAAAGCATGGCCAAGGAAAAACGGTGTCTTTTTAAATAAGGAACCCGACCAGGGATGTCGTGTAGTGTGTGTTTGCCTTACTCAAGACTCTCTTTTGAAGATAGGGAGGCAGTTCTTTTTGCCGGAAAAGCACGTGGTTTAGATTTTTAAGGAAAGAAACGCTTAAGATACAACCCATTCCACGGGTGAGAGAGCTCCTCACCTTCCGCGTTTACTAAACGATAAGCATTCCCTGGATAAGCTTCTTTTATTACGAACGGCCCTTCCCAGTTAGGTTGCAACTTGGACCTAGGACCTGCAGACCGAATGAATTTGCGTTTCAAAACAATTTCACCCTTACAAAATTTTCGTTCAATTACCTTCTTTTGAAAATAGCGCGAAACCCTCTTTTGATAAACAGAAACGTGATCGGCCGCGTTCATCCTCTTCTCATCTAAGAGTTCTAGCTGGACCAGCAACGCCTCTCGACGTTCATCGAGATTAAGTTCCTTATCGAGCTGCACTCTAAGAGAAGGGATTAAGATCTCATATGGGAGCACCGCCTCCATCCCATAAGTTAAAGAGTAGGGAGTTTGTCCCGTAGGGGTACGGACGGAGGTGCGGTAAGCCCACAGAGCTTCCACCAATCTTTCAGGCCAATCAGAAAATTTGTGTGCTTCACATGTTTTCTTAATGATTTTAAGCAGGGTTTTATTAGTGGCCTCGGCTTGACCGTTGCCTTGAGGGTAATATGGAGATGAATGATGCAGTGCAATATTGAATTTCTTACATAGGTCCTTAAGCTCTTGGGAGATGAACTGGGGTCCGTTGTCGGTGATGATGCTGCTTGGCACTCCGAACCGCGAGATGATATTCTTCATGATAAAGCGGCACACCGTTGTAGCTTTGATCTCTGCGTACGCCTCGGCTTCGGCCCATTTGGTGAAGTACTCAGTAGCGGTGAGGATGAAAGATTTCTGCTTGATCTGAGAATTAGGATCACCGAGCGGGCCGACGACGTCGAAAGCCCACATGGAGAATGGCCAAGGAGCAGTCATAGGATGGAGGGACGAAGCTGGAGAATGAATTTTATCAGCATGGAGTTGGCATTTAAGGCACCTCCGGACATAGAGGGAGCAATCTTCCTCTAGAGTGGGCCAATAGTAGCCCTGCCTAAGGATCTTCTTTGCTAGAGCCTGGCCATTGACATGACCTCCACACTCACTAGAATGGGCTGCCTCAGCCACTTTCCAAGCTTCTACATCATCCAAGCATCTCATGAGCATTCCATTAGTAGCGCGCCTATACAGTTCTCCTGCAATGATAGTGTACCTTGCGGCGGCTCTTCTTATTGCTTTACGCTGCTCGGCCCTTGCCCCTTCTGGGAACGACCCTTCTTTGCAAAATAATTCGATTTCATGATACCAAGGCAATTCTTCTTCGTCCAGAATCTCCTCTAGTTCTGTTAATGAAACTTCCTTGAGATCCTCCTTCTCAACTCTCGCCTCTACAGATTTCCTGAGGTTGATGAACCAAGGATCTTGAATGGAGGGTGCGTCCAATCTCTGGACGACGATGGTCTCAGTACTACGACTGAGAGGGAAGGATAAGGAGGAAGCAAGGGATGCCAAAGCATCAGCTAGAATGTTCAAAGAACGGGGAGTATGGATATAGATGAGCTTACGGAATCGCTTAGCAAGGAGCGTGACCAAATCTTGATAAGGTTTGAGCTTAGGGTCACGAGTACGGTAAGTTGACAGAACTTGCCGTAGGACGAGCTGAGAGTCTCCTATAATGTTTAAATAGCGCGCGCCTAGGAGATAGGCGTGCTTCAAGCCGGCCAGGAGAGCCTCATACTCAGCGATGTTGTTGGTAGCAGGAAATCGAAGTTGATAAGCGAAGGGGATGGTTACTCCCTCTGGAGTAAGCAAGACAGCCCCGATCCCTTGGCCTTGGGAGTTGAGTGCACCGTCGAAGTGCAGAGACCAGAAGGGATGATTAGAAAGGACAGAGAGATGCTCATCAGGGAAATCGTCCTGAATGGAATCGGTATGAGGAATGGGAAGATGTGCAAGATGTTCAGCAATGGCATATCCCTTGACTGCCTTCTGAACGACAAAGGTGATGTCAAACTGAGAGAGGAAGCTCTGCCAGCGAGCTAACCTACTAGAAAGGACGGGCTTTTCTAGGAGATAACGGATCGGGTCCATTCTAGAGATCAACCTAACTGGGTGGGCGAGAAAGTAATGTTTAAGCTTCTGAGCTACCCACACTAAGGCGGCACAAGTCTTCTCCATAGCGGTGTACTTGGATTCAGCTGATTAAACAACCGAGAGAGGTAGTACGCGGCTCGCTCTTTCCCTTCATCATCCACTTGTGCTAAGACCGCCCCTAGGGAGTCCTCAATAACCGAGATATATAGGATTAGGGGTTTCCCAGGGACAGGAGGTTGCAAAACCGGGGGATTGGACAGGTACTCTTTGAGGTCCTCATAGGCCTTTTGACAATCTTGATTCCATTCGAACTTGACCCCCGCCTTAAGCAATTCATAGAACGGGCGGCACCTTTGAGAATGTTGAGATATGAATCTTCTAATGAATTGCAGCCGACCAATCAGTCCTCGAAGTTCCGTAATGTTCTTCGGCGGAGGCATGTCCATGACGGCCTGTGCTTTATTAGGATCAATCTGGATCCCCCGTTTGCTTACTATGAACCCTAGCAACTTCCCTGAAGAGACTCCGAATACGCACTTCTTCGGATTCATCTTAAGCTTATACTCCCTGGCTCTCTGCAGCACCTTAGCCAGAATAGAGGGGTGTTCTTCTTTTGTCTTGACTTCACCAAGATGTCATCCACGTAAGCCTCCATGTATATGTGCATCATATCGTGGAAGATGGCCATCATCGCCCTTTGATAGGTGGCACCTGCGTTCTTCAACCCAAATGGCATAACCACATAACAATATGTGCCCCAGGGCGTGGTGAAGGAAGTTTTCTCTTGATCTTCCGGAGCGAGACGGATTTGATTGTAGCCCGAGTACCCATCCATAAACGACAGAGCTTCGTACCCGGCAGTGTTATCTACTAAGACGTCTATATGAGGTAGCGGGAAATCATCTTTGGGACAAGCCTTGTTTAGGTCCCTGAAATCAATGCATATGCGCACTTTTCCATCCTTCTTGAGAACAGGGACTATGTTCGCCACCCACTGGGGATATAAGACTACTCTGACGAACTTGGCCTTGTATAGCTTATCGACTTCTTCTTTGATTTTTAAGGCCATGTGGGGGTGAAATCTTCTTGACCTTTGTTTAACAGGTGTTGCCCCTGGTTTGAGCACGAGTCGATGTTCCACTAAGGAGGGGTCAAGACCTGGCATGTCCTCATAAGACCAGGCGAAAGAATCGCTATACTCCCTTAGAACCTTAATTAGATCCTCTTCTACCTGTGAAGGGAGATCAGCTGAAATAATGATAGGCCTTGGGTCTTCTTCTGTTCCCAAGTTGATTTCCTTTGTAGGTTCATCCACTGCCGTCGACGGCTGGTCGAATCTCTTTAATCCTTGTGCATATAAATCGGCAGTGTCATCTACGTTGCTGTCTTCATCTATTGGATCCTTCTCATCCAGAACCTCATAGACGCCTAATCCGTCGTCGCTCCATTCCCCTTCTATTTCCTCTTCATCTTCAATCATAATTGCCGTGGCAACGAATTCCGGACACTTTAAAAGAGCATGACATCGCTGAGCTAAATCTTGCAAGAACCTATCAGGAACAGATCGGGAAGGATGCGCAAGCGAGCGCGGCTCAGAATGGGAAGGGTTGGATGACCTAGAACAAGACCCTACTTCTCTAGACCTAACTGACTCTACTTCCTTAGACTTACTAGACCCTAACCCTAACCTAGGAGAGAGAAGGCTTAGTGGAAGGGAAGGAGCAGGGGACTCGTGCCCCTGGGAGGAGGATGGAGACAGGACAGCGTAATCTTCCACTGAAATCTCCGTTTTAAATTTGACGTTTTTTTTTGGAGATCAGCAGAGACTACAAAGCAAGCTGGAGGAGGTGGGAGCTGCATAGGGAACAGCTCGGAAAAGATGCGATTGGAGAAAGGATCAGAAGAAGACAACCACATCTCGTGGAGCTGAGCATTGGGGGAGAGAGGAGTGAGTAGAGTGGACAGGTCAATACGCGGGCATTTCCCGCGAGCACAAGGGATGAATCGAATCTCCGGTGGATCAATGATGGATGGATTTATCATGACAGGAGGAAGGCGGGGTATGGACTCCCTTTGTTGCAAGATGGATTGGAAGCGTGAGGGAGACCAAGAGAAAACAACCGGAGAGCTCCCTCCTTCCTGTAATTTAACCGTGGGCTGCTTCTTCGGCCTCCACTGTACGAGCCGAACCTCTTGCTGCTTCTGGCGTTCTTCTTCATGAAAGATCCTTTGCAAGGCCTGATTGTAGTCGAGCATGTCATCATCTGACCTTCCTGGCAGGGAAGGTGGACTGGCAATCGGACAAACTATATCCCTTCTTGGCTGAACCGGCCTTGGAGCTAATGTGCTGGGCTGGAGAGGCCCTCTGACAAAGTGCTGACGATAATCCCAAGTAAGTGGCCCAGAATCACCCATCATAGATAATGCTGTTTCCTTATAACCGAGGCCTCTTCTGCCCATTTTCTTTCCCTTAGGTATGGGCTTAGTCATTCCTTGCAGTTGCGCCCCGAGGCCTCTCCCCGGTTGATAGCCTAGTTTCAATATAATATTCCACCCCTTTGAATCTCGGATCTGCGGCTTCACTTTGACATTGACTGGAGTAGTGATGGGCTTGGGAGATGTGTAAGCCCAAGGAAAGTTCAGATCAAGCACTGACAGAACGGGTCGGCTGCTCGGCCAGAGTGTGGGAAGAACTTGATCTGAGAGGGCCTTGACTGTCTGCACCGTGGCCAAGCTTTTAACTTTGACGACCCTCCCTTGAAAGGGAAATTTGACGCACTGATGTGCGGTGGAGGGTACGGCGCCGAGCGTGTCAATCCAGGGACGACCCAAGATAGCCTTGAACATAGGGTCGATGTCGAGAACATAAAATTCCACGGCCATAGTGAGGGGACCGAGCTCCGCCTGAATGGTGATCACCCCGTGACATGCTCGCCTTGAGTTGTCATATGCTGCTATAGTAGTGGGGGTAGGCTGTAGTAACTCTTCGGATATGTTGCACGCTCGGAGGGTACTAAGTGGGCAAACATTAATTGAGGCCCCGGTGTCAACCAATGCTGCTTCAATGTCGACTTTGTTCAGGGTAATTGTTATGCAGAGTGGCTTTTGTCGAGCCCCTGGAGGTGCAAGCTCGGTTTCTGAGAATGTAATTGCCGGCCCTTTGGAAATAGTTGCCAATGCCGTTGGTAAACTGTCGACTGCCATGTCTTCGCTAACCATTACCTTCTGCAAGAAGTCCCTCAGTGCATCCTGATGAAGGGTAGACCTTTTGATCAACTCTAGCACGGATATCTTAGCGGGTACTCGATCCAGATGATGTAACAAGTCATATTGAGTACCCGGTAGTGGTTCAGCTTCCTCTTGCTCGGCCACCGGCTGAGAGGACTGGGGATTAGAAGTAGTAACGTAATTCCGATGGAACATCTTCCCGCTCCTTAAGGCACAGTTTGCCGCAGCATCTGAAGATAGTATGATGGGCGCCGCAGGGTGGATGAGTGGGATAGGCTGTGCGGGGGAGGTGATTTGGTGGAGCGTGGGGTTGGTGAGGTTAATGGAGGGTGAGTGGATGATAGGTGAGGGATTGGTGGAAGGCAAGGTGGTGATGAATGTCGATGCAGGTGGAGGGAAGGCTAGTGGGTGTTTGAGAACGGGCGAAGGATTAGGGGATGGTGTGATGATGGTGAGGGGAGTAAGTGTTGGAGGGTATGATGGGATGGAGAGCGGTAGAGGGCTTGCTGGAGCGGGTGTGGATGGTAGGATGAGCGGAGAAGGTGTTGGTTGCATAGAGAGGATGAAGGAAGGTTTGCGGAGGTTGTGGTGGAAGGCCATTACTTGCGGTGCGGAGCCATCATCATCAAAAGACCACCCGGCATTGGGAGCCGGTGGTTGAACCATGTTAACTTGTGCTGGTGCCGGCGGCTGCTGCTGAGGAGCGGGTGGATGATTCGGCATCGGGTTCTGATGGATGCCTAGGTCTTGCACTTGCTGTGGTTGCTGTTGCTGTGGCGGCTGCTGCGGCTGCGGTGCTTGATGCTGCTGCACTTGCTGCCCCTGCGGCTGCCTCCTCTTCTCTTTAATCTCCACAATGGCCCTATGCATTTCGGCCCAGTCGATTCTCTGCCCTTCATGAAGGTCATACACCAGATCTCGGAACTGATAACATCCTTCTATGGTATGGCCTGGCTGCCTATGGAACATGCAATATTTGGTTTGATCAACCGCCGGGTTCCAAACAGGCCGTTCCGGAGGAAGTTGGATTGCGTTTACTGACATAAGTGCCGAGAAAATATCTGTGAGTGTCTCGGGCAACGGAGGATACTGGGCTCTCCTGGGAGCCGGGCGCTTGCTGTTTGGATTGTTGTTGCTGTAGCCGCTGGGTGGAGGGACGTTATGGTATTGTGATGGTGGTGGCTGGTTGTTGTGGTGTGGTGAAGGCGTTTTGTGGAATGGTGAAGGCGGGGGGAGTGTTTTGTGGAGTGGCCTGGAAGTTGTGCGGGGTGGAGTTTTGTGGATTGCGGGGGTTTTGATTGTAGCGGAAAGGTGCGGCCTGATATGGAAAAGCAACGGCTTGTACTTGCTCATTTGTTTGGACCCCCTCAGTAACCGGCCCTTGTGGTTTCTTATGGTACTTGGGCTTTTGGTTTTCGAAGAGAGAATGGATAGGGGAATCCTTAAATTGAGTCTGTATGAAGCGCGCCCGGCTGTAGAGTTGATGCATGTTGGCTATGTCATTCATTGCCAGGATGTTGCGGAAAGTCGGCGTGGCATTGGAGATCAGTAACTTGACCTTCTCTTCCTCTGGGATATGGCCAGGCACTCTGGCGGCCATCTGCCTCCACCTGTCTGCATAGGTGGCAAACTCTTCTTCCGGTTTCATTTTCTCTGCTACTAGGTCTGTAAATGAATATTCTGGTCCGACCCGGTCTTGAAATCGCTGAATGAATTTGTCCTTAACTACCTTGAAACTCTCGGCCTCTTCCAGTGGCAGAGAATAAAACCATTCCAGAGCAACTCCATCTAAGGATCGGCGGAACAAGTACGCCATGAGGCGATCGTCATACTGGAACTGCGCCGACTCATATAGAAAATCCCTCACATGGATAAAGGGATTGCTGTTCCCATCGTACTTGCGATAGTTAGGGAGCTCTGATTGCGGAGGGAACCGAATGTTTTGGAAGCTCGGAATAGGAATATCGGCCAAGGATTGTGGGCCAACCCTTTTCTGGAGGAAGTCAAGTTGTTGCTGCATGGCGGCCCACTTGTTAAGCAAGTCCTGCTCTTGGGAGGGAGCAGGGGTAGTGAAGGACGCCGATTGTTGAGGAGCGGATGGAATGACGGTGGCAGACGGGGGAGGCCCATAGGCATGAGTAGAAGGATAGACAGTGGAAATAGGGGGCCCGTAAGAAGGATATTGAGCCTGAGATATACCCGGATGGGAGTGAGTTTGGGCCACCCCTTGCTGAGGGTGTAAGAAATCAGAAGGGTTCATGAGAAGCTGTGAAGCCACCGAACCAGAATTATGATGATCCACCTGGACAAAAGAAGGGATAGGCGATTTCCCTTTATCAAAAGACTGATGGGCTGAATTGGAAGATTGGCCCATCTCCATGCCAGCGAAAGTGATGGTCCGAGGTTGGACCGGAGTGAGGTCAATCGGAGTGGGCTGAACGGACGGCCCAATAATGGAAGGATTAGATTGACCTTGAACAGCGGCGGAGGGAGAAGCGTTGGACCCTTGCATAGCTTGGTATAGGACTTGAAGTTGGGTCGGGTCCAATTGGGCCATCATGTGAAGGACGGAGCCCGCGGAAGGGGTAGAAAGAGAGGGGGTACCTTGACTACCTCCCACAGATGTGGAGGACGGGAGAGGGGCAGTCCCTTCTCCGGAAGGAAAGGTAGCAACCCTAGGGGGTTTTCAAGGAGCCCTTGAGGAAGAGAGTCCTCTTGGGAGCGCGGAGGATTGAAGGATGCCATGGTGGATTCGAAGAGGGGATTGGAATAACACGTGAAGGAGGGAGTGACTCGAGAAGATGATTCAAACGGACGAAAGCAACTCCACATGCAACGGACAACCTTGACAAAATGCAAAAACAAACAACACAAAACACACAATGAGCAATCAAACTTAGGTGATTCTAACAAGATGCAAGTGATAAAAGATGAAGACACTCAAGAATCAAGCAAGTTGTTTAGAATGATGCGACAATATTCTTATGATTTCTCCTTTGGAACCTTAGTGAATTGATTGATATGTGCTCTCAACAATAGGTTCCTAGTAGGAGATGGATATAGGACTTGGTTTGACTCTAAGTGTAACCACTCAATCACTTATGCAACCCTAGACACGGGGTGGGAAAGGTACAACCAGCCCGGCGTCCGTGTGGGAATCCACGGCTCGCGGGGACTTATGGAGGTCCCTGCTGTGATTTCCTAGTCGGCCCCAAGGAATATGGAGACGAGAGGTCCTCACAACAAGGTAGGAAAATGCAATCTAATGTATGAAAGATGAATGACCCTATGTGCACCGGAGTGCATGCAAAGTCTAGCCTAACAATCTAGCAATCAATGGTGCACACCATGATAGGCAGATATGAGCAGAGCAAGAGGAGGGTCAAGTGTCCCCCAAGCAATAAATCACAGCACAAACTGCGGAAATAAATGCACCTCGGATGCGTACCTGCCAGGAGAGTGACGGTCGAAGGCCCCTGCGTCAGAGAGAAATAACGGTCGAAGGCCAGACCGTCGGATAATATATGACGCAGGGAGACGAGACCGTCAGATGAGCCAAGGAACCAAAAAACTAACAGAAGTAACCGAAAAAGTCCGTAAAGCTCACACAGCAGGACGAAAGCGGCGGTCTAATGCCCCTGCGTCAGAAGGCTGTGACGCGTGGACACGAGACCGTCAGAGGACTCAGAAAACCAGGATGATCAATGAAACGAAAGAAACAAAAGACGACTGAACAAGCAGATGATGGCCGGTTTAAACAGGAATCAAAAGCACGATTGGCACAAGCTGTCCCACCGTGATCGCCAAAAAATTATCTGTTGATATTTATTTGCCTATCTTTTCATCTTTACTATTGAGGCTTGCTAAGTAATATGGCAAGATGACAAACAAGCAATCAAAGATCTGCTCAAACCTATGAACATGTGAACATGAACCTAGGCAATCATAGCTAGCTCTAGCATGGGCAAGCTATCTCAATCAAATTACGCTAAGGAAAAGGAAAAACACACGCCGGGGCGTGGAGCAAGGAGTAAATAAAAACACACCACTAGGGGTGGAACAAGCAAGGAAATAAAGATGTGATGAAGAAAATAGCTATTGCCCAGTACTAAGGAAAGATGTGATCGCCACCAAAGTAAACCCAAGTCAAAGACTCGAATATACCTTGGAAATAGGAGGATGAAACACCCGCCCACGGGAGAGAAAACCAAGGAAAGCCTGCAGATCAGCTTGGAAGTAACGGCCAGAACCCTGTGCGTTGCTTCGAAGTAACGGTCGCACCCTAGACCGCCAGAAGAGAGTGACGCGCCTGCACCAGACCGTCAGATAATCTGCAGTAGTAAAGCTTGAATTCTTTTAACTCCAACTCTTCCAGCCGGCCAGAAGACTTGGGCCTCGTGCTAATGAACCTGTAAACCTGCCAAAGAAGTAAAAAGACAAGACAAGACAACCTCAATCAGCCCTCTTCGCAAGCATAGCATCAATTCTTAAAGAATTTAAGAACATCAAAAGGAGAGGGAATTACCGGGGAGTTTTGGTTTTTTTAACCCCTCTGGGCGTTTTTAAAAGTTGGGGGATGTTTGTATGCTTAGAGAACAGTGAAAAACATGGAGGAGGAGGAGGGACAATGCTTTGTTTGGAGAAAAAAACCAAGGAAGAACTCAAGCATGCAAAGATGAACTTGAAAGACCAAAACAAAAGTACTCCCTTGACTGTGAGATAGATGGACGTGAAAACAGCTCCTCCTGATGAAGATGGCTCCTGAGTTCGGCAGCACTTCGTCGTGAATTTAAATCTCCTCCCTCCTTGGCCATGAATTCAAGGGTTCTATTTATAGACCCTCAAAACTCGTAGGTCGAGTAGAGGATAATTCAGCAGGATAAAGAGATAACTCTTAGCAAATCCTTGAGGATAATATCACCAAGAGTCCAAAGAAACAAACGGGAAGTCCTGAGGATCGGATTAGAAAGAGATAAGGTCAATCCAAGTTCTTATCTCAAACACGGAGTAGCAGAGAAAAAGGCCTGAACTGCCAGGACTCCCGGAAAGAAGTAACGGCTGCACGATAGACCGCCACTTGAAAGTAACGCATCAAGGAACATCCGTTACTCTCAACCTTATCCCAAAGGATAAGATCAACGGAAGGAAGATCTAATAAGCTGGACTCTTCAAGGAAGTGACGGCCAAGGCCTATGGCGTCATAAGGAAATAACGGCTGTACGACAGACCGTTATTATCAACGTGAAATCAACAGGATAAGCACTGAACACGTGGCCTTAAGCCTTAGGGCTCTTCAAAGAGTAACGGTCCAGGACATATCCGTCAGAGGGAAGCGACGCACCTGACTGGGACCGTTATTAACATTGGAGATTTCAAAGAAGAAGAGAAGGGCTTTGCTAAGCTTCATCCAACGAAATTGCCATCGGGAGCCAATTCTTCATCCAGGAAAAGACCCAAGAAACAGGCTTCAACTGATCAAGAGACTCGATGAAAAGCGAACAACTCGGAGCATCATATTGAATGAAATAAGGAGACGACCCGACTTATGGGTATAAAACGGGTGTCAACATTTGTGAGTGTTCAAGGAGCTTGGTGCACCCCTCTCTCCTCCCTTGATGTTCTTCCTTCCCCAACCCCAGATCTAGAGTGTATCCCTCTTCTATCATCCCCTCTCAACCTCCGGTGATCGTCTGTGCCGCCGCCGCCGCCGTTCGTGCCGCCTTCGAGCCGCCGTGGAATCGTCATCAAGTTTCTGCCCTGCTGGACAGAGGTGTAGTTCGAGAATTCCTGAAGCCAGCCACGAATTCTGATTGATTTGAAATTTTGAGGGTTGGTTCCTATCTTCTAGCCCCTTCTCCACAAAAAAATTGAGGTTCAAAATCCACCGTTTCATATCCTTACCATTTCGTTCGACTCTCAATCTCAGATCTGTTCTGTCACTATCTACAGTGACAGTAACCCTGAGTTCTCCACCTTCGACCACCATTTTGATTTTTTTTAGACCTCCCAATTTAACTGGGCGTTCTTTCCATCGTCCCCTACCACCACAATTTTTCTTAAATGTTTATCATCCTTCTACCTATTTTTAGAAATTCATGTTCTATCAAAGCTATAGTGTTGTAAGCCCAGTTCCAGATCCGACCTTCGTCCAATAAACAAATCACAGAAAATCATAGACACATCCAAACTTGTCCAAACCAATTTTTCCATATTTCCAGCTCAATTTTCAACAACTTTGGTGAAGAACACATCCCCAGATTCGAAAGTCTCCCTCACGGTCAAAGGCAATCCACAGGGAAGTTCTCTGCTGACCTGTGATTTCAGGAACTATACAACAGAAGATTGAAAATTCCATAAGTCAAGCTCCGAGCAGATCCAGGCCAGATCTTTAGGCCTAAGTTGAAGAACTTCAAGCTAGCTTTCCAACGGCGCCTGTCTCGTGTCGATCCGACGTCGGGGCTGATCGCAGCGTCCATTCTCGCCGGAGCGCGCGCTGCAAAACAGCAACCACCAGTCCGTGGACAGCAAACCCGACGGGTGCCGATTGGAACCGCCCGACCCCCGGGCGACGTTCCGGTGTGCCGCCAGCCCAGGGAACACTTCCCTGAGTGTCCACACTACAGCGGCGCCATCAGGTCCCACACGGCCCCTCCAGATAGCACGTGGGCCCCACGGTTGTGATCACGCGTGTAGCCGAATCAACACACGAAGCTACCCGTCATCCCGAATTCGGTCCTCCCGGGCCATTGTGTCACCCTTTACCTCCCTACGTGGAGTGGGCATATTTCCATTGCTGTAATATTCATGTATTAACTGTCCCAGGAGCACGAGTTCGGCCGGGCCCGTCGTCCCCACGCCGAGCGCGTGGAGGTATCGCATTCGCTCCCTTACTTGGCATTTTGCTTAATTTCATATATGCTTGTTTATGCCGCTGCTAGAGAGCATGATAGGGTAATTAGCTCACTTTCTATTTATATCACCGCTGCTGCGAGAGAGAGCGTTACCGTCCCGTGACCCGATCCGGACATGAAAGAGAGAGCCGACCACCCTAGCTCTTGCCGGTTTCTCAACCGCGCACGTCCGACGCTTCCCTCGTTAAGGGATGATCGCGAGCTTGTCGTGTCCGTGGTCCCATCCCGCATCAATTTGGTATCAGAGCGAGTTTGAGTCTAGGGTGTCAAAAAAAAGAGTATCATTTATATCGAGTCATTAGTCGGTTTAAGTCGAGTCTAGGATCATCATTGTTTTAAAACACAAAAAAGAGTGTCTTTTCGCATTGCATCCCTTTACTCGGTATATCAAAAGGTGTTGTCCGAATATTAGGCCATGCCTATCGGGAAGGCCGCACACTTGTGCGAGTGATCTTCGGATCGGTTATCTCCACCACGTACCGAGTCTTGGTTTACGTCTAGGGTCCTTAGTGTGCATGCATTCCAAACTTGCATAGTCGGTCTAGTGTCTTGTCACCGTGTGTATGCATGTCCATGTCCACTACCCATGGCCGATCCCCAAGACCATACGTCCGAGTGGTCAACTTTTGTGGCCAAAATAAATGTCTTCATGGACCGAGCCTTTGGTTTTGCCCCTCTCATTATGAAAGCCGCTCTACCCAACAGGTCCACAACGGAACTCCATTTCACCGATAGGGAGTCGGATAATTGGGTTTCTCTTGACATCGTGGAGTCTCTCTCCAAGATAGGCGAGATTGTCCGCGATGGTGATTTTGCTTGTGTTGAGTTCTATAAGAGGATCGGCTCTATTCTCTACACCGATGGCGCATGGTGCAGGATCGGCACACTTGCTAGTTCTTGCATCATTTTAGGGCAAAAGTGGTTAGGAGAGAAGGACCAATCTTGACTGGGACAAGAGGACTTGCACCTTATGCCCACCATACCTACCCGGTAAGATCACCCTTAGGGACCCCGTATGTCCAGCCACCCAGCCCCAGCGGCCCACTCCACCTTCGGATTCGCGCTTGGAGCCACCTCATCCCGAGCCACCCGTATTTCTAACGGGTACATTATACACAGCCGAGCCGCTTCTTAGTTGGCTCAAGGATGGCTTGGTCCCACTCCCTTACCCGTCTATGGACCCTACCCTACCTTTGGTGTCCGTCAACTCCTACCACACAACTTTTCGGTCTAGTCACCATGTCGATACTTTGGATGACCTTATTATGAGATTAGATTCACAATGGGAGTTGACGCATCTTTTGGCCCGAGGCTTTGACCAACCCGCTAGTCTTAGCCTCACCCATCCGGCCTTAGGATCCATTACCTCCGTGTGCACCGTGGGGTGTGTCACCACGGAGATTCTTCTACTCCTCCCGATGCCGGCCGAGTCCGACTTCATTCCCTTTTGCCCAAGGGAGGAAGTTTATTTTCTTCACATGACCATCGTCCCGTTCACTATGGCGGATGAAGGTGACCATTCACCTCTTCAAGAATTTCACGATTGGGACCATGTCATGTTGGAACCCACCACAAGGGGTCATACCTTCTTTGACCCTTTTGACCCCTTCACTATTAGGCTTCCCGAGTTACCACCCGTACTCCCCTTCTTCAAGGAAGCCCACTTTTACGCCCCTTCCCCTCGGGATGGGTCATCTACATCCACCAATCCCGACCCACCTACACCTGGCCCTTCTAAACCACCCGAGTCGCCCACATTCGAAAAGCCGTCCACGCATAACCACACCCGACGTATAGGTGTTCCCCATGCCATCCATTCCCAGTTGCACAACATGCATGCATGGCACATATTCGGGTGTCCTGGTCCGCCGTCACCCATGTACGGGTCGGACTAACATTAGGTGTGTCTAGGGTCATAGTTGAGTCAGTGTGTTTTCTTGTGTGGTTTGTTTGTGTGGTGTGTTTTGAGTCGATTGTTGTGTAGTTTGCATTCGTGTGTTAGTGCATGGTGAGTCTGCATGTGTCGTGTGTAAGCTCGTTGTCATTCTCTTATGAGTAAGAGGTGATTGGACTCACCCGATGAGTATGGGACCGGTTCTACATCTATACCCGGATCAGTAACCTATAGGGACTCAGCGGTGATTCCTAGTGAGTCTTCGAGCTGTTTCCTTCCTTTTGAGAGTGCCCCTTCGGAGTGACCACCTTTAGCCATAGCAGTTCGCATATCGAGTATATATGGAATGAGCAGGTGCCGATCATTTGGAGTGGGGCATACCCGCGTTACTTGGCACAGAGACAGATCCGTCGATGTACCTGAGCAGCAACATCCCTTACTCGACGGGGTCGAGTTCCTCCCACCCGGGGAGAATTGATGGGGACATCAACGACAGCCCGCTCACATTGTGTTTGCATTTCCGTCCTTTTATATTTGTATGTATACCCTTGTGATATATGGGTACACAATAGTAGGTCTTAGTGGGTTTATTTGCAAAGGGCCATTGGGTATTTTTGCAAAAGTGCATGTAGGCCCTGCAGGGGCCCCCTCCCTCCTCCTTATTGGTCCACTTGGACTCCCGGGCCCAAGGGGGCTGGTCCATGGTCCAACCTTGGACTTGGACCTAGATTTAATTAAAGAAGACAAATCAAATTTGTCCTCTTAAAGGGGGGGGGGGGGGCGAACCATATAGTTTATTAGGCTTTTATTGTGGTTGTTCAAACCACATCCCAGCCCTTCATTCATCAACCCTTGATCCAAGGGTCTAGAATTAGTTAGAGACCTAGCCTATATAATGTTGTATTTTCATGAGAAATTCAATGGAAAAATCAGAATTTTTGTGAGTGTTCAAGGAGCTTGGTGCTCCCCTCTCTCCTCCCTTGCTGTTCTTCCTTCCCCAACCCCAGATCTAGAGTGTATCCCTCTTCTATCATCCCCTCTCAACCTCCGGTGATCGTCTGTGCCGCCGCCGCCGCCGTTCGTGCCGCCTTCGAGCCGCCGTGGAATCGTCATCAAGTTTCTATCCTACTGGACAGAGGTATAGTTCGAGAATTCCTGAAGCCAGCCACGAATTCTGATCAATTTGAAATTTTGAGGGTTGGTTTCTATCTTCTATCCCCTTCTCCACAAAAACATTGAGGTTCAAAATCCACCGTTTCGTATCCTTACCATTTCGTTCGACTCTCAATCTCAGATCTGTTCTGTCACTATCTACAGTGACAGTAACCCTGAGTTCTCCACCTTCGACCACCATTTTGATTTTTTTTAGACGTCCCGATTTTACTGGGCGTTATGTCCATCGTCTCCTACCACCACAATTTTTCTTAAATTTTTATCATCCTTCTACCTATTTTTAGAAATTCATGTTCTACCGAAGCTACAGTGTTGTCAGCCCATTTCCAGATCCGACCTTCGTCCATTAAAAAAATCACAGAAACTCATAGACACATCTAAACTTGTCCAAACCAATTTGTTCGTCTTTCCAGCTCACTTTCCAACAACTTTGGTGAAGAACACAACCCCAGATTCGAAAGTCTCCCTCACAGTCAAAGGCAATCCACAGGGAAGTTCTCTGCTGACCTGTGATTTCAGGAACTATACAACAGAAGATTGAAAATTCCATAAGTCAAGCTCCGAGCAGATGCAGGCCAGATCTTTAGGCCTACGTTAAAGAAATTCAAGCTACCTTTCCAACGGCGCCAGTCTCGTGTCGATCCGACGTCGGGGCTAATCGCAGCGTCCATTCTCGCCGGAGCGCGCGCTGCAAAACAGTAACCACCAGTCCGTGGACAGCAAACCCGACGGGTGCCGATCGGAACCGCCCGACCCCCGGGCGACGTTCCGGTGTGCCGCCAGCCCAGGGAACACTTCCCTGAGTGTCCACACTACAGTGGCGCCATCGGGTCCCACACGGCCCCTCCAGACAGCACGTGGGCCCCACGGTCGTGATCACGCGTGTAGCCGAATCAACACACGAAGCTGCCCGTCATCCCGAATTCGATCCTCCCGGGCCATTGTGTCGCCCTTTACCTCCCTGCGTGGAGTGGGCATATTTCCATTACTGTAATATTCATGTATTAACTGTCCCGGGAGCACGAGTTCGGCCGGGCCCGTCATCCCCACGCCGAGCGCGTGGAGGTATCGCATTCGCTCCCTTACTTGACATTTTGCTTAATTTCATATATGCTTGTTTATGCCGCTGCTAGAGAGCATGATAGGGTAATTAGCTCACTTTCTATTTATATCACCGCTGCTGCGAGAGAGAGCGTTACCGTCCCGTGACCCGATCCGGGCACGAAAGAGAGAGTCGACCACCCTAGCTTTTACCGGTTTCTCAACCGCGCACGTCCGACGCTTCCCTCGTTAAGGGACGATCGCGAGCTTGTCGTGTCCGTGGTCCCGTCCCGCATCAACGAAGAGGAAGGAGATGAAGAAGAAGAACAACGAGGAGAAGAACAACCACGGACGGTGGTCGTGCCTCGCCGCGGCCAACTCCGGCGGCCACGGCAGCCACGGCCCGAACTCCGGGGAGAATTGGCCGGACCCAAACGACAGAAGGTAAGCCCCCCGACCCCCTTTTCCATTTTTGTTTTCATTTTTGTTTTTATTTCTTCCATTTCCATAGCCCTCGGGCCTGAGAAAACCAGAGACACAGATAAAAGACGCCCCTCGGGGTGTCGTTAATTAAAACAACGTCCCACATTGGGTCGTTAATTATGATTAATCGTATGAAAACCACGCCCTGCAGCATGTCGTTAATTTGAATCATCATGTTTTATCGATCATGCCGTTAATTTCATACTTCTCAATTTTTTCAATTACATCTTCAATATTAATGCCTTGATTTATATCTCGCATGCTGTTTTTATTTTTTTTTTTCAAAAACCCAGGAAAACAACGCCCCCCATCGGGGCGTCAATTCAACAGATAACGACCATAGGGGTGGTCGTCCATTTAAATAATTCCAGAATATATTTCTAAACCCAAAATTCATTTAAGAAAAACGTCCCATTCAGAGGCGTTACTTAATCAAATGACGACCCTGGGACGGGCGTCAATTGAAAAATCTTTAGGAAATTAGAAATTAACCTCAAAACCACGCCCCCCACAGGGGCGTCTCTTAAATAAACAACGACCTAAGGCAGCTCGTAAATTCAAAGCTCACTTAGAAACCACGCCCCCCTCAGGGGCGCCAATTAAACAAATCACGACCCAAGGGCCGTCGTTAATTAAATCAAACATCAACATCTCAAACCATGGCAATTAAGTGAATCTCAGCATGAATAATTGAACAATTAAGCCAAAATTTCTTTCTTTATGCATGCAGGGGTTGATGAGGACACGGATCTCCTGGGTCATGGTCCGGGCAGCATATTACGGCCTCCCCGAGTTCCAGAGAGCTAGGGTAGATGCCATGGGGTTCGGGGCCTTCCTTGGCATAGAGCCCATTAGGTCTGACTTAGCACTTATCCAGGTTTTGAGGGAGAGATAGGATAGGACTAGCCGGGCATTCCTGATGCCTTGGGGTCATATGGTTCCTACCCTAGAGGATGTGGCTAGGATTACTGGGTTGAGGGTAGATGGTGAGGCAGTGAGCGGGATCACCTACCCTGACTATACTGAGCTTACCCAGAGACTGCTAGGGCTAGAGATGGTTTACAAGACATCTAGCGAGTGTAGGACTATCTTCCGCACTGATCTGACTACAATGATGGGTTTGGGGGATGCTATGCATAGGTCTGGGGAGTCCTTAGAGTAGTTTTCTCAGAGGTTGATCGATGGGGCTAGGGCAGCCTATTGCCAGGACCCAGCCGACAGGGAGAGGGCAGACCGAGACCTGAGGAGGTTCCTATTCTTGCTGCTCGGGAGGCTATTGCTCGACACGAAGGGTGATGTTATCAACTGCCGATTCCTAGGGATCCTCGAGGACTTAGAGGGAGTTGGCAGATACGCATGGGGCGCTGCGCTGCTGGCGCACTTGATAGCTGACCTGTTTACGGGGACAGGACGAGAGACGACCGTCAGTGGCTTCTCACCTTTTCTTCAGGTATGAACATCTTTTTTCTTTCTTTTCTTTTACTTTATGCATGTGAATGCCTCACTAATGCAATGCATGGATGCAGGTTTGGAGCCATCTGTACATGCCGATGGGACGCGTCGACCCACGGCCTGGAGGTGAGGGATCTTTCCCTCTAGCACGGCGCTGGTTGCCGGTGGTGTTTGGAGCCCCACTCGGCTACGAGCTGTGGGTACTACGTAGAGAGTTTCGAGACTTCCCTCCCTCGCTGGTATGCATGATGAATGTTATGCACCTTTTTTTTGTTCTTATTTTTGTGCAAAATATTTTGATATGATGATGATGCGAATGTATGTTTGTGGATGCAGGTGCGATGGAGGCCTTATGAGGGGATGACCGACGAGGGCCAGCCGTGGGTCGTAGCGGGCCGACCTTGTTTTGGGCATGAGCTTTGGGTTCATTGCCTGAGCGAGATCGAGCCGTTACGGCTTAGGTTGGTGATGAGGACCCTGGGCCTGCACCAGGAGTGGATAGAGGTAGGGGAGCCGCGAGGAATCGGGAAGAAGACGCGCGGTCGCACGAAGGCGATCGACTGGAGGGTGCGGTTCGAGGACCAGTACCCCAACTGGCAGCGAGGCGGGACCCGAGTCACCTCCCAGGCGACCGATAGCTCTGAGTACCTCCGGTGCTACTGGGAGGTATACGCCGGTCGACCCCAGATGAGGGTCCTAGGAGTATGTATGAATGCACTTATTTCTAAGTTGAATGCAAATGCTTATGCATCTATCATGTGACTAATATGTAATGGATGCAGGATGCACGAGACATAGCAGCGATGGATGCCCAGGCCCACCTACACAGCCTGGAGGACCAGCTGGCCACCACACGGGCGGACCTTGAGACCCTGGTGAGTGTTAAATTTATGCAAATGAAATTTTTTTTCATAAATTATTGATGATTAGCCACTGACAATCTCGATGAATGCAGCGTGCCCAGCAGGGAGCAGCAGGGAGGGATACAGGAGAGGCCTCAAGCTCGAGAGGGCCTAGTGCAGAGGCGACTGCACTAGCGGAGCAGTTGGCGGGGGCAGTGGCTCGGGCCGAGGCGGCAGAGCGCGACCTTGCCACACGGGTAAATTCAAAACTCAGACCTCATTCAATTATTGATTACATATCATGAGCTGATGAAAAAGTGTTTTGCAGACGGAGGAGCTCCGAGCCACTTTTACTTGCATCGAGGAGGGCCAGCAGGCAATGGCCACACGGGTGAGTTTTACTTTTAACCATGCATTCATTTCATAAATTGTGGAATTATTGCATTAAATGTGGAACTGATGACTTGTTTACCTGTTTGCAGACTACACAGTTACAGGCGGCTCATACCCGGGCTTCCCTAGCTAGGGCGGAGTTGGCGGTCCGTGAGCAGCTGGTCACGGAGCTGGAGAGGGCTTTGAGGCGGCGTGAGGAGCTGCCTCAGGACGTAGCGGAGCTGCGGGTCGCTCTTGAGCTGGAGCAGAGAGAGCGTGCGCGAGAGCGAGAGGAGCACCTGGCGGATCGTGCCCATCACCACGAGCTACAGCACTCAGAGCGTGCCCGGTACCAGGAGCAGGTGACAGCACGCGAGCGTGAGCTAGCAGACTTGAGGACCCAGCTAGCCGTTACCCAGGAGCAGCTACGAGCGTCAGAGGAGCATCTCCAACGAGGGCGTGAGCGGGCACGAGCTGCAGGGTACAGCTTCACCAGCTCCACCTTTGTGGCGGGCTCTTCCCTTCGAGAGAGGAGCGAGGCAGGGGGCCAGGTTCGGGTTCCAGCTTCTTCACGGGGGCCCATGCCCCCTCCACCAGCGCCACCTTGGGATGGCGAGGACGAGGCAGAGAGTAGGAGAGAGGAGGGTGGAGGCGAGAGCTGAGAGACTGTTACTTGTACTCCTCCACCCTCTCACCTGTACTCAGATATTCATGATGTATATATATATGAGATTGAAATTTTTGTTACCTGAGCATTTGTGTAGTTGTGTACTTGTGGTTACTTAGCTCCTTCTTTTTTCTTCACGTTGTTCGCTTTTGCTTTGCTTTTCTCTGTGCCCGCAGCTGTAGTCCACACTTGAATGAACAGGTTAATTCATCTGTTTGACTTGGCCCCTTGCTCAATAAGCAAGGGATGTTTTACTTGTGACCTCGATAACGGGTCAAGGGACCAAGCCTTTAATTAAATAAGGCGAATGAAACGACCGATAAAGGGAGATGCAATATGCAAGCACACGCATGCAAACAATAATAAAGATGCCCATGCAAAAATGCAAGCACACTCATGAAGAATAAATCAGCATTTTTTATATATTTTTTTCTTTTATTTGCTGAAAAAGATGCCTTAGATTAAGTCGTTATTTAAATAAAAGACGCCCTAGGTGACGGTGTGATTTTGAAAAAGATTTTTGATTTTTGTTGAAAAGACGACCTGTCCAGGGGCGTTATTTTTAAAAGGATGACCTTTCCATTAGGCGTTAATTCTTTTACACGCGCCTTAAACAAAGGCATTAATTTTTTGTTGTTTTCCAAATTGGGTTTGTCAAGGCTGCGAGGGCTCTGGGCCCTACTAGGCCACCATTTAGGATTAATTAATCTTTCTTGCATAATCAAAAGAGAGTCCACGTGCTAATGATTGAACTTATACACAAGGTCTCGCACGGTGCAATTTCCTAGGTCAGTCTCGACCATCATGCTGGTTTATGACTTACCACCAAGAAGAGATGGAAGAAGATATAAGGAAGCCCATAAGGGATTCTGAGAAACCTGAGGCAAAACTACCTCCCCTACCCTATGCCTGTTGGGGTTCATTCGTTGGCATAGGGAAATTTTGTTGCCTTTTGCCTCTTTTCATATTGCATGCATACACCCAAAGTTCTCCTTGCGGGGACTTTGCCCTCTTGACATGCTCTTCTTTTCACAATTTGACTTTCACTTTGGAACTGATTTGTATTGATAAAAAAACCTAATTGTACTTGGGCTTTTGTGGCATTTTTGTTCCCTTTTGGGCCCTGACTTCCACCTACTAAGGCGGCGGGCAGGCTTGGCGAGTCTACCCCCGAGGCCTCCCTTCCTCCCTTATGGGTCGAAGAAGAAAAGAATGGGTATTGTCTTCACCTTTAGTCAGGTTTTGACCATCCATCGGACTTTGCACCGCTTGAGTTCAAGAATAAGCGTGTAGTGTGTGCAGGTGTCGACCCCATTTTAAGTTAACAAGACTGATGAATGAATTCGGAATTTTGACCCTTCAGACCTTGTGTCCTTGCAACCATGGCAACCATTTTGAAAATTTTTCGATATATATATTTTTTTTGGATTTTGGAAATTTTATTATATATATTTTTTTCGAATATTAAAGATTTTTTTGTTTTTTTTTTGAATTTTGAATTAGGGGTAGTATTTCTTGAGGTACAGACCATTCCAAGGGTGAGTTAGTTCTTCTCTTTCAGCATTAATTAGTTTATAAGCATTGCCAAGATAAACATCTTTTATAACAAAGGGGACTTCCCAGTTTGGTTGAAGTTTTGAACGGGGCCCACCAGGTTTTACAAAAATTCTCTTAATTACCATCTCACCGATTTTGAATTTTCTCTCAATTACTTTCTTTTGATAAAAACGTGAAAGCCTGTTTTGATAAACACGCGCATGCTCAGCGGCGATCAGATGCTTCTCATCCAAGAGTTCCAACTGGGCAAGGAGTGAATCACGACGCTCATCAATAGAGAATTCCTTGTCCAATTGTACTCGCAAAGATGGAATAATAATCTCATAAGGGACTATCACCTCCATTCCATAAGTGAGGGCGAAAGGGGTTTGCCCTGTAGGGGTATGAATGGAAGTGCGATAAGCCCAGAGAGCTTCAATTAGCTTGTCTGGCCAATCCGAGAATTTATTAGCCTCACACGTCTTTTTAACAATTTTGATCAAGGTTTTATTAGTGGCTTCTGCCTGGCCATTGCCCTGTGGATAATAGGGAGAAGAATGATGCAATGCAATGTTATACCTGTTGCAGAGATCCTTGAGCTCTTGAGAGATGAATTGAGGTCCATTGTCGGTGACGATGGTACTCGGGATGCCGAACCTTGTGATGATGTTCTTCATTATGAATTTGCAGACAGTTGATGCTTTGATCTCCACGAATGCTTCCGCTTCCGCCCACTTGGTGAAGTACTCCGTTGCCGTGACGATGAATGATTTTTGCTTTGTAAGGAGGTTTGAGTCACCAAGAGGTCCAATGATATCGAAAGCCCACATGGAGAAAGGCCATGGGGAGGACATAGGATGGAGTGAAGAAGCAGGAGAATGAATCTTGTCAGCGTGCAGTTGGCACTTAACACACCATCGAACATAGATGGAACAATCCTCTTCTAGAGTTGGCCAATAGAAGCCTAGCCTAAGGATCTTCTTAGCTAGCATCTGGCTATTCACATGACCACCACACACTCCTGAATGCGCCTCTTCCATGACCTTCCAGGATTCATCGTCGTCGAGACATCTTAATAAAACACACGTGAGCCCTCTTCTATAGAGCACACCTCCAACCAAAACATACCATTGAGCCACTCTTCTGATTGCTTTCCTTTCTTCCACAGTGGCTTCTTCGGGATAGGATTGATCATTGCAATATCTGGCAATCTCATAATACCAAGGTTTCTCTTCATCAGCCAATTCTTCTTCCCAATCTAACAACATGACCTCTTTGCCTTTAAGGGCTTCACTCCGCCTGACCTTCTCGAGCACCTGGTCCCTAATGTCGAGGAATGCACGATCCTTAATAGCTGGAGTGTCACGCTAATGAATGAGAGGAACGTGAAAATCTCGTTGGGGAGGAAAGACTAAAGCAGAGGCCAAAGAGGCAAGAGCGTCAGCTAAGATGTTCTGGCTCCTCGGGACATGGACGAAGATCAACTTGGTGAAGAGTTTGGCATAAGCTGAAGCAAGTTCTTGGAAAGGCTTGAGTTTAGGATTGATAGTGCGGCATTTGACAAGCACCTGGCGTAGAATGAGTTGACTGTCACCCACGATTCGTAGTTGGGTAACACCATATTTATAAGCGGTTTGGAGGCCGGCCAAAAGGGCCTCATACTCAGCTATATTGTTTCTGACAGGGAAAGTGAGCTGAGCAGCAAATGGGATGGTGACCCCTTCTGGTGTTAAAAGAACCTTGCCGATCCCTTTTCGTTGGGAATTTAGAGCTCCATCAAAATGTAATGTCCACATAGGATCATGGGGTTGATTAATGGACATTAGTTCTTCATCTGGAAACTCTGAATTGACAGGATCAAATCGAGGGAGAGGGTGGTGAGCAAGATGTTCGGCGATGGCGTAACCTTTGATTGCTTTCTGTTGAATGTAAGTGATGTCAAATTGAGAGAGAAAACTTTGCCAGCGTGCCAATCGATCGGTAAAGACAGATTTTTCAAGAAGGAATTTAATCAGATTCATGCGAGCACTGAGGTGAACCTCGTGAGCTAAGAAATAATGTTTTAACTTCTGAACTACCCAGACTAAAGCAGCGCAAGTCTTCTACATGGCTGAGTACCTCTGCTCACAAGAGTTGAGAAGTTTAGACAAGTAGTATGCTGCCCTCTCCTTCCCTTCTTCATCCACTTGAGCTAGGACAGCACCTACAGAGTCATCCAGGACAGAAACATAGAGGATAAGTGGTTTGCCCGGAATTGGCGGCCTCAGGACAGGAGGATTGGCCAGATAATCCTTCAATCCGTCAAAAGCTGCCTGACACTTGTCATCCCAATTAAACTTGACTCCCGGCTTAGTAAGCTCGTAAAATGGCCTGCATCTTTGTGAATGTTGGGAGACAAAGCGGTGGATAAATTGCAACCTCCCGATTAATCCTTGAACTTCCTTCAAATTCTTGGGAGGAGGCATATCTCTGATGGCCTTTGCCTTATTGGGATCAACTTCAATTCCTCTTTTGCTGACAATAAATCCAAGCAACTTCCCTGATGAAACACCAAATACACACTTTTTGGGGTTCATTTTCAATTGATATTCTCGTGATCTTTGCAAGACTTTAGCTAAAACCCTAGGATGCTCAATCCTTGTTCTTGATTTTACTACCAGGTCATCCACATACACCTCAATATAAATATGAATCACATCATAAAAAATTACCATCATAGCCCTCTGATAGGTGGCTCCAGTATTCTTGAGTCCAAAAGGCATGACCACATAGCAATAAGTACCCCATGGTGTAGTGAACGATGTTTTCTCTTGGTCTTCTTCAGCCAAGCGAATCTGATTATAACCTGAGAAGCCATCCATGAAGGAGAGAGTCTCAAATCCTGCCGTATTATCAATCAAAACATCAATATGAGGGAGGGGGAAGTCATCTTTAGGACACGCACGGTTGAGGTCCCGAAAGTCTATACAAATCCGAACCTTTCCATCTTTCTTCATGACCGGGACGATGTTAGCCACCCAGTTCGGATAGAGGACAACTCTAACAAACCTAGCCTTATGAAGCTTGTCGACCTCTTCTTTCATCTTTAAAGCCATGTTAGGGTGGAAATGTCTCAACCGTTGTTTGATCGGGACAGACCCTGGCTTAAGTGTAAGCCGATGTTCAACGAGCGCAGGGTCTAATCCAGGCATATCTTCATAACTCTACACAAACGTGTCCTTGTATTCTTGAAGTACCAAAATAAGTGCCTCCTCTTCAGAGGGCGGCAAATTCTTGCTGATGACGACAATCCTAGGGTCTTCTTCCGTACCTAAATTTATTTCTTTGGTAGGTTCCTCTACCGAGGCCGATGGTTCATCAAATCTTCTCATGCCACTGGCAAAGGCATCAGCCTCGTCCTCATATTCTTCATAACTTTCATCCCCCTCTTCAATAGGGTCTTCATCATTCATAATCTCATAGACACCCAAACCCTCATAAGAAACATCAGTATCCTCGTATTCCAACTCTGGCAGGATAATCGGATTCTCCACAAATTCGAGAAGGGCTGAACAAGCCTGGCACCTTCTGGCTAACTCCAACAAAAATCTACGGGGAATCTGCTTACCCTTGGATTTCCTATGTGAAACTACCCCATGGATTTTATTATTAGAGGAGGAAGAGCAACTAGCTTGGTTGAAGGAAGGAGGTGAAAAAGTGGATACAGGAGGTGATACAGATGAGGACCCCTCACCAGAGGGTGAGAAAAGATTTACCAATGAATCATGGAGGAGTGGTCCCCGGGTCGGGACACACTCAGAAGAGAGATAAGAAGTCTCCTCAACGGAGATGGAGGACTGAAGAGTTGGTATTTTGGCATTTTTTTTTGTTTTTATCTTTATCTTCATTTTTATTTTCCTTTCCTAGAAGAAAGCAATGTGAAGGGAGAATAGCAGGAGGAGTGGAGATTGAAAGTTTGGAGAAAGATTGAATCAAAGACAACCCACGCGGGGGTGTGATGGAGAGTTTGGAAAATTGCTCGAGGAGCAAGGGAGGAGTTGAAAGAGAGACTTGCATTGAATTTGGGAAAAAGCTGATCATGAGAATGTAGAGAAGCTAGAAGAGATGGATGCATAGAAGTGAGAGAGAAAAGGTCGGCCCACAGCCTGTCTATTGTAAATCCTTCTTCATATGGTACATCAGGCTCTCCAGTGTCCGTATAATCACTCAAACAGCTGCCTTTTGTCTGTTATCACAACAGGCTTTTCAATCAAGTCGTGGATCAGTGGCGACCATTCCGGATCTGTCGGCATGAAGAGATGGCTTAAGGCAATAGTAATGTCATTCATATCAAACCATCTATACCAGTCACACTATGGATCATCCATTTTCCTTCTCTTATCAGGCCTTAGAGATTCCAGGGCTTTGTATGTAACCAGTGGAGCAATATGTCGAGCAAACTGTCTAGCATGAACATCTTGACAGTCTAACATGGAAGTGATTATTGTAGTATGCTCATTATTTTGGATGCCACCTTTAATAAAATGTGTCTGTAATGTCCATGTAAGCGGTTGGCGATCCGTCTTCAGAGTGGATGTCATGACTGCCCATGGTTCATTTTCATCTTTGCTCGGTCCTTTATAGCCTAGGCCGCCCCGTGCAATCAATTTCTGTGACTTGACAGGCCTAGTTTTGCCCTGACAATTGACACCCAGGCCTTTGCCGACCTGGTACCCCATTCTCATCAAAATATTCCATCCCGGGGTGTTCATTATGTTCTTCTTCTTCTTCCCCTTGGAAGTTAGGGGTGTCATGGCAACTGTTGTAACCGTCTCGGGTGGCATCGTCCGTGGGTGAGGGATATCTAATACTGATAGCAACGGCTTGTTGTAAGGCCAAATAGAAGGAACTGACGTTGCTAGGTGTATGTCTTCGTCAGGCAGAATCGGCATGCTAGTCACTTTGATAATGCGGCCCTTGTATGGAAACTTGAGGCATTGATGATTTGTAGAGGGCACTGCATCTAACTGTTGAATATAGGGGCGACCCAAGATGCCATTGAATGTTGGATCCATATCCAAAATGTGAAAATCGACTATGATTGTTGCTGGACCCAAACTAACCTTTAATGTTATCATGCCCAAAGGAGGTTTCTTAGTATTGTCGTATGCTGTGACTGTTATGGTAGATGGCCGAATCGGATTTTCTGGAATGCCGCACATCTTCAAAGTGGTGGGCAGCAATACATTGATGGATGCCCCAGTGTCCACCAAGCATTGTTTCACCGCCACCTTATTAATATCCACCGTAATACATAGAGCATATTTCCTTCCTGAGAGTGGTGCCAGTTCATGCTCATGAAAAGTAATCACCGGCTGACTTCTAGCGGGCGTTAATACTGTGGTTATCTGCTCGATAGGGATGTCTTCATTGACCATGACCTTCTGCAAATATTCCTTCAGAGCTAATTGGTGAGTGACTGACCTCTTAATCAATTCTAGAATGGAAATTCTTGCTGGAGTTCGGTCAAGATGCTTTAACAAATCATACTGAGTACCCGGCACGGACTCTTGCTCCTGTTCTTGTTCATTTGGCCCCTGTGCGGGCTCCTGCTCTCTCTGGGGAAAGATGCACTGGAACATCCGTCCACTGCGGAGCGGTGCCACGTTTTGCCGTGCCTCTATCGGGGCAAGTAAGGGAGGATTGGAAGAAGAGGAGGGTGTATTGGCATTAAAAAGCGGTGGAGAGGTGTTTAAAGAAGGCGACCCCGTAGGGGGTGTTGGTGAGGAGTTCAATGAAGAAGCCCCCGCAGGAGGCATAGGAGTAAGAAGGGGTGCCCGAGTGTGGGGAGAGTTAGTAGGTGGAATGAGGAGAGATCTGGGTACGAAGGATGGGGGAACTGATGGTGGAGGGATCCTTGTTGGTGGAGGAGTAGTGGTGGCGGGTGTTGGTGATGGGCTGATAAGGAGTGGTCTAGACGGCAAATGTGAAGGGTTAGTAGTGGATGGCGAAGTTTGCTGCATGGTAGGCTGCGGAGGTGGTAGGTGGGTAAGGAGAGGTCGGGTTGGCAAGGATGGAGAATTGGTGGGAGCAAGTGGATTAGCGGGGCGCAAAAGGGAACTGCTTAATTGGGGAGTAGAAGAAGATGGAAGGGTGCGCAAGAGGCGCGGAGGTTGATTTGGATTATGATTAAATGCCCCGACAGAGGCGTTTTCTTCATGCCATCCCTGCCCTCTCTCCACCTCATGGAGAGACGTGACTGGGTTCACATGCTGATTTTCTTGGTGCTCCGGCAATGGGTTGTGGACAATCCCCATATCTTGCCGAGGTGCTGGAGCTTGCTGTTGTACTGGTGGAGCTGGTTGCTGCGGCTGCTGAGCCTGCTGCTGCCGAGGAGGCCTTCTTTCTTTCATAGTGGCGATAAACTGTCTCATCTCATCCCAATTAATGCCACCCTGGTCATTTAAATCATAAATGTAGTCCTTGAAGTGGAAGCAACGATCAATGTTATGACTAGGGGAGCGGTGGAAGACACAGTAGCGGGACGTGTCAACATTAGCGGGCCACGCTGCCCTTTCCTTTGGTAGCATGAGCAAGTTGGCGGCCATTAAGGCATTGAAAATATCGGGGAGACTTTCTGGCTGTGGAGGATAGTGGGCCCTTTTGGGGCCTAGTGGTCTCCTTTGCTGTTGTTGTTGCGGGCCATAGTTGGTGGGTGGCGGTACTTGGTGGTACTGTTGCGGAGCTGAGGGGTCTGCATGTGGCGTTTGGTTTTGTGGAGGAGCAAGGAAAGGTTGAAGAGCAAATTGGTGTTGTGGTGGCGAGTTGAAGAGAGTGCTTTGTTGTGGAGGTGGTGGAGGTCGTGGGTTAGATAGGTGAAAAGGTGTGGGGTTGCCGACCGCGCCAACTTGCTCATTTGCTATTGTGCCCTTAGTTGTGGGCCCGCTGCTGTTGACATTCGTATTCTTTTTAACCAACCTTGGTTTTGGCTCAAACATGCCCATGATGGGCGAATCTTTCATTTGGGTCTGAATATAACTAGCTCTTTCATAGAGCTCCTCCATGGTGGTCAATCTGTTCATGGCCAGTATATGCCAGAACTGAGGGGTTGCATTGGATATAATCATCTTAACATGTTCCGGTTCTGATAAGGTATCTTTCAATTTCTCGGCCATTGATCGCCATCTATCAGCAAATATGATGAAGTCCACCTCGGGCTTCATTTTCTCTGCAACCAGGTCCGTAACAGATAGAGAGGGTCCAACCCGGTTCCTATACTTCTGCAAGAATTTCCTTTGAACCACATCAAAATTGCTGGCATCTGTCGGATCCAAGGAATAAAACCACTCGAGGGCTGGCCCCTCTAGGGATCTTCTAAACAAATAAGCCAGTGAGGCCTTGTTGCCTTGCCAGAAAGAAGTCTCATACATAAAATCCTTCATATGGATAAAAGGATTGCCAGTTCCATTATATCGCCGAAAATTCGGCATCTCAGAAGGTGGTAAGTGAAAAACTGGCAATGTAGGCAGAGAGATTTCTGGGGCATTCTTGGCAGCAGTAACCTTGTTGAGTTTTTCTTCCATGCTAGCCAATTTTTGAAGGAGCAAAGCATTAGTATCTGACTCGATTGGGGCCGAATTTGGAATGAAGGTATTTGGCATAGGCGTCCTTAGAATTTGGGGAGGTTGAAAGAATTGGGGCCTAACCACTGAGTAGGTTGCCTGTTGGGCCGACATGGCCGCACCAAGCGTTGGTGGACAAGAGGGGGGTTTGTGCAAGACCGCCTGGTCATTAACAACGTGATGGCCACTCGCGGCCGGAGGGGGATTGGAAGATGAAGAGGGAACGGATTTTCCTTTCAAAGCGGCCCGAACTGCCTGCTGCTGGGAATCGTCCAATTGAGATAATGCGTGAATTAAATCATTGACGTTGAAAGAAGGGGAGGCGTTCCCCGATGTGTTCTGATTGGATGGTAAAGCTTGAGAAGAGGGTTCAACCTCGTGAGTTGCGGTGTCAACCACATGAATTTGAGAATAATGAGCCTGAGACGGAGGGTGGTTTCCCTCATGATAGATGGAATCTTGGAGGGGTGCCTCATAAGATTGATCAAAAACATTTTCTTCCACGTCATCATAAGAGTATCCATAACTTGCCATATTGATGATCTTACCTGATCGGAGTTGCATGTTTAAGCAGAGAGAAAGCTTTATGAAGGAATTATAACACAATCAATCACTCAATCAAAAGAAGCTTAAGCAAATCAACCCAACCAAGTTTATGCAATCAAGTTGAGATGAACTCAAGATTTTAGTGTTATGTTTGAGATTAAAGTGGATTAAATTGCAGAATAATTCACTCTTCTTTGCAAAGTGAAACCTAGTTCGGATCCAAGTGTAGTCTCCGGGTTAACTAGGTTCTTTCTCTCTCCTCACCAACGATAGATTCTCTAAACTCCAGGTACTTCAAGGGTACAACCAGCCCAACGTCCGTGAGGGAATCCACGGGTGCGGGGACTTACGGAGGTCTTGGAAAAGGGATTTCCGGTCCAAAGAGATGGAATGCTCAATGGAGGGTTGTCCCGATTCTAAGAGAGGTGTGTGGAAGCCTAGTGTAGAGAGAGGAGGTCTCTCAACCAAATGCCACAAAATGCATTATAAGATAAGCAGATCACACCAATATAATCAAATAATCAAGGTAAGTATCAATCTAGCATGAACAAACACAGGAAGTAGGGTTCTGTAAACACACAGCAAAGAGGCGACTTTCCAGCAGTCGCTACCAATAGAAGAGACGATAGGGTGGCTGTCGTGAATCTCACAGACAGTGCAAAGACGCGCCTTGGTATGAGGCGCTAAACGTAAGAAGGACGCCTCTGGAAGTGGGCGTCAAATATGAATGGTGCATACGATCGAATAAAAACACGCCTTTATGGGAGGCGCCACTCAATAAAAGGACGCCCGAGAGGGGGGCTCGAATTCACACACAGAATAAAAAGCCAGGAGATATGATGAAAGACACCTTCGCAGAAGGCGTTAAACAGAAAATAGACGCCCTGGATAAAGGCGTTAAATCAAAACGCGCCTTTGTGGAAGGCGTTAATTCATCAAAACTAAAAAAAAAACTTGCTGATCCCGGGGAGTGTGCAGTGCACAATGGAGGGTGCCCGTAGGGCACAAAGGGGAGGGGTACCATGGGTACCAAAGGAAAAGGGCACACGTGGGTGCCAAAGGGGAAAGGGCACACGTGGGTGCCAATAGGAAAGGGGTAATCAACAGAAAAATAGTGGAAGTCCCACCGTGATCGCCAATTTGTAGATCATGGAAGATCCACTTTTAAGATAAAATATTTTATATAAGAAGGAGAATAATGAAAAGGAGTAAAGGAGCACGTGGTGCTAATAAGGAGTGTGATCGCTAGAGGGGTTACCTCAAAAATAAAGGAAATTGATCGCGAATGCCTGGCGAAAATAAGGATGCAGGATGGATGTAGATTCCTTCCTCCTCCTCCTATCGACCGGCCGATGAAGGGGGTTTTCCTCTTGATTACCCTTAATCAAAGAACAAACAATCAAAAGAAGAGGGGATCAGCCAAACGTGTGTGTAGTATCAATCCAAGGAAATAATATGATGATGAAAGATGAGCATAAAGTGTGCACCTTTTGTTTATTTTTTTAAAACCCCTAGAGAATTAGGGAAAGGGAAAGAGATGCAATACTAATGCAAAGGAAGAATATAGTGATCGATGATGAGATGATGAAGGCAAACGGGAGAAAGAAAGCCCCTGCTGTTCCTGTAAACAGTAAAGGGGGAAACCACTTTGATGCTTTGGTTGCGACAGCAGGAGGAAGCAGAGAGCCTTTAAAGAGATCGCACAGGAGGATGACCGTGAGGACAGAGGACTTGAAGGTTGGCAGAGAAAAGAGAGAGGAACTCTGTATTCTCAGACGATCATCAACCTCTGTAAATGAGCTTCTGCAACCTCAATCGCCAGCACCCGTCTTCTCAATCGCCAGCACCCATCTTCTCTCGCGCGAGATCAACCAGGGCATCCTTTTATAGGGTTCAAAACCGTATTCTAATGGGATAAGAAAAAGCAATGATCATTAACGGCAAGGACTCTAGTTCCCCAATCGAGCAAGTGATTAACCAAGGCAGGGAACTCTCCAGGAAAGGTGTGTTCAAACCGGACACGGAAGGATGAGAGACGACCCTCAGAAGGGCGTTAATTAAAATTGACGACCTGCCCTAAGGCGTTAATTCAAAACACGACTGGGACAAAGGCGTCAACTCCTGGATTCAATTTTAGTAATAAAAACTTTCTTTTTCTGAAAATTGTGATACGACGCTTGAAGCAAAGGCGTTAATTGAAAACACGCCCTAAGGAAGGACGTTAATTCTTAATTTTTCAATCGTGGTGGGACTCGTAAAATTCCAGAAATTGACGCCCTTAACAACAGCCGTCCTTTCTTGAGAACACGCCCCAGATTAGGTCGCTATTTAAATCACGCCCCTCTTCAAGTCGTTAATTACCAAAATGCCAGAAACATCATAAAAACCCACACAAAAGAGAAAAACTTTATATTATAGAAATATTGAAGTTCACTTTGGGGCGTTAACATAGTGACATGAGTTTTGATCAACATAGCATCAATTTTGGCGTGTCTGCACAAGCTCCCCCTCAGATCATGCATGACAAAAAGTTTTGATGAAAATGCAGTGATTGACATGATGGGCTTTTTATTCATCATCTATTTTTCAAGACAAAGAGTATGACCGAAAACTGAGCTCCCCCTAGATTTGTGACTTATTTTGAAACCATGCACTTTCAACTCAAGCAAGGCATGTAATCAATTTATTGCTAAGTAAAATTAACCAATCAAATTCCAAAGAATAAACTGAGCTATCAAGTTAGGCAACAGGATGAAAATTACATAGTCCAAGCTCTCTCCTAAGACAAGTAAATCTTTCATTACTCAGAGGCTTGGTAAAAATGTCAGCAATTTGATGTTCTGAGTCTACAAAAATAAATTTAAAGCTTCCTTTATTAACTTCATCTCGCAAGAACTGATGCCTAATTTCTATATGTTTGGTCCTAGAGCGCTGAATTGGATTTTTTGCCAGGTTAATGGCACTTGTGTTATCACACAATATTGGTACACACCCAAGATCAATTTGATAATCTTAGAGTTGGTGTTTGATCCACAGCACTTGAGTGTCACAACTCCCTGCAGTGACATATCCTGCCTCTGCAGTGGATAGTGCCACTGAGTGTTGTTTCTTGGATGCCCAAGAAACCAAACACCCTCCCAAAAATTGGCAATAGCCACTTGTGCTTTTCCTGTCAAGTTTGCAACCAGCATAGTCTGCATCAGAATAAGATACTAAATCAAGAGTGCAAGATGCAGGAAACCAAATCCCTAAATCTCGAGTTCCGGTAAGGTATCGAAAGATACGCTTAACAGAGCTCAAGTGGGATTCTCTAGGATCAGATTGAAACCCAGCACACGTGCATACACAAAATTGGATATCTGGCCTAGATGCATTAAGATAGAGGAGTGATCCGATCATACCTCGATAGGTCTTGGCATCCACTGATTTACCTTTCAGATCTGCATCCAGAGTTGTGTTGGTGCTCATGGGAGTGTTGATTGCTTTAAGAGTCTCCATTTGATATTTCCTCAATAGTTCAGAGATATACTTTGCCTGGTTGATAAAGCATCCTTCTTTGCTTTGGGTGATTTGAAGTCCTAGAAAAAATTGCAGCTCACCCATTAGACTCATTTCAAATTCTGTAGTCATCAATTGTGCAAATTCCTCACACATGCTTGGTTTAGTGGATCCGAAGACTATATCATCAACGTAAATTTGAACCAGAACAATGTCATTGTTTCTTACCTTGGTGAATAAAGTTTGGTCAACTTTAGCTCTTGAATATCCTTTTTCAGTGAGGTATGAGCTAAGTCGGTCGTACCATGCTCGAGGTGCTTGTTTAAGCCCATAGAGAGCTTTGTCTAATCTGTAAACATGGTTAGGACTATCTATGCACTCAAAATCAGGGGGTTGTTCAACATACACCTCTTCTTTTATTAGACCATTAAGAAATGCACTTTTTACATCCATTTGTTGTAGTTTTATTCCATGGCAGCAAGCATATGCAAGTAATAATCTAATGGCCTCTAATCTAGCTATTGGAGCAAAGGATTCTTCAAAATCAATGCTGAATTCTTGGTTATATCCTTGTGCTACCAGTCTTGCTTTATTTCTTATCACAATTCCATTTTCATTTTGTTTATTTCTGAAGACCCACTTAGTTCCAATTACAGAATGTTCATTGGGTCTAGGTACAAGGTGCCACACTTTATTTCTCTTGAATTGATTTAGTTCTTCATGCATTGCATTTATCCAACATCCATCTTTTAGGGCTTCACTTACATTTTTAGGTTCAATTTGAGATACAAGAGCCAAATTATCCATTTCCTCAATAATCCTAAAGTGAGATCTAGTTCTTGTAGGGTCATGCAGATTACCAATAATGCTTGATAAAGGATGATCTCTTAACATTCTAACATTGGTTAGAGAATTACCTTCATTAGCATCTGCATTACCTTGAGTGCTTGATTCTGCCAGACTCTCACCGAGCCTTGAGTCTTTCTCCTGAAGATCTTGTTCTTCCTTTACTTCAAGGAACTCCCCATCATCCTTGTCCCTACAAGATTGTTCATTTTCAGATCTAATATTCATTTCATCAAAGACAATATGTGGAGATTCTTCTACATTTTGAGTTTTGACATTTAGGACTCTATAGGCCCTAGAGTGATTAGAATATCCCAGAAAAATGGCTGGTTCACTCTTAGGTTCAAACTTATCCAAGTCCCGTTTGTCATTATTTTGAACAAAGGGTTTTGACCCCAAAACTTTGAAGTGAGCAACAGATGGCTTCTTACCTTTCATTAACTCATATGGAGTCTTTTTGGACAGAGGTCTTTCCATTGCACGATTTACAATGTAGCACGAGGTGTTTACCGCCTCAGCCCAGAATTTCCTTGGAAGTTGTCCTTCGATCAGCATTGTTCTAGCCATCTCCACAAGAGTTCTATTTCTTCTTTCCACCACTCCATTCTGCTCAGGAGTTCTTGGTGACGAAAATTTGTGTGATATTCCTTTCGCCCTGTAAAAGCCATCAAATTCTGAATTTCCAAACTCTCCTCCATGATCTGACAGGATAGATGAAATAGTGTACTTACCATCCTACTGAACTTTCCTGAAAAATGCCTGAAATTCTTCGAACGCATCATTTTTATGAGATAAAAAGAACACCGAAGTAAACCTAGAAAAGTCATCTACCAAAACAAAGCCATATCTATTCCCACTTAAACTTGCTGTTCTGGTGGGTCTAAACAGATCCATGTGAATAAGTTCAAGAGGTCTAGAAGACTGGTTTTCTATTCTAGATTTAAATGACTTCCTAGTGTGCTTACCTTGAGTGCATGCATCACAAACTTTGTCATTTTGTTTAAATGAGACATCAGGCAAGCCGTTTACCATACTGAATTTAGCTAACCTATGCATGACACTATAGCTAGCATGTTCTAGTCTACGATGCCATAGCCAAGCTAGCTCACTTTTATTAACGGCAAGATAGAGATTGTTATGAGCAGGATCATCCAAGTCTACCATGTACATGTTGTTTATTCTTTTTCCAATGAACTTAACATTTTCAGAATGCATTTCAAGAATGGTGCATGCATGAGAATCAAACACAACTTTGTGTCCCTTGTCACATAGTTGGCTTATACTAAGAAGATTATATTCTAGTCCTTCAACAAGTAGCACATCATCAATCGAGTTCAAGGGATTTTTGCCAACTTTACCTTTTCCAATAATTTTACCTTTATTGTTGCCCCCAAACGTGACATGCCCTCCTTCTTTCTCAACCAAGAAACATAATTTTGCCTTATCTCCCGTCATATGCCTTGAGCAGCTGCTGTCAAGATACCATCTGTTGTGTACAGCTGCAAGGCACTCCTGCAATTCACATCAAACAAGAGATTTTGGAACCCAAATACACTTGGGTCCCATCACACCGTAGGATTGTGTTAAATAAGACAACATGCTTTTGGGAATCCATATTTGTCGTTTTGGAGGTTTTTGATATGTGGAGTTTAAAGGTTTGAGAGTTTTCTGATTGGGTTGAGGTACCCTTTGGAATGACCTTTTTGAATCAGTTCTGTTGTTAGAGAAGTATGAAGTTTTATTCTTGTTCCCATTCCAATGATTATTGTGACTCCAAGAAGCACTGGGGAATCTAGGATGAGAAGTTCTAGAAGAATACAGAACTCTTGAAGGAATGAAGGTTCGCTGTGTAGACCCTCTCACCTGACTGCGTTGACTCATCCATCTAACCCTTCTGTCATATGGGTTCTGGTGCATAGGATGCGTTGACGCACTGTAGTGGCTACGTTGACTCACTCTAGTATTTCCGAAAGAATACCCATCCTGGAAGGGTGTATGCGTTGACACAGTATGGACACTACGTTGACGCGGCCAATGGTTTGTTCTAGCATTATTTCTGTAGAACCCCTGGGACATGGGTTGAGTGGATGCAGGGTACCCAGTGCATTGACGCAACTGTCTTGTAGAAGACCTATGACTCCCTAAATTTCTATAAGTCTGATGCTGGGTTGATGAACTAGGGTCTATAGGCTGACCTGAGGGTTTACTTCTGAGCTTAGGCACATTCTTATGGTGATTGGCATTTAAGGTGACATTCATTTTCTCTTTGCCCTTTTCCTTTCTGGTTTCATATGTCTATTTTACTTCTTCTTGATTTTTCTCATCGGACTTCACTGCAGCCATTGGGTTTTGCTCAGATGTGCCCTGTTCTGGAACAAAGGTTATTAGCCTTATCCCTAGATTCTTCTTTTTAGTTGGATTATATCCAAGTCCTTCTTTTCTAAAATTACTTTTCATTCCCATAACAGCTTCTAGGTTGTTTTGGCCTTGTGTAAATTTCTCAAGGGAGACTTGTTTATTTGAGTTTTCAACTTCCAGTCTCTTCAAGTTTTCTTGGAGTTCTAGATTTACTCCTTGAATGGCTTCATATTTTTCTTCAGCAATTTTTACATCACTCTCCAATTTTTGCATTCTGAGTTTCAGGTCATCATGTACTTTCAGTACAAATTCATTTTCTCTTTTCATCTCTATTAATTGATCTTTATACAGATCACTTTCAGCAAGAGACTCTCTTAGATGAGTAATTTCAACTTCTAAGCACATGATTTTCTCATTCAAGGAATTATCTTGACTAGTCAAACTTTTCTTCTTCTTCAGTGATTTATTTTATTTCCTCATATAATCATACTTATCTAGCAATTCATTAAATGCTTCTTCCCAATCACTGCAAGAAAAGTTTTCAAAAGAGGAGGTTACCTCATCCTGATCATCTCCCTTAGCCATAAAGCACAGCTTAATATCACTTTCTTCTTCAGAGGTACTCTCTTCTTCATCTTCATCTTTCTCCTCATGACTCCAAGTACTCATCATAGCTTTTGGCTTCTTGTTCTTCCATTTTGGTTGGACTTTCTTCACATTCTCTAGACATTCAGATTTAATATGACCTTGTTTCCTGCATTTGTAACAGACAACCTTGTCAGATTTTCTAGAGTTTTCTGATTTGAATTTTGAACTCTTTCTTACCTCTGGTCTTCTATTGTTTCTAAATTTACCTTCCTTCCTTAGAAACTTCCTGAATTTCCTGGTGAGCATTGCTATCTCACCTGAGTCATCATCTGAAGTAGATGATTGACTGTCATCTGAACTCTCCTTGCTGCTAGGACCAGCCTTCAAAGCAAGTGGCTTCTTCTTTTTCACATCCTCATCAGTTCTTTTGAAATTCAACTCATAAGCCATCAGTGATCCAATAAGCTCATCAGGGGTAGTGGTAGGAAGGTTCCTAGATTCCTCAACAACAGTGGCCTTGGTGTGCCAAATTGGAGTTAGGGATCTAAGAATTTTCCTGACCAGTTCATAATCAGTGTAAACATTTCCTAGACCTTTAAGACCATTCATTAATAGGGTTAGTCTAGCATACATTTCAGATATATTTTCCTCTGGCTTCATTCTAAAAGCTTCATATTCAGAAATTAACATATTAGCTTTTGTCTCTCTTACCTCTGACGTACCTTTATAGATGACTTGAAGTATGTCCCACATTTCTTTGGCACTGGCACATGAGGACACTCGTGAAAACTCCTTAGGATGCAATGAGCATTGCATGATGTTCATAGCTTGCCAATTGACGTTGGACTTCCGAATCTGCTCTTTCACCCACAGTTCTTCAGCTCCTTCTAACTGATAGGGTCCCTTGCTCACGACTCTCCAAATCTCATGGTCCTGAGCTCTCAGAAATACCTGCATCCGATTTTTCCAGTAAGCATAGTTAGTGCCATCAAAGAAGGGTGGCCTATTCACTGCATACCCTTCAGGCATGAGCCCCTTGTTTTCCATTCCACTAAATCTCTCTGGGTTGTGAGACCCTTGACAAAGGAGCCAAGCTCTGATACCACGTGTTGGATTAAGTGGATGGTCAAACTAGAGGGGGAGGGGGTGAATAGGTTGACACTTTGAAATCTTTTACGAAAAATCAGAATCAACTTTTAAGAACCAGAATAATATTTCAGAATTCAGTAAACAGACGGTGTGGAGATCGAACCTAATCAATCATCTAGCGACACACAGATATAGCAAGAGACAACAAACCACAAGAGAACACATATTTTTATGGTGGTTTGGTCTCCCTGTGGAGACCTACGTCCACCCCTCACTAGATCAGTGAGGATCCCTACTGAGCCTTACAGCTTTGCTAAACCGAGGAACAGTCCCCTCAACAATGCTGACCACTACAGCTTGGTTGACAAGAGGAGCACATCCTCTTCACCAGATACCCACTGACAAATAGCTTGAGGGCATACAAGCCCAGACCCCTTGACCCAAGCACACTCTGCTGGATCAAAACCCCTCCTCCCTCTACTCAACAAGTACAAGGGAGAATTACAGTAGTAAAGTTCAAACTGAAATGAAAAAAAATAAACGAAATCACTTGAAAATGGAAGAAGGAGCCTCAGATATATGATGGTGCTGATTCACAAATCTCGAACGTAGAGATCGGAGAGGAACGGCTTCGTCGATGAGCTAGCCTTCTCCTTCTGGATGGTAGAAAATCTTGCAATGATCAACTGCCACTGGGCTTCCTCTAATCTTTAGTGGATGCAATAGCACACACTAAGCAAGCCGATGATGCAGACCTTCTTCTGCCTCTTCTACAGAACTCTCCTGTTCTTTTTTGTTCGACTGCTACTCCTTCTTATTGTTCTATTTTCCCGCGCTCTACCTATTCAAGTGAATATTCCTTTTTGTGGGTCCCAACCAGATTTTCTGGTTAGCCCAATGGTTGTTGTCCTTTAGGCTTCTCAAATCGCGAGGGAAAGAGAGCGCATGCTCTTTTAGATGACGTGGCATCTAACACCACTTACGACTGGGGTCCACCCAATCATCTCTTAATGAAATTCAGATGGCGTCAACTCATTGAGACTGTGAGGTTGACGCAGCCTTGAAATGCCCCACATGTCTTTGAGTATAAAGCTGGATGCGTTGACGCATGGGGTCACTGCGTTGACCCACTGAACTGACCCAGAGCGATCTTTATCTCAGAATGAACTGCTACATCGACACTATCATGCTGTAGCGTTGACGCACCGGGATATTTCCAGTGAACAATGATTCTGCCACTTGAACTGCTGCGTCGACGCTGCTGAACTGTGGCATTGACGCACTGAGCTATGCCAGTGATTTGATACTTCTGCCTCTTGTACTGATGTGTAGACGCAATTAGCATCCTGCGTTGGCACTGTCCTTTTATTCAAATCGCTGCGTGGACGCCGTGAGCATCCTGCGTAGACCTTGTTTCTTCCTTGCATTCAAGAATAAAGTATATACATGAGTTAATGAATCAAGGGTTAATTCATCAGTTCTGTTGAACTCAACACACACACATCTCATGGTTGTCATCATCAAAACCAGCGGCACAACATCGGTTCTACCAGCTAGCTCCTGTCCAGCAGGTCTCCAACTCTTATACCTTCATCTTCTCCTTCATTTTCCTTTGTGGCCAGTGTGGGGTGCTCGCCTCGCTGGACCTCTTTCATTATTTCTTTGAGTTGAAGGAGAATCCTTTTGCGGGGAAGGGCTTCTTCTTCATTCAAGCGAGGTGGGAGAGAAGTTGTGTGTCCCTTTCTGTGAAAAATTCTTCTCATAAGGGGTGAAAGACCCAATATTTTTTGGTGGGCACGTCGACGGTCAGTGTGGTCTATAATTTCTCGACGGCGCCCAATTTTCATCCGAATATCCCTCCGAAACAGATCGTAGTTTCCCAGGAGGTGGAGAAGGAGGCTGCCATCCTTCAGCAAGGTCGCCGAGAGACTGTTGATTTGGTGACCTCGTCCAACATGGAGGGGTACCTTTCTCGAGTGCAGTTGCTGACAGTTAAGGAGTTTAGGGGGCTTGTTCTCTTTCTTGCCAAATAAGGGCCTTCCTTCTCTTAATTTGCTCTCCTTGTTTCAGATGCAATGTTAACGGTTCAGGAGGAGGCACCGCCAGCCGAGATGGAGGTTATCGACTTGGACGAGATGCCGGCTCCAAGTGAGCTTCAAGCTTCGGAGGGCTCGTCCCGCGCCCAAGATAAGGGCAAGCAGGTGGCCCGGGATGATGCTTCCGAACACCGGGGGGTCAAGCGTAAGGATCCCGTGGCTAGTGGTTGTGGTCTTCGATACAGGCTTAGTTTGCCGAGAAGAAGCGGGCGAGTAAGGCAGAGGTCGCCCGCTCGTCCGAAGAGGATTCCCTGTCGGCTCCCCCCTCTTCCGAGCAAGAGGGGGCCGATGATGAAGGGGTCACGGCCGATGTTGAGGCACCGAGCGAAGCAGAGGGGCCACCAAACGAGGAGGCCCGGTCCGAACCGGTCGAGGTTGGAGGGTCGCAGGAGGAGGTGACTCAATCTCAGTCGATCGAGGCTGGGGAGGTACGCGGCGGGGCCGCTCATTCCGAGCCAATCGGCGGGGTTGCTCATTCCGAGCTAACCGGTGGGGCCCCCGGGACGGGGTTGCCTGGGGGAGGTGCCCCAATCCCGGCCACTCCAGTGAGAGTTTCCCCTCCCTCGACCAGCACCTTCAGCGTTCGAGTTTATCGTGTGTGCCATTCCCTAGCTTCATGAGACTTGCGAGAGAAAGTCCGGAAGGGTCCCCCCTCCTCATTTTTTGAGCAAATCATGGAGGGCGGGCTGGTTTTGGCCCAGTTGGGGGTGGAAACAGTGGATGCGTATGCTCGGGTGGAGTCGGAGCGGGAGAGTCTTTCGTGGGCCCGCGGTGCGCTCGATCGGAAGGTCGAGCGTCTGACCCTCAATCTTGGGGACCTTCGATGGGAGATGGCCCACCTCCGGGCATTGGCACAGTCGATCCTAAGTGGAGGCTCGATCGTTGGTGGAGCAGCTGGCCCAGGCTCATCGAATGGTCAATCGGAAGAATGAGCTCCTGGAGGCAGAGCGCAGAATCCAGGTCTAGTGTGACGATCAATGGATGGTTGAGCGGAAGGAGCTCGAGGATCGAGTCCGGGCGATCGAGGATTCGCAGACCGAGGCCGAGAGAAGGCTATCCGAGTCTGAGCAGCGGATAGTTGAGCTCGAGAGGAAGGCGGAGCTGGCTGGGATAGAAGCGCTTGAGCAACATAGGTGCTCAGAGGCTTATCAGGCAGCTCTTTAACAGGCGGCCTTTCCTTACTACGAGTCAGACTACCGTCGGGGGCTCCAGAAGGCCTTCTCCCAGGGCTTCGATCGGGCCATCACAGAGGTAGAGGCCCAAGCGTCTAGGCTCGTTTTTACTTCTGGGCAATGCTATCACTCGGACTGGGATTCGAGCAACTCTTCCCATTATACATCGAGGGAAGAGGAGGGTCGAGAATCCTCGTCCTTGTCCGAGCGACCGCCAACTCCAGCAGTCTCAGGAGGGCGCAGGATCGAGACCGTTCCCACACAGGTGGGGTCAATGCCTCAGTCGGCCATCGTCAAGAATACTGGGGCAGATCGTCTGGTTCTAAAGAGGCCATGCTTGTTGAGCCTGAAGATGGGCCTGAGGCCTAATGTAATAGCTCTCTCCTTCTTTTTTCTTTCCCTTATGTAGTCGGGTAAGGCTTTTTTTGGAAAATATAATAGCGGCAGTATTAAATGCTAAATTGACTGTTTCTTACCGCTTTTGGTGAGATTTGACTACCGGATCCATAGTCGTTGGAGAAGACACCGATTTTCTCTACAGATATCATGCGTGCTGATCCATCAAATAACTGACATGGCGCTGGCACCTTTCCACTTTTCCATACCGCCCTTAATGACTTGCCGCTTCACGCATCCCGCTGGCGGGATGTTTGGGAAATGAGGTAACCATCTCAAGGAAAGCCCTTTTAGTGTGTTTTGTAAGGGGAGAGTCATTTAAGGCGATCAGCTCCCCCTTCGGCCTATAAAAGGTCCAAGGGGCGTCTCCTTTTCCTTTCATCACTTAAGGCCATCTCTTGTGGTTTCTCCTTCTTTCCCTTCCACAAAGGGTTGTGCTGTCAGTCTTGGCGGGGCATGGAAGGCGCTTCAAAAGATGATGATGGAGATGGTGGTGGGAGGCAAGCTCCTGTTGTTTCTATCTGGAAGAGGGCTCGTCAGTCGGGGGTCACTCTGGGAGAGGGTTCGTCATGCCGGAGCATGTCGCCCTCCTGTTCTTGACCCGCCGACGTTAATCTGAGGGTAGGGGGGAGCTAATTAAGCTCCCTCCTTTCTTGGCCTCCCCCTGCCTCCTCATCCATCTCTGCCGTTTTCTTTTTCTCCCTCCTCCTTCACTCTTTGGAGGATGCCTAATCTCTCTGCCTTCCAAAGAGTTGGCAGAGAGGAGGCCTTCACTTGTATTCCTTCCTCTTCTCCCCTCTCTTTTTGTTGTTTTCCCTCTTTTCCTCTTTCCTCCGAGCTTTTCTCAAACCAACGAGGCCGGCGATCCTTTGTTCGATCCAGTTTCCGCACGAGGCAGAGTCAGTGGCTAGATGTAGGAGCGCTTACCGAGTTGACTGAGCATTTTACTCGCGTTATAGTGCCAGAGGGTGTAATTTTTGTACATGTATACTATATTGGCTGCGGCCTACTTGTTGTACATCAAAGTTTAATAATAAGAGAAGAATGGCATTTATTCTACTTTGCTTACATGTGCATGCTTGCCAAATGATCAAAAGTAGAATTTGCGAAGATTTTCCGCGTTCCATGTTCGAGGGATGAGTGTTCCTTCCATGGTGGACAGTTGATATGCTCCTTTCCCGAGCGTCTCGACCACTTGGTAGGGGCTTTCCCAGGTAGGGGCCATCTTCCCCGCCGCCTCTAGTGGTCGAGATGCTTCAGCCTTTCTTAGGACAAAGTCTCCCGATTGGAAGTGTCTGTCTCGGACTCTGGAGTTGTAGTATCGAGTGATGCGCCATTGGTATTCCGTTGCTTAGATACATGCAATCTCTCAGATCTCGTCCGCTAAGTCAAGGTTCTCTCACAGCTTTTGCTCGTTTACCTCGGGTTTGAAGTGGATGACTCGGAGAGAGGGATTGCCGACCTCCAACGAGAATTACGACTTCCGTGCCATATACCAGTTGAAAAGGTGTTTCACCGGTGGCCGTTCTCGGAGTAGTTCGGTGCAACCATAGTACGCTCAGTAATTCCTCAAGCCAGCTTCCCTTGGCCTTACCGAGCCTGATTTTGATGCCTTTTAAGATAGTCTTATTGGCATTCTCGACCAGTCCGTTAGCCTGAGGGTGGGCTACCGAAGTGAAGTGATTGCGAATGTTAAGGTCGGCACATCGGTCTCTAAAGTAATGAGAATCAAATTGCCGACCGTTATCGCTTACGATCACTCGGGGGACACCATAGTGACAGATGATCGATTTCCAAATAAAACTCCATACGACTGATTCGGTGATCCTGGTGGTGGCCTCGGCCTCGATCCACTTGGTGATGTAGTCGATGGCGATAATGATGAACTTCTTCTGAGCTTGAGTCGTGGGAAATGCCCCCAAAATATCGATCCCCCACAGAGAAAAGGGGTAAGGCTCGACAAGAGCGATGAGTTTCATGGCGGGCTGATGGATCAGCTGGTCGAAGCGCTGACATCGGTCACACTTCTGTACATAGTTCATGCAGTCGCGTCGGAGAGTGGGCCACCAGTAACCCTGCCAGAGCAATATTCTGGCAAGCGATCTTCCTCCTTGGTGTGCTCCATAGGTGCCTCTGTGTACTTCCAAAAGTGCTCGGCTGGCTTCGTTGGCGCTGGTGCATTTGAAGAGGGGACTGGAGAAAGATCTGCGCTACAAGGTATCGTCCAGCATGACGAAACGCCGACCTTCGTACTTGAGCTTCTGGGCCTCCCGAGGGTCTGGGGTTCCTGAGAATCCCGGAGCCAGGATATGTAGGGGGTCCGCTAGTCGCTCGGGGGTGCCAGGTCAACGGTCTTAAGCTCGGACTCGATGCTCGGTCGCTCGAGCTCTTCGAAAAAGACCGATCGTGTACCTACGGGGTCGAGCGAGGAGGCCAGTCGAGAGAGGGCCCGCTCGGGAGTTTTCCTTCCGAGCTATCTGGACCACCTCAAAATTCTCGAAGAGTTGGGCTATCCTTTTGACTGCCTGGAGGTACTTGACCATTTATCCTTCCCGAGCTTCGTAATCACCATTGACCTAGCTAGCGACCAATTGGGAGTCAGTGTGGATCTTGACTCACTTGGCCCCTAGTAGTCGAGCCATCCTGGCCCCTGAGATAAGGACTTCGTACTTGGAGGCGTTGTTGGACGCTTGGAAGTTGAACTTCAGGGCATACCAAACCTCCACTCCTTCGGGGGATTTGAGAAGGACACCGGTGCCACGTCCGGCCGAGTTGGAGGACCCATAGATGAACAGATCCCAGGTGGGCCCGGGCGCTGGTGGAGGTACTTCTTCAATCGGGACTGTGCTTTCGGTAATGAAGTCTATGAGAGCCTGTCCTTTGATGGCCGAGTAGGGGCAATACGAGATGTCATAGGCTACGAGCATGATGGCCCATTTGACGAGGCGTCCCGAGGCTTCAGGGTGAAAGAGAATCTTCTTCAGGTATTCGCCAGTCAATACGACGATGGAGTGCCCTTGAAAGTAGGGTCGGAGGCGCTTAGCCGAAGTAACCAATGCTTGCACGAGTTTCTCGATTGCGGGATACCTTTTCTCAGCCTCATTAAGCACCTTGCTGGCATAATAAACTGGTCTCTCGACCCCTACGTCGTTCTTGACCAGGATCGAGCTTACTGTAGAAGGGGTCGCGGAGAGATAGTGGTATAGAACTTCGCCATAGACCAGCTTGGACAGTACCGATGGCGAGGCCAAGAATTCCTTAAGTTCGACGAACGCCTTCTGACATTCCTTATCCCAGGCGAATGTAGCAGATGTCATTTTGGGTTTCCTCAACAATTTGAAGAAGGGTAAGTATCGTTCGGCCGCCCGGGACAGGAAACGGTAGAGCGTAGTAATGCGCCCCGTAAGGTGTTGGACGTCCTTGATATGGTGGGCAGCCGCATGTCCAAGATGGCGTGGACCTTGTCGGGGTTTGCCTCAATCACATGCTGAGTTACCAGGAAGCCTAGGAACTTCCCTGATCTAACTTTGAAGGCAGATTTGGCAGGGTTGAGCTTCATGTTGCACTTCAGGAGGGTGTCGATGGTCTCGGCTAAGTGGGTGAGGTGGTCTTCGGCCTTCGACGTCTTGACGAGCATGTCATCAATGTAGGCCTCGACGTTCCGACCGAGCTGTTCTTCAAAACTATGGTTGATCAGTCTCTGATATGTCGCTCCGACGTTCTTTAGCCCGAATGGCATTCGGGTGTAGCAGTGTACACCGAACTCGGTGTTGAAGGCGGTCTTCTCGATGTCCTCCGGGTCCATCCTGATCTGATGGTAGCCGGAGTAGGCATCCAGGAAGCTGAGCAGCTCGTTGCCAGAGGTTGAGTCGACCAGTTGATCGATGCTCGGCAGCGGGTAGCAATCCTTCGGGGTAGCCAGGTTGAGGTCGGTGAAGTCCACGAACATTCGCCATTTCCCAGAAGCCTTCAGTACCAGGATGACGTTGGCGAGCCACGTGTGAGCGACGTCACGCGGCAAGGCGAAGAGCGGGGAAGAGGGAAGCGGAGAGCGCGCGGGCTCCTTCTTTTTTGGGTTGTTTGCTTGTTTTGCTGCAACACAGAGATGAAAGAAGAGAGAGAAGGGGCCACCACGGGAGATTGCTCCGGCGGGGCGAGCGGGACAAGTATAATATAGCAAGATATGGGGTTCAAACGGCCATAGCGGGATGTGACTCGCCGCGACCTCGGGGGGACGGGAATGGTGCAGAAATTAAATAACAAGGATTGAAACGGCCATTGGGGAAGTGACTCGCCGCGGCCTCGAGAATATGAGCAGAATATAGCAGAATATAAAAGAGAATATAAGAATAGAGATTTAAACGGCCATTGGGGAAGTGACTCGCCGCGGCCTCGATGATACGAGCAACATATAATAGAATATAGAAAGAATATAGGAACGGAAATTTAAACGGCCATTGGGGAAGTGACTCGCCGCGGCCTCGATGATATGAGCAAAATATATTAGAATATAGAAAGAATATAGGAACGGAAATTTAAACGGCCATTGGGGAAGTGACTCGCCGCGGCCTCGATGATATAAGTAAAATATAACAGGATATAAAGAGGATATGAGAACAGAAATTTAAACGGCCATTGGGGAAGTGACTCGCCGCGGCCTCGATGATATAAGCAAAATATAACAGGATATAAAGAGGATATGAGAACAGAAATTTAAACGGCCATTGGGGAAGTGACTCGCCGCGGCCTCGATGAAAAGATGTGATCGCCAGGGGCCGAAAGACCCCAAAATAAGAAGGTGATCGCGCCTACCTCAAGAGCGGGAGATGGCGGGTTACTTCTTCCTCTCCTTCCGGCCGGCCGACGGAGAGGGCTTTCCTCGGGTACCCTTGCAAAACAACGACAAACAAATGACAAGTGGCTTAGAAAGATGAATGTGTAGTATTCATATCCTTGCAATAAAAATGACGAAATAACGGGAAGACACACACCTGGTTGGTGTTATCTTTTAAACCCCTCTCGGACTCGAGTAGGAGGAAAATGAGATGATGGATGCGAGATGATGAATGCAAAAGAACTACGAAGAAAAGGAAAGAGTTGGCTTATTGGATGTGCCGGTGGTGAAATTCGGCGGAGCTCCGGCAGCGTGGGGACGACGTAGAGGCGCGGTGGATGAAGACGACCTTCCTCTCGCGAGCGTGGGCACCCGAGAAGCCGGCAGAACCTCCACCTACAAAAGACCCCACGGGTTAGAAAAATGACTCCGTAGCCTCTGGGCTCCGGCAGCCTATCGGATCACTGCTTAGCTCCCCTAGAACTGAGGGGGTGGGCCTCTATTTATAGAGCTCCGGAGGGTGGAGGCGTCCAGGACCCTGGACACCTCCATCAGGGCCGAAATAATATTTTATTCTATTTTTATTGATTTTTTTAGAATACTTTTGTGGAGGCGTCCAGGGTCCCGGACGCCTCAAGCAGGTCCACCGAAAACCGACGACGGCCGCACGCGGTTCGGCACAACGCGTGGTTTTGTGAGCGGCGCCTCGTGATTCAGAAATGGGCGCGTCCAGCTGACCGGACGTCTCTATATTTTGGCTTTTTTCACACACGACAAACCGTCGTTCGGTGGGCGGCGCCCGTGAGGGAATTGATGGAGGCGTCCAGGGGCCTGGACGCCTCCAATATATATATATATTTATTATTTTTTTTTGTCTTTTATGCCAGGGCTGGCATTTTGATTTTTTTTATTTGTTTTTATGGAGGCGTCCAGGGGCCTGGACGCCTCCATTAATATATATTTTATTATTTTTTTGTTTTTTGTATGCCAACTGGCATTTTATATATATTTTTTATATTTTGTTTTTATGGAGGCGTCCAGGGGCCTGGACGCCTCCATTAATTTATATATTTTTTTATTTATTTTATTTATTTTGGGTCCTGAAAAAATAAATAAAATAAATAAAATATGGGGGCGTCCAGGGGCCTGGACGCCCCCATTAAGACCCACCCGGGTCCTTGGATCTGGCGTCGGCGGTCGCCCGGTAGACCCCCTTCTTGATTCCGGAAGCTCCCGATGCGTTTGACTGGTATTGATGTCGTCCGAATGCCGTGACGAGACGATTCCGGATGCCGAAAAGGGCGGAAGAAGACTCAAGAAAAGGAAGCACTCAAGTGATTCGAAATGCGTAAGCCGTCGCGGGGCGTCGTATAGTAATATGAGACTTTCTCAGGAGACGTCAGGAATGGCGTGTCTACAGCTGCCCCGCCTTGGCGTCTGCTTTGCAAGGGAGCGACATGTAGTGGAATGGTATCGAAGTGGAGTGGAGTGAAGTGGGAGCGGACTGATAAGTTGATGCCAAGGTGTGATGAGACACGCTTTTGACGTTACTGTTTGGAATCTTTCCTGGAGTTTCAATGAGGCGACCTTGAAGAAGGTCTTTCAAATATTGACGATTGCTTGGACGGAGATCAAATAAGGGAGGGTGAGATGTGCGCTCAGGCACGAAACAAAAGGAGACCAACTTCTCGGTGTGGAAGTACCTGGGTCATAAACCGGAGGTTTCACCTTTGGGGAGCGGTTACCAGCCAATGTGGAAGTGCTGCGGCCAAGGTGGGTCAAAAAAGGTAAAGGAATATCTGAGGGTCTGTCCAAACAAGGGTCTCCTTTGGAAGAGCAGCGTAGGGCTGTCTCAAGGAAACTCAGTATTTCATTCGGAGTGGAATATCTCATATTTGTGGGAATTGGAGCACAACGGCTTTCACAATCGAATCACTTGAATGATCTTCCGCAATAAATCAAAGTCCTATATGAATGCATGCTGGGTTAAAGAAAAATTTAAAACAAACTAAAATAGAAAATAGCCAAGGATAATATTGTCAACTTGTGAAGAACTGGTCAGGATACCGATCCGGTGAGCTGATACTGGGCTGGGGCCCGTTTATCCGCGCACCAACTCACTGAATGGAACCGTCGTCCCCATGCTACCACAAATTAACGGCCTATCCGTACAACCCAAACTCTTCCGGGATCATCACCGTTTTTGTTGAAGGGGAACTCAAATCCCAGATTCGTTCGGGCCGCAAGGTCCTTGACATGTTCTAGTAGCGTAGGTATCATATACTACGATGCATGACATGGTGGGACCAACCAATGAAAGGTGGGACAGGAGATAGGACAAAGACGTCCGTTAGTAAAACCTGCACAGGCCAGCAAAGGTTAACAACATCAGAAAGTAGCAGAATCACAGCAGAATCGCACCACAATGGAAGAGATCTAGCCAAAATCCTGACGTTGACCTCTGATGTGACATGTTTCGTCCTGTAGCGCCCTACCCTTCCTATAAGAACTCCCCTTAGGCTAGTTCATTTAAATGTACCAAGGTGGGTTTTGGAAGCTCAGGAGAGGAAGGAGAGGAGAGTTTGGAGCTCAGGATGGAAGGAGAGTCTTCCCGCGTTATGAAGAGGAGCAAGCCTAGTAGCGAGTTTAGGCGACTTTCCGACCTCGAGGGTCATTTGAGTGGGACAATCATGTCGCATATGGTAAGCCGACTCTTTTCAGATTCTCCATGTGAACTTTCTTCTTACTTTCTTCATTTCTTCTTTCTTTCATCTTCCAGCCATATCCACTCTTCCCAGGCCCGAGGAAGTTTTCCAAGCTGCCATGGCTTTCAAAGCTGACTTCTAATATCTCCATTGGCATGAGGGCCATACTCTCGAAGTGGCATCTGCAAGGGCTCCTTATTCACGCCAAGCATTACGAGAAGATTCGTATGGACTGGGCGGCTATGGGCGCGTTAGTGGAGGTCTGGCATCCCCAGACCCACACTTTTCTCTTCCCGACCTTCGAGGTGACCATCCTCCTCGAGGAGGTGGAACTTCTGTTCGGATTGAAGAAATTCAAGAGTGACGGGAAGGTGAAGGCTATGCGGATGCTGACACGGGTGACTTCTGAAAGTGTCCTTGGAAGCTTCATGCCGCCCGACGCAGCCAGAAAGGTCCGTACTCAAAAGGGGATCGATCTCCAAAAGCTTGCGGAGTGGGTCATGGACGCCCTGAGAGGGTCACCAGACGATGACTATTTGGAGGGAATCATGAAGGGGTTCACCATTTGTCTGGCGGGTGCTCTCTTGTTCCCTTATACCGACAATATGGTGGAAGAAGACCAACTGGGTGCTATCTGCGGGATCTGGCGTGGAAAGAGGGTGGGACCCGCCGTCCTTGCCTATCTTTACAGCGGTCTTACTGCCTCGAGCATGGGTAAGCCTCCACTTGTCTTGAATTGCTGGCTTGATTTGCACTTCAAATTCGACCATCGCGAGGGGATGCCAACTGCTTCGAAGCTCTTCCAACAAAGCCCGCTTCACCACATAGCCGACGTGTTAGGCTTTGGTGGTACTGTAGTGAACCGCGTTCCGTGGCTGAAGAAACGTGAAGACTGGCGGTCTCACTTCCGCACCGTGACACAAGGCTTCTTTACTTGCGCACCGGCATGTTTACTTTCGCTAGATCTCCTCATGAGGTCTTCCCCCGAAGTTGATCTTCAACTGATCGGTGCGACCGAGTTCGTCCTTTACAGTGCGCATCGGTGCTGTCTTCAGATTGGCATCCCACGCCATTCGTTCCCGCCACCGACTGGCATTGTTCCTTTGAAGAAAAGGGAGTTGGGCACTGAGGCGGACGCGAAGGAAGCGAAGGCCATTAAAGCTCCCTGGAAGACAAGTGCTGCGGGAAAGGCCTTAGCGCACGTGGTGGAAGAATGCGAGCCGTGGAGGGCTTATGTAACCGAACTGGGGAAGTTAAGGCCTAAAGCGCCTAAGCCCCTGATGTAGTTCACTCTGCTTTTCTGATGGAATAAAATTTGGCATTTGAATGTTTCGGACCCCCGTCCCCTTAATTATTATTATTTTTTTTATGGTTTCTCTTTTTCTTTGTGTTTTTTTTATTTTGTTTGGATTATATACATATTCTTATATAAACATATTATTTTTTTTTTGAAAATTTTTTATTATGGGGGCGTCCAGGGGCCTGGACGCCCCTAATTTTATTTTATTATTTTATTATTTTTTGATAATTTATTTTTGGGGGCGTCCAGGGTTCTGGACGCCCCTATTTTGATTTTTTTATTTTTATTTATTTATTTTATTTTTGGGGGCGTCCAGGCGCATGGACGCCCCAATTTTTTTGAATTTTTTTAAAAAAATAAAAATTATGGGGGCGTCCAGGCGCCTGGATGCCCCAATGAAAGGTCATTTTATATATAGGGGGGGGCTCCCCCCCTGTTCACTTATACTGTTCATTCCGACCGTCCAGCCACTCCAAACGACCCATTCTTAGTCCCAATGGAGCGAGGAGGATCGAGTCAGGGTCCAGGGAAGCGGAAACGACTGGCCCGTCGTCCGAGGAGACCGAGAGACGATGCTGAGGAGGCCGTAGCAGAGGAGATTACTGCGGAGGAGGAGATGGAGGTGCCGCTTCTGGCCGCGGAGGCCGCTGCAGATGCTGGTGACGCGGGAGAGGATGATCACGACCCGGTAAGTACCTCGGAATTCTCACTTTGTGGTTCAATAGGCTAAGACGGGTGTGCGAGAGGCTGTGAGAGAAAGGCGGGTAGTGAGAGAAGGAGGCGTCCAGGGGCCTGGACGCCTCCACTTTTTCTTTTTATTTTTGATTATTTATTTATTTACAAAAAGTAATAGAAATATAATAAAAATAAGGAGGCGTCCTGGCCCTAGGACGCCCCCATTATAATATATATATTATTAATATATTTTTTTTGTTTTGGTTTTGTTTTTTTCTTTTTTCTAAAGAAATAAAATAAAGGAAAAAAGAGGAGGCGTCCAGGGGCCTGGACGCCTCCATAAGAAAATATAAATATTTTTTAAAAAATATAAAAAAAATAAAATAAAAGAATAAGTAGTATATGTGCAGTGTTATTGTTTTATGACTGTTCATGATGCTGATGTGTTCTTTGTTGGTTTTGTGGTTTGCAGGGCGTGATGAAGGGCCGGATCAGCTGGTCCTTGGTGGTGGCAGCATACCGTGGACTGTCGGATTTCCAGAGGGCGCGTGTGGACGCCATGGGCTTTGGAGCTTTCCTTAGGATCGAGCCCTTCCGGCTCGACCTTCCTCTTATCCAGGCACTGAGGGAGCGGTGGCACGCACCGAGCCGGGCGTTTCTGATGCCCTGGGGGCACATGGTGCCGACGCTGGAGGACGTGGCTCGGATCACCGGGCTACGAGTTGACGGAGAGGCAGTCAGCGGGGTCACCTACCCCGACTACCGAGAGAGTGCCCTGGACCTGCTGTGGTTAGAGACGAGCGTGACTGATAGAGACAGCAGGGTAGTCGGCCGAGTGGAGATCATGGAGGCGCTCGGATTCCTCGACCCGCGTCAGCGGGTTAGCGAGACTGGAGCAGAGTTCTTGGCTCGACTGGAGGGGGATGCTCGTGCTGCTTTCACCCAGGACCCGAGCGAGCGGGAGCTGGTGGATCTAGACCTTCGGAGGTTCCTTTTCTTCTTCCTGGGCCGCCTTCTGCTGGGGACGAAGGGGGACGGCATCCACTGCCGTTTCCTCGGGATCTTGGCGGATCTGGACAGAGTGGGACACTACGCGTGGGGAGCGGCTCTGCTTGCCCATTTGATTGCTGATCTCTCCCAGACTTCGGAGAAGGAGACGACAGTCAGCGGCTTCGCACCTTTCCTCCAGGTAAACATTTTATTTATGCATTCCCACAGTTAAATATGCAATTATTGTACTAATGATGTATGATGGATGCAGGTGTGGAGCTATTACTATTTCCCGATGGGGAGGGCTAGGCATGGGAACAGGAGGGCCGTGCCTCTGGCGCGGCGGTGGAGGCCGGTCGTGGTTGCAGCACCCCACGGCTACCAGCTGGCGTCGCTTCGTCGGGAGCTGAGCGAGTATCCCGAGGCCATGGTAAGATGCGTATGATTTTTTTGTGTTTATGCATGAGACTGAATGGTAACTAACATAATGTATGTATGGTGATGCAGGTGGTGTGGAGGCCCTACCTGGGCATGGGCGATGCTGGCCAGCCCTGGGTTGTAGCGGGTCTTCCTCGTTTCAGGCGGGACGTGTGGGTCCATTGCCTGAACGAGATTGAACCGCTGCGGCTTAGACTGGTCATGAGGACGTTGGGGCTGGCCCAGGAGTGGGTAGACGTAGATGCGCCGGCCCGCATCGGGCGGAAGACCAAGGGGAAGGCGAAGATTGTGGACTGGCGTACGCGCTTCCCAGCACAGTACCAGGACTGGCAGCAGGGCGGGGTCCCAGTAGTGTCCCATGTACAGGACAGCACAGATTACATGAGACGGTACTGAGCTGCGTACGGGGACCGCCTCTCCTTGGGTGGTATGGCAGGGGTAAGTGAAATGAAATTGCTCCACCTTTCTATATGTATATGCATGGGACACTAACTTATGTGTAATGCAGGATGCTCGTGATACCATGATCGCCGACCTGCGGGCCCAGTTGGCGGACGCCAGGCGACAGTTGGTGGCCATCCGACAGGAGTTGGAGATCCTGGTGAGTCTATGCAATGCATTTTTTGTGACCTGGATTTTTGATGCTTAGCCTTTGACTGACGTTTACCCCGTGTTTCAGCGGGCCCACCAGACAGCGGCAGCCGGGATGGCTGGTGGAGCGGGTTCCAGTTCGCGGGGCCCTCCTCCGGAGGTTTCTGCCCTCCAGGAGCAGCTGGCGTATGCGGTGGCTCGGGCTGAGGAGGCCGAGCGTGACCGCGAGGCTCGAGTGAGTGCTTGCTTGGCCCTGACCCTCTTCTAGCTACTTTCCTTCTATCACTGTTCTCTTACGGTGCATGCTTGCTTTGACAGGTGGCCGAGATCCGAGAGGCCCTGGCGCGTGCTGTTTGTGCCGAGCAGGATCGCGACGCTCGGGTGGCGGAGCGTGACGCCCGGATTGCGGAGCGTGACGCCCGGATTGTGGAGCTGGAGGAGGAGCGTCGATGAGAGGTTGAGGAGCTCCCTCGTGACGTGCTGGATCTGCGGATCGCCCTCGAGTTGTCGAGGAGGGAGGCAGTGAGAGAGAGAGAGGAGAGGGAGAGAGAGAGGGAGGAGCGACAGCGGGATCAGACCGCGAGGAGGGCTCTGGAGGCCCAGCTGCTGGAGCTTCGATTGAGTCTTGGCACGGCGGAGGGGAGGCTTCGGGAGAGCGAGGAGCGGTACCAGAGGGCGAAGGAACGCGGGGCGCGACTTCGTCAGTCTGGTTCTTTTTCCATGGGCAGCTATCTGGTTTCTTCGGTCGAGGAGCGTCGTCGCGCCTTCGAGGCTGGAGTGCCACCGCAGGGCGAGGCGAGCACAGCTTCTCAGGGTTCGCAGAGGCCCCCTAGGGATCCCCGGCAGAGGAGGGAGGAGAGAGATGACCAGGAGGGTGATGGTGAGAGTTAGAGAGTTGCTTGTACACGTCACCCTTCTCACTGTATGATGTACTTTCGGCTATTATATGAAATGAAAATGGCTTTTGTGTTGTGTGTACTTTTCTCTCTCCCACACTTTCTTCTTTGTACTGAGTTGTCCCTTGAGGCACGCTTCGCGAGACCTTGCCCTGAACAGCGGGGAACTGTACTTTGCACGGGGGGATTTTGTTTCCTTTTCCCCCTTTTGGGCGCGTCCAGGCGCGAGGACGCGTCTTAATCCTTGATTTCAAATTTAAAGCGACGGGTGGTCCTTCTTCTCCCGTGCCTTACCCGCAAACGAGCCCGCCTTCCGCCGAAACTCGCTCGCCCCTTTTTCGTCTTCCTCCTCTTTTGATCGATGGAGTTCGGTGGGCCCGACCGTGGTGAAGGTGGAGAGGGACGAGGAACTCCTCGCCAAGGAGGGACGCGCCCGAGCACGGAACGGCGTCCATGGAGGAGGAAGGGCCGCTTCGGGCCCCCGAGGGACCCGAGGGGCCCGATGGCGTGGGAGGAGGTGAACACGGTCCGGTAGGTCCTCCGATCTCTTCCTCTTTTAATTCATTTTGGGTTTTGAAGCGAGCCGCGCGAGGAGGAAAGGGTTCGGCGAGTGTTGCACTCAAATGATGGACGCGTCCTAGACAGGGGACGCGTTCCTTTTGACTGATATGGGACCCATTTCTTGGTGCAGGACATGGCAAGGACCCTGGGCCTGGCCGATGAGTGGGCGAGTGCGGACGAGCCGAGCCGCGTCAGGAGGGAGAGTCGCGGCAAGGCGAGGCTCGAGGACTGGCCCGTACGTCTCCCTGGACAGCAAGGGGGCGTACTGGTGCAGGACAGTGCCGACTTCCTGCGGCGGCAGAGAGAGAGTTACGCGGGGCTTCCCCAAGCTGGGGACGCGCGTGGCATCGGCGGCTCGCGCGCCCAGCTGTCAGAGACTAGGCGGCAACTGGCCGTCGCTCAACATGAGCTGTCGCTCCTGGTAAGTTACGTGCCGCCCTTTTAACTTCAGATTTTGGAGTTTCACTGACGGCCGTTGTTTATTTTGTTCCAGCGTGCCCAGCAGACAGCGACGGTGGGAGCGGCTGGCGGATCTTCTAGCTCCTCGGCCCCTTTTCTCGAGATTGCTTCCCTCCGGGAGCAACTTGCCGGTGCGGTGGCCCGTGCGACCCGGGCGGAAGAGGAGCGTGACGCCTGGGTGGCGACTGTAGCGGAGCTGCGGCATCGTGGTGAGGAGAGACCTTCTCCAGACATCCTGGAGTTAAGGGTTCTTCTGCAGATGATGAGGAGAGAGGCAGAGAGAGAGAAAGCCGAGAGAAGGTCCGAGCGACAGCGGGATCTGACCGAGAGGAGGGCCCTGGAGGCCCAAGTGAGGGAGCTCCAGCTGGGCCTTCAGGCCGTCGTGCAGAGGCTAGGAGGGATGGAGACGCGCTACGAGAGAGCGCGAGAGTTCGGGAAGCGACTCCGGCAGTCTGGTCGCTTTGCCGCCAGTGGCTTCCTTGCCACGCCAGGGGAGGAGCAGCGAGTCACTGCTGCGGAGCAGGCGCCCAGAGGCGAGGCAGGTGCTACTGCACGGGGATCCTGGAGGCTTCTGAGGGACCCTCACCTCGGGGGAGAGGAGGAGAGTGCCCGAAGAGATGAGTGATGGTGAGGATTGACGGGCTAGTGGACCCGCCACCTCTTTATGTTTATGATGTTTTTGACAGCTTATGTAGAATTATGAATGGAGTGATTTAATTTTCTGATACTTGTTTGTCCTCTTATGCGTTCCTTCTTCCCTACACTTCTTCTCCTTTGCACTGTTCCCATGTGACGGATCTATCGAGACTCCGCCTTGAGCGGAGAATCACGTCTTGTTGTGACCATTTTCCACGGGAATCTGCAGTCGAAGTCAATACTGACGGCCCTAGTTCCTTTTCCCGGACGTTGTGCCAAATTTTGCGGGCGTCCTCCAAAACATGACAACATAGGGGCTATTTGTCCTATTCTTCGTCCAGTCAATCACTATGTGCGAGCGGTGAAGAGACACATGGGGCCGCTTGGCCGGTGTCTTATCGCGAGGGCTATCATCGGCAGGTGATGGAGGCAATCTTGGCCCGCACTCCTTCCATTTCTATAAATTCTTGTCCCTTTTATCCTCCCAGGTATATCGAGGAATAACTCGAGGAGCACAAGTTCTCACGGGAGAGGAGGAGTTCAAAATTTCGAGAGTTGGATGGAGGGCGAATCTTCCCATTCCTCGAAGAGAAGCAGGTCCAGTGGTAGTAGTTCCAGGAGGCTTTCAGACTTTGAAGGGCACTTCAGCGAAAGGGCCCAATCACAACTCGTAAGCCAAGTTTTCTTGCCCTTCTCTCATTTTTTCTTCCTTTCTTCTGACCAAACCTCACCCCCATTCCTGGTATGTGTAGGTTGTGATGAAATCACAAGTCTTATGGGAGTTGGTAGTAGCAGCGTACAGGGGCCTCCCAGATTTTCAGAAGGCGAGGCTAGACGTGATGGGATTTGGTACCTTCCTTCGGATCGAGCCGATCCAGCTTGACCTAGTCCTGATCCAAGCCTTGTGTGAGAGATGGGACCCAGTGAACCGAGCATTTCTGATGCCCTGGGGGCACATGGTGCCCAGCTTGGAAGATGTGGTCCGAATTACGAGTCTCAAGGTGGATGGCGAGGCAGTGACCGGAGTCACTTACGCGGACTACCGAGAAGGTGCCCAGAAGTTACTGGGTTTGGACCTAGATGGTCGGAAAAACAGGTCGGTATCTAGGGTGTCCCTCATGGATGCATTAGGGCTCACCGACACTCGTCGGCGGGATGACGAATCCTTAGAAGAGTTCATAGAAAGGATAGAAACAGGATGCCGTGCCGTGTACTGCACCGATTTTGGTGACTGGGAAAGATGCAACATAGATTTGAGGAGATTTCTCCTTTTCCTTTTGGGGAGATTGGTACTGAGTTCGAAAGGGGACGGTATCCAATGTTGCTTCCTAGAGCTGCTGTCAGACCTTGAAAGAGTAGGATATTATGCTTGGGGGGCTGCCATGCTGGCACACTTGTTTGCAGGCCTATTCCAAGAAACGGATCGTGAGATGACTGTGAGTGGTTTCACACCATTCATCCAGGTATTTTTGGTTTTACTTGTTTTGTATATATTTTTTTTGTTCTTTTCGCAAGGTGCTGATGACCTGCGCCGAGCAGCTATGGAGTTATTATTACTTCCCTATGGGGAGAGCTCGACATTGGCGACCCGTGATGGTGCCGCTAGCCAGGCGGTGGGAACCTGTCATGAGTGCGGCACCCCTAACCTACCAACTGATGGTGCTAAGGCGGGAGCTACAGGAGTTCCCTGCAGCGATGGTAAACTGGAGACCCTACTCAGACATGGTTGATGCCGACCAACCGTGGGTTCTAGCAAGTCGTGCCCGGTTCGGACGGGAACTGTGGATGCACTGCCTGAATGAAATCGAGCCGCTTCGGCTACGATTAGTTATGAGGACTTTAGGACTGGCTCAAGAATGGGTGGATTCAGCTGCGCCACCTCGTGTCGGGAGAAAGACGAGGGGACCGGCGACTTGCATTGACTGGCGCGTGCGATTCCCCGAACAGTATGAGGACTGGCAACGGGGTGGCACGATTGTAGAATCACAGGCGCGGGATAGCGAGGACTACTTGCGTCTATATAGGACAAAGTACGCAGAGCGGCTCCAACCCCGGGGACTTGTGGAGGTAGGTTTCCCCTTTTTCTCTTCTCTTCTTTCTCCTTTTCTTAGTTTTTCTGGTGAAAATGCTGACTTGTAAGGCTGCAGGATGTCCGGGATGCCATGATAGCGAATTTACGAACTCGCTTGGCAGAGATGGAACAACAGTTGGGTGATGCCCGCGGAGCTACGAGCGCCTTGGTAGGTGTATAGTACATTCCTAATTAAAATCCCAGATTCCAGATGTTGGCTGCCAACTCACTTGGTCGTGGCATGCCCAGATTGGCGCGACTTCCCCAACGATGGGAGTAGGTGGTGCCTCTTCCAGCTTGTGGATTCCCACCTCAGAACTTGACTCGCTTCATGAGCAACTTGCTCATGCCACGCAGCGTGCTGCGGAGGCAGAAGGGATGCTCCGTATACAGGTAAAAGTTTCAGCGTTGAGTTCTCTTTGTTTACGCCTTATCGCGTATCTGAGATGGTACACTCGGCAGGAAAAGGAGACGGAAGAAGCGCTTGCCCAAGCTGCGCAGAAGGAGGCTAGGATATCAGAACTGGAGAGGGAACTGCGGCGTCATCCTGATGAGGACTCATCCAGGGATGCTATGGAACTGAGGATCACTCTCTAGTTGGAGAGGGAAGACCGTGAGAGAGAACGGGCAGAGAGGGAAAGAAACGCAGAGAGAGAAAGAGCCAACAGTTTGGCTGAAAGGGAGGAGCGAAGGGCCATGGAGGCCCAACTATTCGAACTCTGAATCAGCCTTGGTCTTGCTGAACAGTGGCTGAGAGATGGTGAGGAGCGCTACCGAAAAGCACGAGAGCGTGGCTTTCGTGTTGGTAGCTTCTCTGCTGCTTCCGTGGATCAACGCCGGGATGTGGGAATAGGAAGGGGAGTACAAAGCGGTAGGAGTACCGCTTTTCGTAGTTGGGTAGCACCTTTGAGAGCGTTTTGCCCGGAGAGTAGTGGGACGAGTGGTGCAGAGAGAGAGGGCGGAACTTGATGTAATTTTTTGGTTTTTTTTTTTTTTTGGAATAAAATACAAGGTTCGGTTTGTTTGTTTTTCACCTTTGCTTCAGTTGCCTGAATCCCTGCACATATCACTGAAACAAACAAATCAGAATTTTTGTTCTGACTTGGCCCCTTGCTCAATAAGCAAATGGTCACTGTGACTGTCCTTGATGACTAGTCAAGGGGCCAAGCCTTTATTTAACGAAGGCAAGGGAAAGATGCGGTGATGATAAATGCGACAGGCAAGCACACGAATGCAAGCGGTATTTAAAAATGAGATGCTGCACGCAAATGTAATCATGCAAAATTGATTTATTTTCTTTTTTATGTTTGACATTTTTTTTTTATCATAAAAAGATTTTTTTGTTTGCAAATATGTACATTTCTCTTTTCCATTTTTTTTTGCTTTTATCATTTCAATTTTTTTTGCTAACGCCCGGCAAGCACCCAAATGGCACCTAACCTACGTGAGACAGGGGTTTCTTACTAACCTCCCAGGTATCCTAAGTGCACATCTAGGTTGATTTGGGCCTCTAGACCCCTCGAATGACGATCCCGCCGGCTAAGACTTACCCTGATGACAATACCGTCATGCCATGCTTAGGCTCCCAGTTGCTTCCGACCACAGGGATTCACCCAAAAGGTGTTTGAGGTAGATGATTTGCCCGACCCGGGTCTGTTTCCTCACAACTCTAGATGGTATAAGATGGAACACCCTGGAACCCAAACGACCAACAGCGCGACGCTGACCCGGAATCAGACGCCGTCGCACCCATAGGTGACGCGCTTGCATTGGCCTAAGCCCGAGGTTAAACAAGAAGACATCAAGGTGGTAAACAGGGGTCTTGACCAGCCAGAAACACGGAGACTCCTTCGCAGCGATAGCTTTTGCTTTTTCAAAGTAGGCAACCAAAATGTGTGTATTAAAATAGGGTCGCAGACCCTGGGCAGTTTTCACCTTTCAGAAACTCCATCGAACCTTCATCTTTAGAGGGAGAAGGAAGAGTGTAGGGGATAAACCTCCTGAGAGGACCGGCAAAGCCGTTAACCCGGCGAGCGAATAAGGGCCCATTAACTCTTTCCTTTCGGACAACTTCGGACCAAATCTCGAGCATTTACATTCCACGGCCCCCCCTTTGTGGATTCAGACTTTTGCTTTGAGGGGTTTCGTTTATCGCACCAGGCACGGTCACGACCAGGCTTTTCTCTTGATTTTGATTTTATATTTTTTTCTGTGAGGGAGATATAGTCGTTTGACGTTTGTGGGCTCCCTCTTCGTATGCCTGCGGGGACACTGCCCTCTTCTCGTGCTCTGATCGATGCTCGAGGAAATGGATCCTACTCTTGTCCTTGGGGTTTGAGTTTCGGTTTCTCATGCTCAGCGTTTTAAGGGCGCCGACTGTCTCATTTGGTCGAAGAGAAAAGAATAAAGATTACAGCTTCCGGAGATCTTCTAGGTGTGGCCCTACCGTAGGTGATGCTACCAACTTTTTTTGAATAAAATACATAAGTGAACACATGTTAGCTTCCTTCGAGCGAGCATAGGCCGACGTGGCCGGACAGGGGTCTCCACGGTTCTGGCAAACCAAGACCCGGTGCCTACCAAGCCTTAATGGGCCCTATCCTAACATGAAGGTTAGGTGCAGGGACTTAACTACATGGTGACTGCCAGGCATCGGCGTTTTGAATTTTCCATATTTTTAGTGGTTTTCAGTATTTCTTTGTTTTTGATATTTTTTATCTTTTCATCATTTTTTTTTGTTTTGTGCTAAGGGTAGTATTTCTTAAGATAAAGCCCATTCCAAGGGTGGGATAACTCTGTCCCTTCAGCGTTGACTAGCTTGTAGGCGTTGCCAGGGTACACGGCTTGAATTACAAATGGTCCTTCCCAATTGGGTTGGAGCTTAGAACGCGGCCCTCCAGGTTTGACAAAAATTCTTTTTACGACCATCTCACCGACTTTGAATTTTCTCTCAACGACTTTCTTTTGGTAAAAGCGAGCGAGTCTATTTTGATACACACGCGCGTGTTCGGCAGCGGCCAGCCGCTTCTCATCCAAGAGTTCCAACTGGGCGAGGAGTGAATTACGACGATCGTCGAGGGGAAATTCCTCGTCCAATTGCACCCTGAGAGAAGGGATCAGAGTCTCGTACGGGACTACCGCTTCCATACCATAAGTGAGGGCAAATGGAGTCTGCCCGGTGGGGGTACGGATTGAAGTGCGATAGGCCCATAGGGCTTCGATAAGATTTTCTGGCCAGTCTGAAAACTTACTAGACTCGCAGGTTTTTTTGATGATTTTGAGCAATGTTTTATTGGTGGCCTCCGCTTGGCCGTTACCTTGTGGGTAATAAGGCGATGAATGATGCAATGCAATTGCGTACCTTTTGCAGAGGTCCTGTAGGTCCTGAGAAATGAATTGTGGCCCATTGTCGGTGACGATCGTGCTTGGGATGCCGAATCTGGCGAGAATGTTCTTCATGATGAACTTGCAGACTGTTGACGCCTTGATTTCCGCGTAAGCTTCGGCTTCGGCCCATTTGGTGAAGTATTCCGTCGCAGTAAGGATGAAAGATTTCTGCTTGGTGAGGGAATTGGGATCACCTAGGGGACCAATGATGTCGAATGCCCACATGGAGAAAGGCCATGGGGAGGATATTGGATGAAGTGAGGAAGATGGTGAATGGATTTTATCGGCGTCAAGTTGACACTTGACACACCTACGGACATAGACAGCACAATCCTCTTCCATAGTGGGCCAATAAAAGCCTTGACGAATGATCTTCTTGGCGAGCATCTGACTATTCACGTGGCCACCGCACACACCCGAGTGCGTCTCTTCTACACATTTCCAAACCTCATCGTCACCAAGACATCTTAACAGAATACCAGTAAGGCTCCTCCTATAGAGTAGACCTCCAATCAGTGTGTATTTCTGAGCCACCCTTCTTATGGCTTTCTTGTCCTCTGTGGTGGCCCCTTCAGGATAAGACTGATCTTGGCAATATTTGACAATTTCATAGAACCATGGTTTCTCTTCATCAGCCAGTTCTTCTTCGGCCTCTGCCAACATGATTTCCCTCTTCTCAAGGATATCTTCCTGCAGGATCTTCCTTGCTATCCTGTCTTTGATGTTTACGTAGGAAGCATCATCGACTGCAAGGGCGTGAAGTTTGTAGATGGAAATGGACTTAAACCATCTTCCTAGAGGGAACCTTATGGATGATGCCAACGAGGCGAGGGCATCGGCGAGAATATTCTGATGACGAGGGATATGAACAAAGATCAGTTTCATGAACAGTTTGGCAAAGGCAGCAGTGAGTTCTTGGTATGGCTTGAGTTTGGGATCGCGAGTGCGATACTTAGTGAGTACCTGGCGAAGGATGAGCTGACTGTCACCTACAACTCGCAACTCAGTGATACGAAAAGAATGAGCGAGTCCTAGGCCAGCTAGAAGGGCTTCATATTCGGCTATATTTGATGTGAAACAAATGCCGAAGTCGATTCTGTCCGGTTCTGGAATCTGTGACCAGCAGCTGTTGAAGTGGCTGTGGATCGCACTTTGGAATTTTGCCGGAGGCGCGGTTGGTGCCGTTGGCTTCGTAACAGGGTAGGGATACAGCACAATTTTTCTGAATTTTGGTTCCGCCCGAACCTGGTCGCCACGGACGACTGAGCGGGGACCCCGTTCTGGTTCTGTGCAGGGGCAGCTTCTGAACAGCGGCTTGACAGGGACACCACGAGCAACCCCGAACTCCGTTTGGTGCGCGGCAGGTGGCGTTGGAATCGTGGGGACGACTACTTTCCAGCGGCACTGGTCTCGCCTCAGTCGGATGTCGGTGTGGACGTGCAGGTCCCGTTGAGTGGGGACTGGTCGGAGGAGACAGACAGGAGGCAGAATGGGGTCGTCGGGGTATAAAATTTGTAACTCTGGCCACCGACCTCTGATTGCGGTTCCGTCTTCTGATCCCGGTAGCTGACTTGAGGATGGAGAACTTTGATGAAGATCCTGGAGCCTGAATCCTTCAAGAAGAGGTCGTGGTTGCTGCCCCAAACCGCTTCAGGTCGCTGTCAGGCCTTCTCTGCGCAGTCGGGGAAGAAAGTCCCTTGTGGGCGGCCACGAACTCGGATCGACACGATTCCAACTCGCTTGCGAAGAGGACCTGTGGACGAACGACTTTGCTGAAGACCTTGGATGCAGACTCCGCCCGGAACGAGCTGGAAGTTACTCTGCAACTTGGGGCCAGGAGCTGCCTGCGGGTTAGGGATGGGCTTGTGGAGTGGGGGCTAAGTTGAGTGGTGGTGCTTGTGGGTGTAGGCTATGGGGATAGTGGGTGGACGTGGTTGGGGTTGCAGGGGGTTGTTTTGAGGCTGTGGAAGGGGTGCAGTGCGTGTATGACGGGAACGGAGGTAGCGTGGGCGTATGAGGTAATCGCGTGGCCGGGAGGAAGAAGCTTAGAGGGCGAGGCAAGGGAGGTAGACTGCCGCAGCAGTGAAAGATTGGGTTAGAAGACAGGAGGAACTGGGGAACGGGAAGTTCGGCCAAGCTGTGGGGGTGAGCGGAAGATGCTGGTGGCTGGAGGAGAAGGGAGGAATGAAGGGCATCAACACCCGTGGCAAGGAGGGAAGAACTGGGCATCTCACCCGTGGAGAGGGAAGGAAGAACAGGCACTCACGGCCATGGGAATTAAAAGAGGGGGGGGGGAAGAAGATAAAGGAGGGGAAGGCCCCTCCTACGTGGGCATCACATGGGGGTTCCAAAAATAAGATTTCATTCACTGTTTTTTCAAATGAAAGATACATGACTCTTTTATAGACTCTCAAAGAAGACCAAAAGACACTATCCTAAACACTTAATGTCTACTTATTATAGTTCTCTTGGGGAGACTAAAAGACACTCTATTGGAAGACTTAAAGACAAAAATATGAAAGGACTATTACATAATTGCTACGGACATAACCCATAAGGCCCATAAAGAGGCCCATTTATCATGAGACAAATAGATTGGCCATTTGATTGTGTTGATGAAGTTGATTGCCGATCCCCGTCAAATTTTTTTAAATTTTGAATCTTGAACCGAGGATTCCATCATACTCCTCCGCTTGGAGGAGGTTCGACCTCGAACCTCAAAGCTCAGGATCTCGGTCCGATGGGACGGCCCGATTCCCTAAGCTCTGATACCACTTGATGTGAAACGGCCCACTAATGATGATATTGACCTCTAGACCAGATATTCCTTCAACCCTTCAAAAGCTTTCTGACATTTAGAATTCCAGTGGAATTCTACTCCTGGCTTGGTCAACTCGTAGAGAGGTCTACACCTTTGTGAATGTTGGGACACAAACCGACGAATAAACTGTAACCTCCCGATTAATCCTCGGACTTCCCTCAAATTCTTGGGAGGTGGCATATCCCTGATAGCCTTGGCTTTATCGGGATCTATCTCGATCCCTCTTTTGCTCACAATGAACCCCAATAATTTACCCGATGACACCCCAAACACACACTTCTTCGGGTTCATTTTCAATTGGAACTCCCTTGACCTTTGCAAAACCTTAGCTAAAACTTCTGGATGTTCCATCCTGTTCCTTGATTTCACTAATAAGTCATCCACATACACTTCCAGATATATGTGCATCATGTCATGAAATATGGCCATCATCGCTCTTTGGTAAGTAGCTCCAGCATTCTTTAACCCAAATGGCATGACTACATAACAATATGTTCCCCAAGGGGTAGTGAATGACGTCTTTTCCTGATCCTCTTCTGCCAAACGAATTTGATTGTATCCCGAAAATCCATCCATGAATGAGAGGGTTTCATAACCTGCCGTGTTATCAATCAACACATCAATGTGAGGCAAGGGAAAATCATCCTTTGGACACGCGCGGTTAAGGTCCCGGAAGTCAATGCAAATCCTGACTTTCCCATCTTTCTTCATGACCGGGACAATGTTCGCCACCCATTGAGGATAAAGAACGACTCTAATGAACCTGGCTTTGTGGAGCTTATCGACCTCTTCTTTCATTTTTAAAGCCATCTGAGGGTGGAAACGCCTTAACCTTTGTTTTACCGAGATGGACCCTGGTTTTAGGGTTAAACGGTGTTCGACCAAGGTTGAATCCAAACCCGGCATATCCTCGTAGCTCCATGCAAACGTGTCCTTATATTCCTTGAGGACCTCAATTAATGCCTCTTCTTCAGAGGGTGGTAGGTTGTCGCTTATGAGGATGATCCTAGGGTCTTCCCCAGTCCCCAAGTTGACTTCTTTGGTGGATTCTTCTACGGCGGTTGACGGCTCGTCGAATCTCCTTATTCCGCTAGCGTATGCGCCCGCCGCATCCTCATATTCTTCATCCTCATCTTCAGTGGGGCATTCTTCATTCGTGATCTCGTAGACTCCATACCCTTCATCAGATGCACAGTCGCCCTCGCATTCTATTTCGGGTAGCTGGATGGGATTTTCTAACAACTGGGGGATGGCAAGAAGGGCCTGACACCTGGCGGCCAAATCCAGAAGGAATCGACGAGGGATCTGCCTACCCTTGGATTTCTTCCTAGGTACTACCCTTGGCCTATCATTCCTAGATTGACTGACAATATTTACAGAAGAAGAGGAAGATGAGGAGGATGGTGTAGAATGTACAGGAGAAGACCCCTCAGAGGAGGGGTAGAAAAGGTCGCTCATCGGACCTTGGACGGGTGGTCCGCAAGGCGGTACGCACCCGTGGGAGATGTATGAGGTTTCCTCAACGAAGATGTGTTGTTGGAGAGTTTGAAAATTGACGTTTTTTTTTCGTTTTCATTTTTAATGACAAAGCAGTGAAAAGAGATTGGAGGAGAGAAAAAAGTGGTTATGGCTAGAGGATTGTGAGGCTCATAGAGCAGATCATGGTTGAAGACCTGACGCGGGTTGAAAAGCCCGCGTAGGTATGTAAGCAAAGAAGGGGACCTGGAAAGATCATCAGACAATTGTTTGGCCCAGGAAGAAGATATCAGCAAAGGCTGAGACGAGTGGATGGAGAGGATGGCGGCTAATGAGCCGTCGACGGCAATGTTGAGGACGGATGAAGATCCGTTGATGACAGAGTCCTTCTGGCGAGGACGAGGATAGTTTGGAACCTTGGCAAGAGTGGTAATATTCTCTGGTATTTCGGAGATCAATGGTGGTCCTTCAAGCGGTGGAGACGAGAACATCCTTTCCAGTGCGACGGAAATGTCCCGTATGTCGAACCATTTGTCCCACTCGCATTCCGGATCTTTGATCTTGCCTCTTTTGGTGATCCTCGGACATTTTTCAGCCAAATATACAGCATGTGATCCTCTATATGCTTCTCGTGGGTGATCTCCCATCTGAACAACGGGCCCTCTGTTGAAGTGGTTTGATAGAGTCCACGTGAGGGGCTTCCAATCTGCCTTGAACGGTCCTTTGAAGCCTAGGCCAAACCTACAGTTCGGCCTAATTTCTTTTGGCGGCTTGAGCATACCCTGTAACTGTGCGCCCAGACCTTTTCCCTGTTGATAGCCGATGTTCCTCATAATCTCCCAACCTTTGGAGTGAAAAGGGAGACAGGATGTTGCGGTTGCCCTGACCGGCTCCTTTGGTGCTAGTGGAACATGAGATGGATCACGTACGTCTAGCAGTGACAATATGGGCCGATGAGACGGCCAAACAGAAGGCAGAGAGGTGTTGATAGCATCCACTGTGTGAAGGACAGGTGTACTGACCACTTTAATAATTCTCCCATTGTAAGGAAACTTCAGGCACTGATGGTTGGTGGAAGGCACAGCGTCCATGGCTTCGATGTAAGGGCGACCCAGTATAGCCTTGAATGTGGGGTCCATGTCGAGGACATGGAATTCCGTGGGAATTGACATGGGGCCTAGTTCTGCCTTCAGAATAATCATCCCCTGCGGCGGCCTTTTGCTATTGTCATAAGCCGTGACCGTGATCGAGGAAGGTCTTATTTGTTCCTCGTCAACCCCACACAACTGAAGAGTGCTCATGGAGATCACATTTATGGATGCACCCGTGTCGACAAGACACGGGTTTATGGATACCCCATTAATTTTTATTGAAATGCACAATGCATATTTCCGAGCTTCCTTGGGAGCGAGCTCGTAGTTGTGAAACATGATGGCTGGTTGTGTGTCTGTTGGGGTTAGGACGGTCGAAATCTTCTCCACGGGGAGGTCTTCATTAACCATGACCTTTTGAAGATATTCCATCAAGGCCGCCTGGTGGGATGTGGATCTTTGAAGTAGCTCTAGGATGGAGATCCGGGCAGGCGTCTTGTCCAAGTGTTTCAGTAGATCATACTGTGTTCCAGGGATAGCTCTTTCTGGTTGTTCTGCATCATCCTTCTCTGGCTGAGATTGCTCGGGATTCTGACTGTTGTGAGGGAAAACCCTGTGGAAAATCCTTCCACTCCGGAGCACCATTGCCTGCGGCTTTTGTACCTCTGTGGGGGTAGCAGTGGGTTTTAACAGGGGTTTGAGGGGTAGTAGTGGAGGAATGGTTGATGAAGCAGGGGTGATGACGGGAGCAGGGATCCTGATGAGGGGTTTGTTAGGTGGAGGCATGGCGGAGGTAGAGGGGATGTCGCGCGGATTATGAAGGATAAGGGGTTTGGAAGGTGGAGGTGGAGGTAAGGCTTGAAACGGGTAAAGGTTTTGAGGTGGATGGTGGGTGATGAGTGGTTTTGAAGGCATTAGTGGTGATGTGGTGGAGAAAGACGGGGTTATGTATGGTGGACGGATGATAAGGGGTTTAGAAGGCGTAGGGGTAAATGTGGTAGAGGTGGATGGTAAAGTGGGGGAGTGGGAGAAGGTGAGAGGGTGTGAAGGCGTAGTAGAGAGTGTCGGTTGATAGGAGGTCGGGGTGCGGATGAGAGGGCGGAATGGTAGTGGAAATGGTGAAGGCGATACCGATGCGGGTTAATGAGAGAGAGGTGCTACCCGGGCAAGGTGAGGGGGTTGCATGACGATAGGGTTGGAGGTATAAAGAATGGAGGTACTTTCCTGGTGCCACACCTGCTCTCTCCCGACTTCCGGGAAGGAGGAGATGGGGTTAACCTGATGATTGGGCTGTTGGTGCTCCGGTAGTGGATTCTGGATTATGCCCATGTCGGGCTGTTGTTGTGGGGCCTGCTGAGGCTGCTGTTGTTGTTGTGGTTGCTGCTGCTGCTGCTGTTGTAACTGCTGTTGTGGCCTCTGAGGAGGTCTCCTAGCCTTGAGAGCCGCGACGTACCGTCTCATCTCATCCCAATCTATTTGATGTTCATCATTCATATCATGGATGTAATCTTTGAAATGGAAGCAGTAATCCACTGTGTGTCCCGGCTGCCTGTGGTAGACGCAGTATTTGGAGGTATCGACATTGGGGGGCCACGCGGGCCTTTCTCTGGGTAGGGCGAGTTGGTTTGATGCCATGAGGGAATTAAAAATATCTGCTAAGGTTTCTGGCAATGGTGGATAGTAGGCTCTCTTAGGACCGAGCGGCCTCCTTTGTTGCTGTTGGGGACCATAGTTCCCCGGGGGTGGAACTTGGTTGTACTGAAGCGGTGGTTGTTGTTGCTGAGGTTGTGGTTGCTGTTGCTGGGGTTGGCGTAATGGAGGCATATTATCCTGGGGTGGATTATTTTGGGGTGGAGGACGGAGAGGGAAAGGACCTGGTTGAAGGGGTAGTCGGGGCATTTGTGGAGGCCTTGGGTTGACTACATAGTTGGCATTGTTGACCGCACTGACTTGCTCATTTGTCACGACCCCTTCTGTGGCTCCGCCCGGGACACCAGCGCCTGTCTTTCTGACCACTTTGGGCTTCGGCGACTCAAACATGTTCATGATGGGGGAGTCTTTTAGCTGGGTTTGGATGTATCGGGCCCTTTCATAGAGTTCCTCCATTGTAGTAAGTTTATTCATGGCGAGGACGTGTCTGAACTGCAGGGTTACATTAGACACAATCATTTTCACTTGTTCGGGCTCGGAGAGGGTATCCCTTATTCTTTCCGCCAGAGACCTCCATCTATCAGCATATCGGATAAAATCCTCGTCGGGTTTCATCTTTTCGGCCACTAGGTCGGTAATGGAGAGTGAGGGACCGACCCTATCCCTATATTTCTGTAAGAACCTTCTCTGCACTATTTCAAAATTCTCGGCCTCGCGGGGCTCCAGAGAATAGAACCACTCAAGCGCAGGACCATCCAATGATCTCCGAAAGAGGTATGCCAGGGACCTCTGATCGTTTTGCCAGTAAGAGGACTCATACATGAAATCCTTGAGATGAATGAAGGGGTTGCCGGTACCATTGTATCTGCGGTACGTGGGCATTTCGGAGGGAGGAAGATGAATGACGGGGAGGATTGGCAAAGCAACCTCCGGGGTGGCTTTCACGTCCACCATTCTTCTCAGATTTTGAAACTGCTCGTCCATGCGATTGAACCTATTGAGGAGCGATTGGGCGAGCTCCTCTGGGGGTGAAGGTGGCACTTGTCATTGGGGGAGAAACTGTCTCCCGGAGACTTGAGGGGGAAACCCGGAATGAGAGGGAACTGTCGGACCACCGACAGTTGGCCCTGGCTGAAACGGTGTGTGAGGAACACCGGGAGTTTGAGATTGTGACGGGAATTGGAATGAGGGAGGTTGTTGGCTCGCTTGTCCTTGAAGCGAGGGAGACTGGATGGCTTGCGCCAATGAAGGAGATGGAATGGCCTGCACGGACTCGTGGAGTGGTGCGATAGCCGGAGTTGACTCTTGGGGCGTGGGGGAAACAGATTTCCCCTTTAGAATGGCCTGGAAGGCCCGGAGCTGTTCAGAGGTAAGCTCCGTGTTGGCGAGGACGCCCAGTAAGGAAGTGATATCCTGTGGCGGGGACGTGTCCCCGGCAATAACCTGCACCTCATGCGAGGGGTCATGAGAAGGACCCGAGTCCATAGCATAGACTCGCGGGTCGGCTGTCAAACCACGGCTAGGGTGGTTCTCCTCAGAAGACTCGTGAGACATGCTCACAGTTCTCCCAGAACGCAAAAACATACACTAGCAAGTAGGTAGCAGAGATTATCAAACAAGTGGATGCCTTTACGCCCTTTTTTTGTTTTTATTTTGATGATTTTTTTTTTGTGTTTTTAGCGAGATCCGAAGTTCACACAAGATAGGGACCCTAGTTTAATTTTGTTTCACCGCCGTGTCAGCTAGGGTCTCTCGTCTCACCACGAATGAAATGACTAACTTCGGGGAACTTCAATGGTACAACCAGCCCAGTGAACGAAGAGGAGATTCTTCGATGTCGGAGACTTACGGAGGTCCCAGTGTAGGAGATTCTGGTCCGTTGAGAGGAATTCCCAAACGGAGAGTCCTTCCTTCATCGGGAAAGGGTGATCCTCAAAAAAATGAAAAAAGGATAGAAAAGAGGAATGGATGTATGCAATGAAATGCTGACAGATATATGGAGTGGGAAAACAACAGAAATAACAAACATATAATAAACAAAGAACCAATCAAAACTGACGGTGCTGCCGTGAGCACAACGGGGGCGCGCGTGGGCGCCAAGGTGGAGAGGCACGGGTGGTGCCGAACTTGCAAGGGTAGCCGAAAGGAAGCAGTAGACGTCCCACCGTGATCGCCAATCTGTGAGCGACGTCACGCGGCAAGGCGAAGAGCGGGGAAGAGGGAAGCGGAGAGCGCGCGGGCTCCTTCTTTTTTGGGTTGTTTGCTTGTTTTGCTGCAACACAGAGATGAAAGAAGAGAGAGAAGGGGCCACCACGGGAGATTGCTCCGGCGGGGCGAGCGGGACAAGTATAATATAGCAAGATATGGGGTTCAAACGGCCATAGCGGGAAGTGACTCGCCGCGACCTCGAGGGGACGGGAATGGTGCAGAAATTAAATAACAAGGATTGAAACGGCCATTGGGGAAGTGACTCGCCGCGGCCTCGAGAATATGAGCAGAATATAGCAGAATATAAAAGAGAATATAAGAACAGAGATTTAAACGGCCATTGGGGAAGTGACTCGCCGCGGCCTCGATGATACAAGCAAAATATAATAGAATATAGAAAGAATATAGGAACGGAAATTTAAACGGCCATTGGGGAAGTGACTCGCCGCGGCCTCGATGATATGAGCAAAATATATTAGAATATAGAAAGAATATAGGAACGGAAATTTAAACGACCATTGGGGAAGTGACTCGCCGCGGCCTCGATGATATAAGCAAAATATAACAGGATATAAAGAGGATATGAGAACAGAAATTTAAACGGCCATTGGGGAAGTGGCTCGCCGCGGCCTCGATGATATAAGCAAAATATAACAGGATATAAAGAGGATATGAGAACAGAAATTTAAACGGCCATTGGGGAAGTGACTCGCCGCGGCCTCGATGAAAAGATGTGATCGCCAGGGGCCGAAAGACCCCAAAATAAGAAGGTGATCGCGCTTACCTCAAGAGCGGGAGATGGCGGGTCACTTCTTCCTCTCCTTCCGGCCGGCCGACGGAGAGGGCTTTCCTCGGGTACCCTTGCAAAGCAACGACAAACAAATGACAAGTGGCTTAGAAAGATGAATGTGTAATATTCATATCCTTGCAATAAAAATGACGAAATAACGGGAAGACACACACCTGGTTGGTGTTATCTTTTAAACCCCTCTCGGACTCGAGTAGGAGGAAAATGAGATGATGGATGCGAGATGATGAATGCAAAAGAACTACGAAGAAAAGGAAAGAGTTGGCTTATTGGATGTGCCGGTGTTGAAATTCGGCGGAGCTCTGGCAGCGTGGGGACGACGTAGAGGCGCGGTGGATGAAGACGACCTTCCTCTCGCGAGCGTGGGCACCCGAGAAGCCGGCAGAACCTCCACCTACAAAAGACCCCATGGGTTAGAAAAATGACTCCGTAGCCTCTGGGCTCCGGCAGCCTATCGGATCACTGCTTAGCTCCCCTAGAACTGAGGGGGTGGGCCTCTATTTATAGAGCTCCGGAGGGTGGAGGCGTCCAGGACCCTGGACACCTCCATCAGGGCCGAAATAATATTTTATTCTATTTTTATTGATTTTTTTAGAATACTTTTGTGGAGGCGTCCAAAGTCCCGGACGCCTCAAGCAAGTCCACCGAAAACCGACGACGGCCGCACGCGGTTCGGCACAACGCGTGGTTTTGTGAGCGGCGCCTCGTGATTCAGAAATGGGCGCGTCCAGCTGACCGGACGTCTCCATATTTTGGCTTTTTTTCACACACGACAAACCGTCGTTCGGTGGGCGGCGCCCGTGAGGGAATTGATGGAGGCGTCCAGGGGCCTGGACGCCTCCAATATATATATATATTTATTATTATTTTTTTGTCTTTTATGCCAGGGCTGGCATTTTGATTTTTTTTTAGATTTGTTTTTATGGAGGCGTCCAGGGGCCTGGACGCCTCCATTAATGTATATTTTTATTTATTTATTTATTTTTTTGTTTTATTTTATGCCAACTGGCATTTTACAAACATTTTTTATTATTTTTTTTGTTTTTCATGGAGGCGTCCAGGGGCCTGGACGCCTCCATTAATTTATATATTTTTTATTTGATTTGGCCCTGATAAAATAAATAAAATAAATTAAAAGGATGGGGGCGTCTAGGGGCCTGGACGCCCCCATTAAGACCCACCCGGGTCCTAGCCAGCGGCTTCCCGGCAGACAACATCTTGGTTCCGGAACCTATTGATACGTCTGACTGGTGCTGATGCCGTCCGAATGCCCTGACGAGACGATTCCGGATGCCGAAAAGGTCGGAAGAAGACTCAAGAAAAGGAAGCACTCAAGTGATTCGAAACGCGTAAGCCGTCGCGGGGTGTTGTATAGTAATATGAGACTTTCTCAGGAGACGTCAGGAATGGCGTGTCTACACCACGTAGGGTATAGGACCAGATAAAAAAGGCCAGTCTTCTGCCCCTTGATGACTTGCTCTTTGATGACTGCTTGCTTCTCTGGGACATGCTTTCTCCTGCGTTGCTGGATTGGCTTCACCATTGGGTCGAGGTTGAGCTTGTGCATCACCACGTCTCCCAGGATCCTGGGAGGTGCTCATCAGACGATGTAAAGACTCAGATATATCAGGCAAGGAAATCCTTATATTTTTCCTGTTCCTCAAGTGGTAGATCGACTCCGATCTTTACTCCTAGAGTCGGGTCACCGTTAAGGAAGACCGTTAGCAACTCGCCACCAAGCTCAGATGTTGCGGGTCCCTCTTCAGCTCCCTTTACTCCTTTATTTTTCCCTTTCGGCCTAGTGGCTTCGACCGAGATTATATAGCACCATCTAGCCAATGCCTGGTTACCTCGGACTTCCCCCATGCCATACTTGGTCGGGAACTTCATTTTTTGGTGGTAGGTAGAGGGCACCACTTTCATTCGGCTGAGGATACCTCGTCCGAAGATGGCGTTATATGCCGTCATCCCCTTAATCATGATGAAGTCTACCATAACCGTAATAGTTTTGGGCGGGGTGCCGATAGTAACTAGTAGGCTCGGGGCTCCCTCAAGATAAGTTGCCTGGCCGTTGAACCCACAAAGGGGGGTTTGGATCGGGCAGAGTTTAGATGGATTATCTCCCATCTTGAGGAAACATTCATAGAATAATACATCAGGGCACTACCATTGTCGACTAAGATCCTATCTAAGTTACAATGGTTTATTGTAGCCGATACAACGAGAGCATCATCGTGCGGGGTGGTTAACCCTTCTAGGTCCTGGTCGGAGAATACAAGGGCCTACGATTCGCTCGCCTGCGGGGCCATAGAGTGCTCAATGGAGACTCGGCTTGCCCGCTTGGCATGATGCTTTCTTCCTCGGCTGCTATCTCTGCTTGATGCCACACCACCCGTGATGACGTTGATGTGGACTCCGCAGGGGGCATTGTCGATCTCTTCAGGGGTGCCTCGGCCTTCCTTTTGCCCGGACACATATCAAGATAGGTGTCCCTGGCAGACGAGGTGCTCGATCTCATCTTGAAGTTTATGGCAATCGCTGGTGTGATACTCGTGGTCGCTGTGGAACAGGCAATGCTTGCGGAGATTACGGTGCTTGGTCTTTATAGGCTCGGGTTGGTTGAGGAGGCTCGAGCCTTTGATGTCTTCATAGATTTCATAGACGGGGGCAGTAAGGGGGGTATACCACTTGTACTTCCGGGATGGCTCTTTTCGGGCTCCGTCCTGGTTCCGCCTTTTTCTTTGGCCCGTCCCTTGCTCGGACGGTCGCTTCCTGTCCCCCTCCCGACCTGAGCCTATCGTGCCTCGGCAGGCACTGAGGACTTCTTCGCACTCTGCGTGGCACAGTGCCAGGGTCACTAGCTCGGCAAGGGAGGTGGGAGGATGAAGCACTAGCTCACGTTGCAGGTTCTCGTCATGAGTACCCCCGGTCAATGCAGTGATGGCAGAGGCCACATCCAGGCGGGGGATGCGTAGGGCTTCCGATTTGAATCGGTTGATATAATCCCGCAACTTCTCCCTATGTTCCTGCTTGAGGGCCAACAATCCCACCACTGACCGGGGTGGACCACTGCTGGCAAAGCTTTCCCTGAACACTCGCCCGAACTGCTTGAAGTTGTGGATGCTGTCGGGGGCGAGGGTCTTGAACCAAGCCTGAGCGCCCTGAACCAGAGTGGTCACAAACGCTCGGCACTTGATTACGTCGGACACCCCATGTAAGGTCATTAGGGCGTCGAAGTTGTTGTAGTGGTCGGCTGGGTCTCCCTAGCCGTCGTACTACTTGAAGGTCGGGAGTGAGATCCTGGGGGATATCTCTACCTTCAAAATATAGTCGGAGAACGGGGATCGCTCCTCGTCCTCCACAAGAGAGGTCTTCTGCAAGGCGCGGAGGGCGCGCTCTTGCTCTGCGAAACACCTCTCAAAGTCTCACAGTCAGAGAGACAGCTCTGGTTATTGCTGGCCCGAGGGGCTGGGGGGCGCACTTGCATGCTGTCCCGACGCTCCTCGGGGACCTCGACTTTCAGAAACGATCGGCGTGCTCCAGTCTTCTCCCTCCTCGGGGTTGAGGAGGCTTCCTGCTTCAGGGGAGGGGCACGCGATGGTCCTCTTGATAGGTTGAGGATGAGCCACCGCCCCCGAAGGGTGAAACGGCCTCCAGCAGTTTTCTGGAAGGCATCTCCACATGGGGTACTCTTCTGGGGGAGCTGCGACTTCTCCTCCCTGGTCGCTTGGGCCCTCATGAGATCCATGAGGACATCTAATTTTGCGTTGAGGGTTTGGAGGGTGTCGGCGCTCCCACCGGGAAGCTGTTCCCCTGCCACTGATGGAGGTATCTCGTTGGCGTGGTTTTCTGACGGGGAATGCTCCGTAGGGAGGGAAGGTGTTCCCTCTCCATCACTAGGGCCTTCCCAAGGTCGCCAGTAGTCCTCCTGTCAGAACTTCTTCGCACCATGATGGCTCTTTGTTCGTTTCCCACAGACGGCGCCAGATGAAGAGGGGTGATCTCGCGCTGCTCCTGAGCGGGGAAGAGGATGACCTCGTACACTTGAAATGTGAACTGCAAGAAGAGAAATGAGTTGGAGGTGCCCAGGGATAGATCTCAGGGAAGACCCTCTGATGCTTAAGTCAGCAAAATAGTAGAGCTCTGGTGCGATGGGAATAGTGAGGAGGAATATGGGAGCGCGAGATCCCTCTCCACCAAAAGGTGAAGTGGTTCCTGCTCAGGATTTTTGGCTCTTGCCTTGCTTACCTCTTGTAGTAGGGCTTTTCTAGTTTAAATAGTGGTCTATTGTGCGACTGATCCCTGTAAGCGGAGGAGTCTTAGGGGGGGTTACATCTTTCATGCGGGCTCCTTATAGCACGTGAGCTCTTGGTCTCCCTATCCTCTTGAGCTTCCTGCCATTAAGGGACTCGCAACGGCCGTACTAATAAGCTTCCATCAGTGAGCCCGAGCGATAGGCACTTGCCCAGGAGTGGTCTCCTGAGCGATGAGTGCATGGTCGGGATAGGGAATAAGGGGCTCCGGAGGAGCTTTCCCGATCGAACTGATGCTCAGACTTCCTAACCCGAAGAATGCCTAGGAAGCACTTGTACAGAGTGAGTTTTTGGGCTTTATACTAAGTGGGCCCGGGGGCTACCACTTTGAAGAGTTGGGCCACGTTTGGTCAGGTTTAGACCTCATTTGCCCTCTCCGTATGGGCGATGAGATTTCCCCTCTCCAAGATGACCAACCTAGACGCTCCCTAATACGGGAGAGGTCTCAAATAGGGGCAGTCTGGACCCTCAAAAGTGAGCTTTCATGCTATATCTGGCCAATAAGGGCTATCAAAATCAGAAGATGAATCGAATGTCAAAATTATGAATCAAAGGCATGGAAAGAGTGGCAGAACAGTTCCCCGCGGGATGTCATGAGCTTGGTCGCATGCGTGCTTGATAAATATGGGTCTCAAAATCAAAGACACAAAGCCCCGGCGCAACAAACTGTATCTTTGAGGGGTAGTGCCCTGGAAGGAATTCAAATCCTGATGTCTCCCATCCTATATTAAGCTTATTCCCATTGTTCTTCTACTTCTCCCTCTTAGGCTGGGTTGTATCTCAGGTATGGCCTTAGTAGGGGCATCGTTCTTTAGAGGCGGTTGGTTGTGGCGAGCCACCCCCAAATGCACGCCCTGCTCAAGGGAAGTCTTTAATGAAAGGGGGAGGAACGACGGTTCCTGGCCAGTAGTTTAAACTCGTCTTTGGGTGCTATAGATTACTCTTTCAAAATAAAAAAAAATCAAATATTGTTGAAATCCCTAAAAAAATCAAATCTTTTTAAAATCCAAAAACATCAAATATTGTCAAAAATAAAAATCAATCAAAAATTGTCAAAAATTCTAAAAAAATTAAATACTCCTAAAAATCCCAAAAAAATCAAATATTTCAAAAATCCACCAAAATCAGATATTTCAAGAATCAAAAAAATTGTCAAAAATCTAAACATATTTGTCTTTTTGTTCCTATCTATCTGTTTGTTCTGAGGACAAATATGATCTGTTTGTTAAGTGTGCAGGTTGCAGGTGTTCAAAACTTCCTTGCTCGTCATCATTGTTGATTTATTTGCTTCCTTCTTTTTGTGGGTTTGTGATGTATGATAAAGATGATAAGCAAAAACAACAATGATCTCAATCAACCCAAGGACATGTGAACCATAAACCTAGGCAATCCAAACAAGCTCTAGCATGGGCAATGCTATCTCAACCAAACTAATCTAAGGAAATAAAGAAAAACACACGCCGGAGCGTGGAGCAAGAGCAAATAAAACACACCGCGTGGGTGGAACAAGCAAAGGAAATAAGAGATATGAGAGAGAAATCAATGCCCAATACTAAGGAAAGAACGTGATCGCCACCAAAGTAAACACAAGTCAAGGACTTGAAAATACCTTGGAAATAGGTGGATGAAGCACCCGCCCACGGGAGAGAAAAACCAGTGAAATCTACAGATCAGCCATGAATGTAACGGTCCAGACTCTGGGCGTCACAGGAGTGTGACGGTCGTACGATGCACCGTTATATGAACCTGACGCGTCTTCTCAAGATCGTCAGACAACCTGCAGAAATAGCTTATGAATTCTTTGAACTCCAAATCTTCCAGCCGGCTAGAAGAGTTGGGCCTCGTTTGATGAACCTGTAAACCTGCCAATGAACATGAAACACAAGAAAACAAACCCAGATCAGCCCTTTAAACAAGCGTAGTATCAATTCTTAAGGAAATTGAGATCATTCAAAAGGAAAGGGAAGTACCGGGAAAGTTTTGGTTTTTTAACCCCTCTGGGTGTTTCAAAAGATAGGAAGATGTTTAGATGATGAAAATAGATGAAGAACGTGGAATAAGGAAGAGGGACGATGCTTTGAAAACAAGAGGAAGAAGAACACAAGTGTGACAATGATGGAAATTCAAACACAATGAAATGAATACTCCCTTCACCGTGAAGCAGATGGACATGAGGAACATTTCTCCTTGGTTGGATGTGGCTCCAGGATGCGGCAGCACTTCAACGTAAACTCCAGATCTTCCTCTTTCGGGCCATGAAGTTAAGGGTGCTATTTATAGGCCCTCAAACTCTCCGGTCGAATAGAGGATAATCCACCAAGAAAAGAGGATAACTCTTAGAAAATCCTCGAAGATAATATCACCAAGAGTCCATAGAAACAAACAGAAGGTTCTGAGGATCAGATTTGGAAGAGAAATCACCAATTCAAACTCTTATCTCGACCATGGAGTAGCAGAGAAAAGGCCTGAACTGACAGGACTCTCTGTTGGATGTAACGGCTGCACGACAGACCGCCACAGGTAAATAACGCGCCCGGGAGAGACCGTCACTATCAACCTTATCTCAAAAGAGATAAGATCAACGGAAGCAGATCAAAACAATAGGACTCTTGAATGAAAGTAACGGCCATGGGTGGACGCTTTATAGAAAAGTAACGGCTGCACGACAGATCATTAGACTTAATGGATAGGCCAAAGGATAAGGATTAAAACAAAGCCTTAAGTCGTAGGACTCTTCAAGATGTAACGGTCCAGGGACAATGCGTTAGAGGGATGTAACGCCCCAGGTGCAGACCGTTAGAAACAATGAGGATCCAAATGATAAGATCTTGCTAAGTTTCATCAAATGAGAAATCGTGGAACCATACTCAACCAAGGAGAAGACCCATGAAACAAACTTCAAACTGATGAAGGAGACTCAACGAAGGAATGAATAACTTGGAGCATCACATAGAGTGGACAAGGAGATGACCCGACTTATTGGTCATAAAACGGGTGTCAATAGATGCCCCTCCTTAATGTCCTCTTTGCAGGGGAGCGAGCGGAGGTGAAGCGAAAGCGTAATGGAACATGGAGATGAAGCGGAAATGAAGCGGAGTGGACCAAAAAGTGGGCGTTAAGGTAAACGACACCCGTTCTTTACCAACAAGCGATAGGAATCTTCTGGGAAACTTTGAACAGGTCACAAGGAAATAGCCAACCAAAGGATGCAAGTCTGGAGAAACTAACAACTATGGAAAGGTAACATGGCTAGCCATCGGAGGCAACGGAAAGGAAATAGAACTGACTAGACTCTAGACAGGAATCTTCAGCTAACCAGATCAAGCGACAGATTGAAGAAAACCTTTGAATTCAGAGTGGAATGTCTCTCCTTATTCGAGATCAAGAACACAGGTATTCACCATCATTGAGATACCTTGAACAGATGAAGGATCATGAATGTTCAAATATGCGTATGATGCATGCTGGGCTAAATGAAAAGAAATCATTAAAATAAATGCAAAGAAAGAATAAAATAACAAGATACTCGAGAATAGTATTGCTAGACCGGAGAAATCAGGGTCAGGACACTATCTGCAACCACGGCGTGTAAGACAGAACTATCGTCCCCAAATTTTTCTAACGGCGTATCCAACGATTAAACATGTGAACTTAGATCATCATCATTTTTGTTTAAGGGGAACATCAGATCCCAGAACACATGAATGACCAGCCGGTTCTCGAGATAATATGTCATAGATACCATATATTAATGCATTAAAGGGATAAGGAATCGAGATACAATACCTGACTTACCTGCCTGACGAATGTCAAAGCATGATGCTATATATAACTTCATTCATGAGTAAAGAGGTTAGCCAACAATGGATATGAGCATGAAACAGGGCATAACCATTTGTATGCATGAGAAGCATCAATAATATACATCATGGCAGAAAATGTGATCATTCAAGCATTAAAATAGACCAATTCATTCATCAAGAAACTTGCAAGCTGTAACGGTCTTCTGAGGAGAGGGCGTTACATAAAGTAATGGACCAGGGAATGGCCATTAGAGACTGGGCGGTTCACATTCTTCAATAAAATAGTTCAAATCCATGTAACGGTCTCATGAGTACGCGTCAGAGACTGTAACGGTTGGACGACAGACCGTCATATTTCATGCGCATTCAAAAAAAACAAACCGAACGGTCACAATCTTCATTCATTCATACAACACTCAACCTAAACCCTCAAAACCTCAACCGAGAGCAACGACCGGCGACCTCCGTCATTCACCCAAGATGGCCGGCGACGAGGGTTCCCAGCCACCGAAGAAGAGGGAGAGAGGGACGAAGAAGAAGGCGATTCGCCGCCTTCACCGCCGGATAGAGCGAGAGACCATCCCGCCCACGGAGGAAGAAACTAGGGCGAGGAGAGAGCCAAGGGTGGAGGAAGATGTTCCCACTGCCGAAGAAGACCAAGGGGAAACACCCCTGGATGAAGAAGAACCCAAGGAACTAGAGAAGAAGAGGAAAAGGGGCCAAGACCGAGAGGTAGGCTCTCGCCCTAATTTTTCAATTAATAATTTTTTTGTTTTTTTATGTGCATGCATGTATGAGTGGGGGGTAGAAAATGGGTCTATGAACCCATTAGGATCCATTGTAGGCCTTTTGGCCAAAGTGGGAAAGCCACGGAATGCGAGGGAAAAACGCCCTCTAGCAGAGAATGTGACGGTCCTTCCAGGGACCGTCACAAGCCTAACGCGCCATCATTGATGCGTTAGAGACAAGTAACGCCCCATCCTAGGGCCGTTACAGTCACTAGAGGCCAGAACTAATTGCTGGGTTTTCAATTATTCAATTATTTGGTTTTTTTTATTTTAAATGCTTATGCAATGATTTTATGATGCAATTGACTAACTTATGCTCTAAATGAATGCAGGGAAAGAGACGGACGAGGATCTCTTGGCTTCAGATCCAGGCGATGTACCAAGCACTGCCCGATTACCAGAGAGAGAGATTGGCCGGCATGGGTTCGCCGAGGTGCTGAGCATCGAGGTGATCCGGATGGACACGCTACTGCTATACGCTTTGCACGAGAGGTGGGATCCAGTCAGCAGGGCATTCATCTTCCCATGGGGTCACATGATCTCGACGTTGGAAGACATGGCGAGGATTGCTGGGCTGTGGGTGCATGGAGCCGCAGTGACAGGATGGACTTACAGAGACTACCGAGAGATGGCCCAGGAGCTGCTGGGGCTAGACTTGATCAGACCGGGGCAGACGTCATCTCAGCTCTCGAGATCAGTACTGCAGGAGAGCCTAGGACTGAAAGGAGCAACGATAGCTATGGGCAGGTTACCAGAGGAGCACCTCGGCAGAGTGATAGATTCGGTGTGCCCACGAGTGGCGGCAGAGGCGGGACCGGAGGGAGATCGCGTCCTGAGACGATTCCTGATGCTACTGTTCGGGAAGCTCCTGTTCGCGACTCGAGCGGACGTCATCAGTTGCAGGCTGCTACCGATGATCCAGGATTTGGGCAGAGTTGGAAAATATGCCTGGGGAGCGACAGTCTTGACCTTCTTGTTCGAGTCCCTCAGCACGACGGATCGACAGACGATGCTGGGCGGCTTCTCGCCTTTTCTACAGGTAAATGTAATTTAAATGCATTCTATATGATTATGATTATGCTTATGATTACGCAATTGACTGACTCGGCTTCAAAATGCAGATCTGGAGCTACATGTACCTCCCGGGCATCAGGAGAGGCACACTACTCCACGCCCGCTGCATCCCGATCGCGAGGTGATGGGTGGTCGCGAGGGACCCGAGGTCGATCATCAGATTGACCCGGGCGATCCAGGATGATTTGGATTCCTTCCCAAACACGGCGGTAAGCCCGAACTCAAACATGCTTTCTAAATGCTTCAAATGATTATAAATGATGATTTGATGAATGGACTAATATGCTTTCAGGTGAGATGGACCCTATATAGAGGTGAGAGTTATGAGGGTCAGCCATGGGTGGAGGCAGCCCTTTCGTACCGGGGATGAGACATATGGTTGCACTGCATCCATATCATCGAACCACTCCACTACCGACTGATCCTGAGGACTCGGGGACTACACCAGCCCGAGGTGACCTTTCCACGCCGTAGTGACGAGCGCCCGGGCAAGACAGCGAAAGGAATTAGCGGTGACATAGATTGGTGCGCCCGGAAGGCGAAGTTCATCCATGATTGGAACAAGCAGGGTAGAGTAGTGAAGGAGCGGGACGAGAGCGAGGAGGCATATTTGAAAGCCTTCTCTCGACTGTACGGGGACCGGGTGTACCGAGGTACCCGACAACCGGTATGCAATTTTGAAACTCTAAACTCTGAATGCTCTTATATGATAATTTTATTCTATATGCACTGACTCATATGCTTTCCAAATGCAGCTAGACCCCTAGGGAAGGATAGCCGAGCTCGAGGGGCTTCTTCACGCCACCATCCAGCAGCGGGACGAGTATCGGGCCGCCTTGGAGCTCCTTGTAAGACTCTATAACCTTGGACCTAGATGATTATGTTTATGATGCTTATGCAAATGCGATTGACTGACCAATGATTTCTAAATGCAGCGGGCTGAGGGAGCCCAAAGAGTGGGACCGGATGCCCCATCATCGTCCTCACAGCCTGCCGGGGACAGAGCTGAGCGGGACGCTGAGTTTGCTCGAGCGGTTGCCCAGGTCGAGGAGGCGGAGGCCACCCTCGCGGAGCAGGCAAGATACTAAGTGCTGGACTCCTATGCTTATGTTTGTGCAAATTAATATGTGACTAACTATATGAAATGCAAACTACAGGCGAGAGAGCTAGCCAAAGCAGCGGTCGAGGTAGAGGTCCTCCGAGTAGAGGTGGCCCGATTAAGAGGAGAGCTTGCACGGATGGCAACGCAGACAGCAAACTTCGAGAGATACCGATCCTAGGCACGAGCTGCGCGACTCGAGGCCCATGACATGAAGGTCGAGGTTCGGACCTTGGAGAGGACCATACGGATGATGGGCCGAGGACCGGAGCGGAGCGTCTCTCAGAGCGGAGCGCCGAGGAGTGCTGCTCGTGCCGGATCAGTGGCAGACTACCTTGTTAGCTCCTCTGGTCAACGGAGGAATGAGAGGGCGGAGAGGGGCCAGCAGGAGGAGAGTGCCTCCATAGCACCACCGGCGAGGAAGCCGGAGGGTGGAGATGATGATGGCGGCCCGGCGGATAAGCCGGCCGAGTGATGCATTTTTTTGGTTTTCTTATTTACTTGTACATAACTTATATGGAAATGAAATGAAAATGCAAATCTTTTTTGTGTTTTGTTGTGACTTTTATGTGAATGAATGGATGTGTATGCAAACAGGTGATCATGTGAAAATGAATGGGAATGAATGCAAGAAAATGCAAGAAATGCCTGTGGATGTGTGAAAGAATTGTGTGGAATTGCGTGGATGAAATGTGATATGCGCGATGGACAGGGTGAACGGAAGTCTGTAAGACCGCCAGGTCTAAAACAGAGGCAGGAAGGAATAGTTCAATCACAGTAGCAGATAATGTAACGGTCTAAGTCGAAACCGTCAGGATCAAGTAACGCATCAGATGGAGGCCGTCAGAGAGGATAGCCCAATTTTGCAGAACTGAGCAGCAGGAAAAGTAACGGTCCATATCTGGGGCATCATATATAAGTAACGACCAAATGCTAGACCGTTAAAGATGGCAGAGCAATATTGGACTATGAATGTACTAACCATACTTATGAGTGTACAGACCTTGCCAAAGTGATGTATAGACTTCGAGTGTAGACGTCCAGATGATGTATAGACTTCATTTTAGCAAAGAATGCTCAAACTTGAAGAATGTATGGACTTTGGACGAGGGATGTACAGACTTGGGGTTATGCACACTTGGGCAATGTATGGACTTGGATCAAGAATGTACAGACTTGAAGCGGTATGGATGTATAGACTTGGGATGAAGAATGCACAGACTTGAAGAACGTATGGACTTGAGGCTATGGAATGTACAGACTTGAGCGACGTGTGGACTTGAGCTGTGGAATGTACAGACTTGAGCGACGTGTGGACTTGAGCTGTGGAATGTACAGACTTGAGCGACGTGTGGACTTGAGGCTGTGGAATGTACAGACTTGAGCGACGTGTGGACTTGAGGCTGTGGAATGTACAAACTTCCGAATGCTGTATAGGCTTCAAAATGATGTATAGACTTGAAAACGATGTATAGACTTCAACATGCTGTACAGGTTGGGATGATGAATGGGATGTATAGACTTAACAAAATATGCAGGAAATGTGACGGCTCAAGCACAGTGTGTCAGAGATAGATAACGGTCATGAGCAAGACCGTTGAGAATGATTGATCAAGAAGAAGCCAAAACAGATCAGCAGAGAATGTAACGGCTCAGAGAGAACGCGTCATAAGAATATAACGGTCTGATGCTAGACCGTTAAGCTTGACAGAACAAGGTTGGACCAAATTAAACCCACAGGAAATGTGACGGCCCAGAGCTGGCGCATTAGTGGAAAGTGACGGTCCGACGATAGACCGTTAGAGCATGAATTGTACTCCGAGACGGATTGAGCCGCAAGGGGCAAAATCCAAGATAAGAAGCCTCCAATCCATTCTAGACTTCTCCCAAACTTAAGATAAAGCCTTCTAATCCGAATCTTATCTCATTAAAGCCAAAATCAAGACTTGTAAAACTTGGAAACTTAGCCAAAATCGTATCTTTCTGAATTCTCTGCTAGAAGGGCTGAAAAACCTCTCCTAAATGGCAGGAAACAAGATGAAGAGAAGCTTCGAGGCGATGGCTATGGAGGAGAAGATCTATGTAGGACCCAAAGCTGCAAGGAAGGAGTATGGAGAGCTACAAAGGCTGACCTCATTCCCCAAACACCTAAGCTCCAATGCTCCAAGAGTGGTAAGCTTCCATGACCTAACCAAGTTCAGAAATTTCCTGCACTTCATCTCTTTCTCATGATCTCCTTCTTTTCTTCTTCTCTTCAAGCCTCTTCCTGGTCCAAGATGCTATTCTAATCTGAAGTGGGTAGCTCCCATGGTAAAGGCACTCCCTTTAGAGGTTACATCAATTCTTAAAGCATGGCACCTTCAACCTCTCTTGGTTTTAGGCAAGAATTTCCAGAAATTGTCATTAGATTGGCCTAGTATTTCAGCCCTCATAGAATTGTGGCATCCACAAACACATACCTTCATCTTCCCTTCCTTCGAAGCAACAGTCCTATTAGAGGAGGTAGAAACCTACCTAGCCCTTCCTAAGACTAAGGTGGGGGATGAAGACCTAGTTTGCTACACGGTTGAGCCTATTGACCCGTCCTTGATCTTGAGTGATTTCATCCATAATCCAAAGGACGTGAGGACCATGATCAGCCCACACCACATTCACTTGATACCCTTGGCACAATGGATAGTCTCTCATTGCAAAAATAAGTGGGAGAGACATGAAGCAATAGCCAAGGCGGTGGCGGTTTGCTTATGTGGAGTCTTCCTTTTTACTACAACCGACCACCTCTTAGATATCCTAAATCTCAGCATCATTAGTGGGTTGTGGCGGGGAATGTCCATCTCTCAAATGATCCTCTCATATCTCTATGAAGGACTAAGCTCGGCTTGCCTAGGAGGACCTTTGTTCGGCTCCATGATACTCCTTGAGTGTTGGATGGGAGTGAGAATCAAATTCCAACCAAAGGAGGATATTACTTCTTCTAGCCGTATCTTTGGGAGCCACCCTCTCTTCTTCATTGGAGGGGCATCTGGATTCTCTCCGTAGGTTGAATGCAAGACGGCGGGCAAGAAAATACGGGATGAATGGTGCCTCTTCTTCAATACTTTACCAATGGAGAAATTCATCATGCGACCAAGAATCCTTCGAAGCACTCTTCTTAGAATACCACGACGTCAAGGCATGGACCTCCAGCTAGTGGGAAATACTACGATGGCGATCTACAACCCGCACCGGTGCCATCTTCAGATCGGACTACCTCGGACTGAAGTTCCTGCACTATCACACTACCCTCCCCTTCTACCTAGGAAGATGGGGACCGAGGAAGATGAAAGAGCGGTCCGGAACACGCTAACCATGTGGAAGATCAGCAAGGTGCGTCCGTGGCAAGAGGTAGTGGAAGAGAACGACGAAGAACGCCGTGGCTACCTCAAAGATTTGAGGAAGATACGCCCTCTTTCGTATAAGAAATTGAATGTAGCTTGATTTTGCTTTTATGAAAGATGTATTTGACAATCAGAGTTGGAATCTTATTAATCTTTTGTTTCATTAAGTTTAATTGAATGAGATGGGATTGCCTTAATTGAATGAGCACGAGTTGTGGCTTGACTTGGCTTAGAATAGCCTGGAAAATAGAGCCTCTGGAGAATGTAGCGGATCAGAGAAGGGCCGTTAGAATGATATAACGGTGGGGAGATAGGCCGTCAGAGTGTAAGACCTGAGGGTTTGGGTTTCTGGAGGAAGTAACGGTCCAATGATAGACCATTAAGAAGAATAGCGGTCTCGCCCCAGGCCGTTAGAGAAAGAGCTGCTGAGAGAATCAAAGCGAAGGCCTGAAAAGATGTAACGGTCTAGCATGGACCGTTAGATGAGTTTGACGGCCTGTACCTGGTGCGTCACAGTCTTGAACCTGCATAGTTGTGAGATTTGAGCTTTGATCTTGATCCTGCATTCTGCACATACATAAACATGGAACAAGTTAGATCTGTTCTTAGACTCAACCCCTTCCCTTGAAGCAAGTTAGATAACGACCGTTTCTTGATATTTGGTCAAGGGGTGGAGCCTTATTAAATAGGCGGAAAATAAAAATAGAAATAATGCGATGCATGCGATGCATATGATGGCATTTTTGGATTTTGGAACATATATTTGAATTTTTGTGAGATTTTGGAAAATAGTTGATGTTTTTGGGTTTTGAAATATGTGATTTTTTTTGTTTGATTTTGGACTTTTGATGTTTTTAGTGTTTTAACTATGTGTTGTTTTTGGATTTTGAGATATATGATGTTTTTGGATTTTAAAATATATGTTATTTTTGGATTTTAAAAATATATTGTTTTTGGATTTTGAAATATATGTTGTTTTTGGATTTTGAAATATATGTTATTTTTTTGGATTTTTGAAATATATGTTGTTTTTGGATTTTTTTGAAAATCAGTGCTTTCCCCTAGCAACGTGAGCCCTCCGTATCGTGTTGAGAGTCCCGAGGTTGGCGTGCAATGAGGTGACAAACCCTGGCGAAGGCCCAGATTTTTCATGACGGTGTTTCTACTAGGGCCATATCCGGGGTACTAGTTTCAATCCTGAAAAGGAAACTAGAATGCGGGGGTAAGCTTAGGCTAGATCTAGAAGCTTTTAGGACTTGGGTTCCTCTCCAGACAACCCATTAGAAATTTGATCTGTTACGCTGGGGCTTTGTGTCCGTCATCGAACCTTAGTCCACTCTAGGCATGCGTGCGACCGGGCTCATTCGTCCCGCGGGGAGCTGTACTGCCACTCTTGTCATGCCTAGATTCTTTTTCTTGCCTTTCTGGAGCTTTGGAATCATAATTCAATAGACTTCTGAGATAATGCTTTTGATTTTTGTCTTTGCTTTCTTTTTCTTGTGGCGTCAGGTCATAACGGACTGCCCCTATTTGAGACCTCCTCTTGTTAGGGTGCCTGGATTGGTCATCGCCTCCTTATTCACCTCTTGCCCCTGGATTCAGCCGAAGGAAGAAACGGACAGGGACTTCGACTTTTCCCCCAAAGCATGGCCAAGGAGAAACGGTGTCTTTTAAAGCGAAAAACCTGACCAGGGATGTCGTGTGGTGTGTGATTGCCTCACTCGGGACTCTTTATCGTAAAAGGGAGGGAACACCTCACTTCCGGGGTGGCACGGATTAGACTCTAAGGAAAGAAACGCTTAACATACAACACATTCCAAGTGTGAGAGAGCTCCTCACCTTCTGCGTTTACTAAGCGATAAGCATTCCCTGGATAAGCCTCTTTTACAACAAACGGCCCTTCCCAGTTAGGTTGTAATTTAGACCTAGGACCTGCAGACCGAATGAATTTGCGTTTCAAAACCATATCACCTTTTTGAAATTTCCGTTTGATTACCTTCTTTTGAAAATAACGCGAAACTCTCTTTTGACAAACGGATATGTGATCGACTGTGTTCATCCTCTTCTCATCTAAGAGTTCCAATTGGACGAGCAACGCCTCTGGACGTTCATCGAGATTAAGTTCCTTATCAAGCTGGACTCTAAGGGAAGGGATCAAGATCTCATATGGGAGCACCGCCTCCATCCCGTAGGTAAGAGCATAGGGAGTTTGTCCCGTAGGAGTACGGACGGAGGTGCGGTAAGCCCACAGAGCTTCCACTAATCTTTCTGGCCAATCGGAAAACTTATGAGATTCGCATATTTTCTTGATGATTTTAAGAAGGGTTTTATTAGTGGCTTTGGCTTGACCGTTGCCTTGAGGATAGTATGGAGATGAATGATGCAATGCAATATTGAACTTCTTACATAGGTCCTTGAGCTCTTGGGAGACGAACTGGGGTCCGTTGTCGGTGATGATGCTGCTTGGCACTCCGAACCGCGAAATAATATTCTTCATGATGAAGCGGCACACCATTGAAGCTTTGATCTCTGCGTACGCCTCCGCTTCGGCCCATTTGGTGAAGTACTCAGTGGCGGTAAGGATAAAGGATTTCTGCTTGATCTGAGAATTAGGATCACCGAGCGGGCCAACAACGTCGAAAGCCCACATAGAGAATGGCCAAGGAGCGAAAGAGGATGGAGAGATGAAGCTGGAGCATGATTTTGTCGGCATGGAGTTGGCATTTAAGACACCTCCGGACATAGAGGGAGCAATCTTCCTCTAGAGTGGGCCAATAGTAACCCTGCCTAAGGATTTTCTTCGCTAGAGCCTGGCCATTGACATGACCACCACACTCACTGGAATGGGTTGCTTCAGCCACCTTCCAAGCTTCATTATCATCCAAGCATCTCATGAGCATTCCATTAGTAGCGCGCTTGTATAGTTCTCCTGCAATAATAGTATACCTTGAGGCGGCTCTTCTTATTGACTTACGTTGCTCGATGTTTGCCCCTTCTAGGAATGACCCTTCTTTGCAAAACAACTCAATTTCGTGATACCAAGGCAATTCTTCTTCGTCCAGAATCTCTTCTAGCTCCATTAGAGATGCTTCCTTGAGATCTTCCTTCTCAGCCCTCGCCTCTACAGCTTTCCTAAGGTTGATGAACAAAGGATCCTGAAGAGAGGGTGCGTCCAATCTCTGAACTACAGTAGTCTTAGTGCTCCGACTGAGACGAAAAGATAGGGAGGAAGCAAGCGATGCTAAGGCATCGGCTAGAATGTTCTGAGAACGGGGAGTATGGATATAGATCAGCTTACGAAATTGCCTCGCCAGGAGCGTGACCAAATCTTGATAAGGCTTGAGTTTGGGGTCACGAGTGCGGTAAGTAGACAGGACTTGCCGCAGGACGAGCTAAGAGTCTCCTATGATATTTAAGTAGTGCGCACCTAAGAGATAGGCATGCTTCAGTCCAGGCCAGGAGAGCTTCATACTCAGCGATGTTGTTGGTAGCAGGGAATCGGAGTTGATAAGCAAAGGGGATAGTCACTCCCTCTGGAGTGAGCAGGACAGCGCCGATCCCTCGGCCTTGAGAATTGAGTGCACCATCGAAGTGCAGAGACCAAAAGGGATGATGGGTAAGGACAGAGAGATGCTCATCAGGGAAGTCGTCCTGAATAGAGTCGGTGTGAGGAATGGGAAGATGGGCAAGATGCTCAGCGATGGCGTACCCTTTGACCGCCTTCTGAATGACAAACGTGATGTCGAATTGGGAGAGGAAGCTCTGCCAGCGAGCTAACCTACTAGAAAGGACAGGCTTTTCTAAGAGATAGCGAATCGGGTCCATTCTAGAGATCAACCTAACTGGGTGGGCAAGGAAGTAATGTTTAAGCTTCTGAGCTACCCATACTAAGGCGGCACAAGTCTTTTCCATAGCGGTGTATCTGGACTCAGCTGGGTTAAACAACCGAGAGAGATAATAAGCAGCCCGCTCTTTCCCTTCATCGTCTACTTGTGCTAAGACCGCCCCTAGGGAGTCCTCAATAACCGAGATGTATAGGATCAGGGGTTTCCCAGGGACAGGAGGTTGCAAAACCGGGGGATTGGATAGATATTCCTTTAAGTCCTCGTAGGCCTTCTGACAGTCTTGATTCCATTCAAACTTGACCCCCGCCTTAAGCAATTCATAAAACGGACGGCACCTTTGAGAATGTTGGGATATGAATCTTCTAATGAATTGCAATCGACCGATCAATCCTCGAAGTTCCGTGATGTTCTTGGGCGGAGGCATGTCCATAACGGCCTGTGCTTTGTTAGGATCAATCTGGATCCCCCGTTTGCTCACTATGAAACCTAACAGCTTCCTCCGAAGAGACTCCGAATACACACTTCTTTGGATTCATCTTAAGCTTGTACTCCCTGGCTCTTTGCAGCACCTTAGCCAGAATAGAGGGGTGTTCTTCTTTGGTCCTTGACTTCACCAGAATGTCATCCACGTAGGCTTCCATATAGATATGCATCATGTCGTGGAAGATGGCCATCATCGCCCTTTGATAGGTGGCACCTGCGTTCTTCAGACCGAACGGCATAACCACATAACAGTACGTGCCCCAGGGCGTGGTAAAGGAAGTTTTCTCTTGATCTTCCGGAGCGAGATGGATTTGATTGTATCCTGAGTAACTGTCCATAAATGACAATGATTTGTACCCAGCGGTGCTATCGACCAGGACGTCTATATGAGGCAGTGGGAAATCATCTTTGGGGCATGCTTTATTGAGATCCCTGAAATCGATGCAGATGCGCACCTTTCCATCTTTCTTGATAACAAGGACTATGTTTGCCACCCACTGAGGATATAGAACAACTCTAATGAATCTGGCCTTGTATAATTTGTCGACCTCTTCCTTGATCCTTAAGGCCATGTGGGGGTGAAATCTTCTTGACCGTTGTTTCACAGGTGTTGCCCCTGGTTTAAGCACAAGTCGATGTTCCACTAAAGAGGGGTCAAGACCTGGCATGTCCTCATAAGACCAGGCGAAAGAATCGCTATACTCCCTCAGAACCTTAATTAAATCTTCTTCTACTTGTGGAGGGAGATTAGCGGCAATAATGATGGGCCTTGGGTCTTCTTCAGTTCCCAAATTAATTTCCTTCGTAGGTTCATCCACTGCCGACGATGGCTCGTCGAATTTCTTAAGTCCTTGTGCATACAAATCAGCAGTGTCATCTACGTCGCTGTCCTCATTAATCGGATCTTTCTCATCCAGGATTTCATAGACACCGAGTCCGTCATCGCTCCACACCCCTTCTATTTCCTCTTCATCTTCAATCACAATTGCCGTAGCAACAAATTCTGGACATTTCAAAAGAGCATGACAATGCTGAGCTAGGTCTTGCAAGAACCTATCAGGGACGGATTTGGGAGGACGCGCAAGTGGGCGCGGCTCAGAGGAGGAAAGGTTGGACGACCTAGAACAAGACCCTACTTCTCTAGACCTACCTGACTCTACTTCCCTAGACTCGATAGACCCTAATCCTAACCTAGGAGAAAGAAGACCTAGTGGAAGGGAAGGAGCAGGGGACTCGTGCCCCTGGGACGAGGACGGAGACAAGGTAGCATAATCTTCCACTGAAATCTCCATTTCGAATTTGACATTTTTTTTTTGGGATCAGTGGAGACCACACAACAAGATGGAGGAGGCGGGAGCTGCATGGAGAACAACTCGGGGAAGATGCAATCGAAGAAGGGATCGGAGGAGGAGAGCCACATCTCGTGGAGTTGGGCGTTGGGAGGAGGAGGAGTGAATAGAGTGGATAGATCAATGGGCGGGCAATGCCCGCAAGTACAAGGAACAAACAGAATTTCAGGCGGATCAATGAAGGATGGATTTATCATGATAGGAGGAAGACGGGGTAAGAATTCCCATTGCTAGAGAAGAGATTGAAAGCTGGAGGGCGACCAAGAAAAGACAATCGGTGAACTCACCTTCTCCTGTAGATGCCGGTCTGGCTGCTTCTTCGGCCTCCACTGCACAAGCCGAACCTCTTGCTGCTGCTGGCAGTCCTCTTCATGAAATAGCCCCTGAAGGGCTGGACCATAGTCAATCACATCATCAACTGGCCCTCTTGGCAATGGGGGCGGACTGGCAATCGGACAGACTGTATCTTCCCTTGGCGGAGCTGGCTGTGGAGTTAATGTGCCGGGCTGGGGAGGCCCTCTAACGAAGTGTTGATGGTAGTCTCAGGTGAGTGGCCTAGAATCACCCATCATGGACGATGCAGTCTCTCGGTAGCCGAGACCTCTCCTGTTCATTTTCCTGCCCTTGGGGATGGGCTTAGTTCGTCCCTACAATTGAGCCCCAAGGCCTCTCGGCTGGTTGGTAGCCTAGCTTCAGTATAATGTCCTAGTCCTTGGAATCTCGGATCTGGGGCTTCACCTTGATGTCAACTGCTACAGTGACGAGCTTGCGAGGTGCGTAAGCCCAAGGAAAGTCAAGATATAGCACTAACATAACAGGCCGACTGCTTGGCCATAATGTGGGAAGAACCTCTTTCTGAAATAGCCTTCACTGATTGGACCATGGATAAGCTTTTAACTTTGACGACCCTCCCTTGGAAAGGAAATTTAATGCATTGATATGCAGTGGAGGGTACGACGCTGAGGGTATCGATCCACGGACGACCCAAGATAGCTTTGAACATAGGGTCGATATCCAGCACGTAAAACTCAATGGGCATAGTAAGAGGCCCAAGCTCAGCTTGAATGGTGACAATCCCGTGACATGCCCGTCGAGAGTTGTCATAAGCAGCTATACTAGTGGGGGTTGGGTGTAGAAATTCTTCTGACAGATTACAAGCCCTTAGAGTGCTGAGCGGGCATACGTTGATAGACGCCCCTGTTTCAACCAATGCTGCGTCAATGCTGACTTTGTTTAGAATGATAGTAATGCATAGAGGCATTTGCCGAGCTTCTGGTGGTGCTAGCTCGGTTTCAGAGAAAGTAATGGCTGGCCCCTTGGAGATTGTTGCCAGTGCGGTAGGTAAGTTATCCACTGCCATGTCTTCACTAACCATCACCTTTTGAAGAAAGTCTCTTAATGCATCTTGGTGAAGGGTAGATCTCTTAATCAGTTCCAGTACAGATATCTTGGCGGGCACCCTATCCAAATGATGTAATAGATCACATTGGGTCCCGGGTAGTGGCTCGGCCTCTTCTTGCTCGGTAGTCGGTTGGGAGGACTGGGGATTGGAAGTGGAAGGATAGTTTCGGTGGAACATGCATCCGCTCCGAAGGGTGAAGTTATAAGCTGCCGAGGCCTCATATGGGCTCAAGATAGGTGATTTAGTAGGCCCAGTGGGATGGATGAGCGGTGCGGAAGAGGGTGTGGTGGAAAGGATAATAGGTGAGGGGTTAGTGGCAGTGGGCCCGAGCGGAAGTGGGGATATAAAAGTGGGCGGAGGCGTGGTGAGTGGAGGGTTAAATGGAGGTATGGCGATAGTGGGTGTAAGCACGAGCGGGGAGGGGGTAATGGTAGCGGATGTGAGCAATGGTGAGTGCGACGGAGGCGCGGGTGATGGTGCGTGTGATAGAATAGGGTTAAATGGGAGGACGAGTGGAGGAGGGGTTTGGTGTGTAGGTATGAGGATGGGGGAAGCGGGAGGATTATGGTAGTTGTGGTGAAGGGCCATGACCTGTGGCGTGGAGTTATTGTCGTCGAAGGACCACTCGAGGCTAGGAGCCGGGGATTGGATGACATTGACTTGAGCTGGTGTCGGCGGCGGAGGCTGTGGAGCAGGAGGATGGTTTGGCATTGGGTTTTGATGAATACCCAGGTCTTGAACCGGTTGCTATTGCTGCTGCAGCTGTTGTTGTGGCTGCGGTACCTGTTGCTGCTGTACTTGCTGCCTCGGTGGCTGCCTTCTCTTTTCTTTGATTTCTGTGATGGCCCTGTGCATCTCGGCCCAATCAATTCTTTGCCCTTCATGGAGGTCATAGACCAGATCCCGGAATTGAAAACACCCTTCAATGGTATGCCCCGACTGCCTGTGGAACATACAATACTTCGTCTAATCAACGGTTGGGTTCCAGTTGGGCCGTTCCGGAGGGAGCTGTATGGCATTCACCGACATGAGGGCTGAGAAGATGTCTGTGCGTGTTTCTGGCAAGGGAGGGTACTGAGCTCTTTTAGGTGCCGGGCGCTTGTTGTTAGGGTTGTTGTAGCCGTTGGGTGGAGGAACGTTGTGGTATTGTGGAGGTGGTGGTGGTTGCTGTGGTGCGGCGAAGGTATTTTATGGAATGGCGAAGGTGGGCGGAGGGTTTTGCGGAGTGGCTTGGTAGTTTTGGGGAATGGGATTCTATGGAGTGCGGGGATTCTGAGGGAAGCGGAAAGGTGCGACTTGGAATGGGAAAGCAACGGCTTGAATTTGCTTGCTTGTTTGGACCCCCTCGGTTACTGGCCCTTGAGGTTTCTTGTGGTACTTGGGCTTTTGGTTTTCAAATAGTGAGTGTATGGGGGAATCCTTGAACTGAGTCTGGATGAACCGCGCCCGGCTGTAGAGTTGGTGCATGTTGGCTATGTCATTCATGGCCAGAATGTTTCGGAAGGTCGGAGTAGCATTGGAAATAAGTAACTTGACCTTCTCTTCCTCCAGGATATGGTCGGGCACTCTGGCGACCATTTGCCTCCATCTATCTACATAAACAGAAAACTCCTCATCTGGTTTCATCTTTTCGGCCACCAACTCTATAAATGAGTACTCCTGGCCGACCCTGTCTTGAAACCGTTGGATAAACTTATCTTTCACTACCTTGAAGCTTTCGGTGTCTTCCAATGGTAGAGAGTAGAACCATTCCAATGCAACGCCGTCCAATGATCGGCGGAACAAATACGCCATAAGGCGATCATCATATTGGAATTGGGCCGATTCATACAAGAAATCCCTCATGTGAATAAAGGGGTCTCATACTTTCTATAATTGGGGAGCTCGGACAGCGGAGGGAACCGAAACATCTGCCAAGGACTGTGGGCCAACCTGCTTCTAGAGGAAATCGAGTTGCTGTTGCATGGTGGCCCATTTATCAAGTAATTCCTGCTCTCTGGAGGGAGCAGGGGTAGTGAGAGGTGATGATTGAAGTTGAGGAGCGGAAGGGTGAACTACAGCAGAAGGTGGGAGCCCATAAGAAGGAGCAGAAGGATAAATGGCCAAGGCAAGGGGCCCATAAGAAGGATACTGGGTTGGAGACTGACCTAGGTTAGAGTGCGCTTGGACAACCCCTGGCTGAGGGCGCGAGAAATCTGAAGGGCCCATAAGGACTTGTGGAACCATAGGGCTGGACATATGATGATCCAACTGAATGAAAGAAGGGACGGCAGACTTCCCTTTGTCAAAAGATTGCTGGGCTGAAGTAGAAGATTGGCCCGTCTCCATGCCAGCAAAGGTGATGGTCCGGGGTTGGACCGGAGTAAGATCGATCGGAGTGGGCTGGATGGAAGGATTAAGTTGACCATGCATAATCGTGGGAGGGGAGATATTGGATCCTTGCATGGCCTAATAGATAGCTTGGAGTTGGGCCGGATCCAATTGGGCCATCATTTGGAGAATGGAGCCCGCCGAAGGAGAAGAGAAAGAAGGGGTGGCTTGACCACCCTCCATGGAGGTGGAGGACGGAAGCGGGGCTGTCCCCTCTCCAGAAGAGAATGAAGTAACCCTTGCAGGGTTTTCAAGAAGTCTTTGAGGAAGGAAATCCTCTTGGGAACGGGGAGGATTGAAAGAAGCCATGGTGGATTCGAAAAGCGGATTTGAGTAGACCTTGGAGAAGGAATTGACCCTAGGAGGTGCTTCCAACTGACGAAAACAAGTCCACATGCAACGGACAACCTTGACAAGATGCAAACAACACAACACAAACAATGAGCAACCAAACTTAGATGATTTCTAACAAAGATGTAAGTGACAAGAGATGACAACACTCCAAGTCAACCGAGTTGTTTAAGATGATGCTTCAAGATTCTTATGATTTCTCCTTTGGAACTTTAGTGGATTGATTGATGTGAGCTCTCAACAATAGGTTCCTGATAGGAGAGGGTGTAAAGCATGATTTGACTCTAAGTGTGATCACTCCTTCACTTATGAAACCCTAGATACGGGGTAGGAAAGGTACAACCGGCCCGGCGTCCGTGTGGGAATCCACGGCTCGCGGGGACTTATGGAGGTCCCTGGTGCGATTTCCTAGTCGGCCCCAAGGAATATGGAGACGAGAGGTCCGCACACCAAGGTAGGAAAATGCAATCTAATGTATGATAATATGAATGAACCTATGTGCACCGGGGTGCATGCAAATTCTAACCTAGAATCTAGCAAGCAATTATGCACACAATGATGTAGATATGTAAACGAACCAAGGAGGAAGTCAGATAACACCCAAGCAAGAATATCACAGCAAAAACTGTGGAAAGAAAATGCACCTTGGGATGTGTACCTGTCTGGAGTATATAACTGTCTATGAGACCTGCGTCAGAAGTATGTAACGATCGAATGCCAGACCGCCAGAAGCAATATAACGCAGGGAGGCAGGACCATCAGATGAGCCAGAGAACCAAAAATAGCAGGAAAATAGAAGGGAAATCTAGGGAAAACCAGACAAGGAAATGATGGCAGGTATAACAGAGATCAAAAAGCACGATTGGCACAAGTTGTCCCACTGTGATCGCCAAAAAATTATCTGTTGATTTATTTGCTTCCTTCTTTTTGTGGGTTTGTGATGTATGATAAAGATGATAAGTAAAAAAAACAAAGATCTCAATCAACCCAAGGACATGTGAACCATGAACCTAGGCAATCCAAACAAGCTCTAGCATGGGCAATGCTATCTCAACCAAACTAATCTAAGGAAATAAAGAAAAACACACGTCGGAGCGTGGAGCAAGAGCAAATAAAACACACCGCATGGGTGGATCAAGCAAAGGAAATAAGTGATATGAGAGAGAAATCAATGCCCAATACTAAGGAAAGAGTGTGATCGCCACCAAAGTAAACACAAGTCAAGGACTTGAAAATACCTTGGAAATAGGTGGATGAAACACCCGCCCATGGGAGAGAAAAACCAGTGAAATCTGCATATCAGCCTTGAGTGTAACGGTCCAGACCCTGGGCGTCATAGGAGTGTGACGGTCGCACGATGCACCGTTATATGAACCTGACGCGTCTTGTCAAGACCGTCAGACAACCTGCAGAAATAGCTTATGAATTCTTTGAACTCCAAATCTTCCAGCCGGCCAGAAGACTTGGGCCTCGTTTGATGAACATGTAAACCTGCCAATGAACGTGAAACACAAGAAAACAAACCCAGATCAGCCCTTTAAACAAGCGTAGTATCAATTCTTAAGGAAATTAAGATCATTCATAAGGAAAGGGAAGTACCGGGAAAGTTTTGGTTTTTTAACCCCTCTGGGCATTTTAAAAGATGGGAAGATGTTTAGATGATGAAAATAGATGAAGAACGTGGAATAAGGAAGAGGGACGATGCTTTGAAAACAAGAGGAAGAAGAGCACAAGTGTGACAATGATGGAAATTCAAACACAATGAAATGAATACTCCCTTCACCATGAAGCAGATGGACATGAGGAACAGTTCTCCTTGGTTGGATGTGGCTCCAGGATGCGGCAGCACTTCGACGTAAACTCCAGATCTTCCTCTTTCGGGCCAAGAAGTTAAGGGTGCTATTTATAGGCCCTCAAACTCTCTGGTCGAACAGAGGATAATCCAGCAAGAAAAGAGGATAACTCTTAGCAAATCCTCAAAGATAATATCACCAAGAGTCCATAGAAACAAACAGAAAGTTCTAAGGATCAGATTTGGAAGAGAAATCACCAATTCAAACTCTTATCTCGACCACGGAGTAGCAGAGAAAAGGCCTGAACTGCCAGGACTCTCTGTTGGATGTAACGGCTGCACGACAGACCGCCACAGGTAAATAACGCGCCCAGGAGAGACCGTCACTATCAACCTTATCTCAAAAGAGATAAGATCAACGGAAGCAGATCAAAACAATAGGACTCTTGAATGAAAGTAACGGCCATGGGTGGACGCTTTATAGAAAAGTAACGGCTGCACGACAGACGGTTAGACTTAATGGATAGGCCAAAGGATAAGGATTAAAACAAAGCCTTAAGTCGTAGGACTCTTCAAGATGTAACGGTCCAGGGACAATGCGTTAGAGGGATGTAACGCCACAGGTGAAGACCGTTAGAAACAATGAGGATCCAAATGATAAGATCTTGCTAAGTTTCATCAAATGAGAAATTGTGGAACCATACTCAACCAAGGAGAAGACCCATGAAATAAACTTCAAACTGATGAAGGAGACTTAACGAAGGAATGAATAACTTGGAGCATCACATAGAGTGAACAAGGAGATGACCCGACTTATCGATCATAAAACGGGTGTCAATAATCATTTGCTCTGTCTCATGTTCATATCTTCTTGTCTGTTCTCTCTTCTTTAATCTATTCTCCAGATCTATTCTGAAGCTCATGCCCTTCTCAGCTTTCACTTTATCTCATCATATCACCATGAGAGGGCTTTGCCTCACGATTACGAAAATGGCAGTTCTGCTTCTTCTGATCTTGGGTTTTGATTGAAGATCATATTTGTTTGTGGCTTTTATCCCATCGTGTCATCACAGGTGTTTATGTCCCTCCGTGTTATCAAACGTGTTATTTTGTCCCTCCGTGTCTGCCATATTTTTTTCGTCCCACTATGTTATCATCCCACGTGTGTCTTATCCTACCATGTTATGTGTTACTGTTGTCCCTCGTGGTGTTATCGTCCCGCATGCCTTTGTCCCACCATATCTTATCCCACCGCGTGTGCTGCCTCACCGTGTTGTGGTGTTGTCTTGCCCCACCATACTCTTTAGTCCCGCTCACGCTTATTGTTTGTTCATGTGATGTCTTGCATGTGTTGTTCAAGTGATTTCATCCTTCGTTATGTTATGTTACATTATCTTTCATCCATCTTTGTGATGTTGTATTATGTTAATGCTTGCTCTTTTGTTGTTTTGATTGTCTTATATCAAAAATCTAAAAAATGTTGTTTTGCTTGGCAGGTAAGTCAGGCATGGCTCTCTATCCCTTCTCATTGTTGTATTACTATATGGTATCTCTACTTTATTATAGCCTCTCAAGGACCAGCTGGTTGCCCATGTGTTCTGAGATCTGATGTTCCCCTTTAACAAAAATGATGATGATCCAAGAGCATACGGTTAATCATTGGATAAGTCGCTCATTTGAGTCGGGTGGGGGACGAAGGACTCTGTCTCGCACGCCGTGGTTGCAAGAAGACTCTTGATCCCATCTTTGCTCAGTCTAGCAATAGTAACCTTGAGTACTTTCTATTTTAATCTTTCTTTGCATTTGTTTTGATGATTTCTTTATTTTAGCCCAGCATGCATTATGTCATTTTGAGCATTCATGTCTCATGATTTTCTCAAAGTTTCTCCTCAGCAATGGTTAATTGCACTTCAATTCTCTTGAATAAGAGGTCCTCATTCCACTATGAGTTTGAACGATTTCTCTGATCAGCCCGCTTGGTCTGGTTGGCCAGCGTGATTCCTGTCTAGATTTTATCTCAATCTTATTCTCCTTTCCAGCTTTCAGCTGTGTTCCTTCCGATCCCCCCATTATCCGTGGATTGTGTCCCTGATGAGGTTGGTCATGTTTCCATTCCTCCCCTCCTTAGTTTAGTTCTCCAGGCATGTCTCATCCTTGCCATCCATTCTGGGTAGTTAGTTTGGCATTTTTGAGAGAATTCCTGTCGCTTGTTGGTTATGACGGGTGTCTTTTGCCTTCATGCCCTCTTTTTAGTTCTCTCCGCTTCATCTCTATTTCATCTCCATTTCATATCACTATCACTTTCGCTCCATCTCCCTTTTACTTCGCCTCCGCACCTCTTTCACTCGTTCCTTTGCAAAGCAAACATCAAGGAGGGGCATCTGTTGACACCCATTTTTAGCCCGCAAGTTGCGTCATTTCTCTTATTCATCATTTTTAATGTCACGGATTAACCATTGTTTTGGATCCTTCCTTGGATAGATTTTGAGTCTGGAGAGGGGAAATCTCATCGCCCGTACAGAGAGGACAAATGAGGTCTAAATATGACCGAATGAGGCCCAACTCCTTGAAGTGACAGACCCCAGGCCCGCTTATTATAAGCCCAAAAACTCACTTGGAACAAGCGCTTCCTAGGCGGCCTTTGGGTTGGGAAGTCCGAGCATCAGTTCGATCGGGAAAGCTCTCCCGGAGCCCCCTATTCCCTTTCTCGACCATACACTCATTGCTCGGGAGACCACTCCTGAGCAAGTGCCTATCGCTCGGGCTCACTGATGGAAGCTTATTGGCACGGCCGTTGCGAGTCCCTTAATGGCAGGAAGCTCAAGGGGATAGGGGAGACCAAGAGTCCGCGTGATATAAGGAGCCCATAGGAAGGACGTAACCCCCCCTGAGACTCCTCCGCTTATAGGGATCATTTGCACAACGGGCCATTATTTAAACTGGAAAAGCCCTACTATAGGGAGGTAAGCAAGGCAAGAGCCAAAAACCATGAGCAGGAACCACTTCACCTTTTGGTGGAGAGGGATCTCGCGCTCCCATCTTCCTCCTTACTATTCCCTTCGCATCATAGCTCCACTACTTTGCTGACTTAAGCATCAGAGGTTCTTCCCCGGGGATCTATCCCTGGGCACCTCTGACTCGTTTCACTTCTTGCAGTTCACATTTCAAGTGTACGAGGTCATCCTCTTCCCTGCTCAGGAGCAGCGCGAGATCACCCCTCCTCATCTAGCGCCGTCTGTGGGAAACGAACAAAGAGCCATCATGGTGTGAAGAAGTTCTGGCAGGAGGACTATCGGCGATTTGGGAAAGGCCCTGGTGACGGAAGAAAGTGCACCTTCCCTCCCCACGGAGCATTCCCTATTGGAAAACCACGCCAATAAGATACCTCCATCAATGGCGGGGGAACAACTTCCCGGCGGGAGCGCCGACGCCCTCCAAACCCTCAACGCTAAACTGGATGTCCTCGTGGATCTCATGAGGGCCCAGGCAGCCAGGGAGGAGAAGTTGCAGCTCCCCCGGAAGAGCCCCCCACGTGGAGATGCCTCCTAGCAAACTGCTAGAGGCCGTTTCACCCTCCGGGGGTGGCGACTCATTTGCAACCTGTCAGGAGGACCATCGCATGCCCCTCCCCCAGAGCAGGACGCCTCCTCAACCCCGAGGAGGGAGAAGACCAGTGCACGCCGACCGTTTTCGGATGTCGATGCCGCGGAGGAGCATCGAGACAGCATGCAAGTGTGCCCCCCCAGCCCCTCGGGCCAACGACAACCAGAGTTGTCTCCCCGGCTGTGAGACTTTGAGAGGCGTTTCGCAGAGTAAGAGTGTGCCCTCCGCGCCTTGCAGAAAACCTCTCCTGTGGAGGAGGAGGAGGATCCCCGTTCTCCAACTATATTTTGAAGGCAGAGATATCCCCCAGGTTCTCACTCCCGACCTTCAAGTTGTACGACGGCCAGGGAGACCCGGTCGACCACTACGACAGTTTCGACGCCCTAATGGCGTTGCATGGGGCATCCGACATAATCAAATGCCGAGCGTTCGTGACCACTTTGGTTCAGGGTGCTCAGGCATGGTTCAGAGCCCTCGCCCCTGACAACATCCACAACTTCAAGCAATTTGGTCGAGTGTTCAAGGAAAGCTTCACCGGCAGCGGTCCACCCCGGTCAGTGGCAGGATTATTGGCCCTCAAGTAGGAATAGGGGGAGAAGTTGGGGGCTTATATCATCCGATTCAAATCGGAAGCCCTGCGCATCCCCCGCCTGCATGTGGCCACTGCCATCACCGCATTGACCGGGGGTACCCGTGACGAGAACCTGCGACGCGAGCTAGTGCTTCATCCTCCCACCTCCCTTGCCGAGCTAGTGACCCTAGCACTATGCCACGCAGAGTGTGATGAGGTCCTCAGTGCCTACCGAGGCACGACAGGCTCGGGTCGGGAGGGGGACAAGAAGCGACCATCCGAGCAAGGGACGGGCCAAGGAAAAAGGCGGAACCAGGGTAGAGATCGAAAAGAGCCGTCCCGGAAGTAAGAGCGGTATACCGCCCTTACCGCCCCCGTCTATGAAATCTATGAAGACATCAAAGGCTCGAGCCTCCTCAACAAACCCGAGCCTATAAAGACCAAGCACCACAATCGCCGCCAGCATTGCCTATTCCACAGCGACCACGAGCATCACACCAGCGATTGCCATCAACTACAAGATGAGATCGAGCGCCTCGTCTGCCAGGGACACCTATCTCGATACGTGTCAGGGCAAAAGGAAGACCGAGGCGCCCCTGAAGAGATCGACAATGCCCCCTACGGAGTCCACATCAACGTCATCGCGGGTGGTGTGGCATCAGGCAGAGATAGCAGCCAAGGAAGAAAGCATCACGCCGAGCGGGCGAGCCGAGCCTCCATTGAACACTCTACGGCCCCGCAGGCGAGTGAATCGTAGGCCTTGGTATTCTCTGACCAGGACCTAGAAGGGTTAACCACCCCGCACGACGACGCTCTCGTTGTATCGGCTACAATAGACCATTGTAACTTAGATAGGATCTTAGTCTACAATGGTAGTTCCCTGATATATTATTCTATGAATGTTTCCTTAAGATGGGAGAGAATCCATCTAAACTTTGCCCGATCCGAACCCCCCTTTGTGGGTTCAACAGCCAGGCAACTTATCTTGAGGGAGCCCCGAGCCTGCTAGTTACTATCGGCACCCCGCCCAAAACTGTTACGGTTATGGTAGACTTTATCGTGATTAAGGGGATAACAGCATATAACGCCATCTTCGGACGAGGTATCTTCAGCCGAATGAAAGCGGTGCCCTCTACCTTTCACCAAAAAATGAAGTTCCCGACCAAGTATGGCATGGGGGAAGTCCGAGGTAACCAGGCATTGGCTAGACGGTGCTATATAATCTCAGTTGAAGCCACTAGGCCGGAAGCGAAAAATAAAGCAGTAAAGGGAGCCGAAGAGGGACCCACAACATCTGAGCCTGGTGGCGAGTTGCTAACGGTCTTCCTTGTTGAGTGGTGGATAGCGGATCTAGAGGGGAGAGGTGAATAGATCAGCCCCACTTTTCGTAATGCGGCCCTCTAAACAGCTAGTTAAAATGAATTACAGCGGAATAGAAACTAGCTTCCAAGTATGCTATGATTCACTTAGCAAGAGAAGCAAGATATATAATAATTCGATCCTAAGCATGCATCTAGAACGAATCAATCACACAAGCAAACCACACTAGAAAGGATTTTTAAGGTGGTTTGGACTGAATCCTCAGCCCTACGTCCACCCCTCACCAAAACTCGGTGAGGCTTCACTTGTGCAGCGCACCAAACCGCAAATCGGAAACCACCGATTGCCTTCCTACTCACCACCTGGTAGGGATGTCAACCGCAAATTGGAACACCCTCCAATTGCCTTCCTACTAACCACCGGTAGGGATGAATCACATTTGCAATGTTTAAACAATAATGAAAATGAAACAAATGTGAATGAACTAAAACAAGAGATTGAGTTATGAGTGAAAATGAATTGGCCCTTGTATGAAATGTTGATCAGCAACAAGGCTCCTCTTGGCTTCAACTCAATCTTCTTGATTCACCTTTGATTGGATGAATGTTCTTCATGGAGTACTGTTCGCGTGAACAGTACCTCTTCCTTCAATTCTTCTTTCTTGATCTTCTCTTTGAATTTCTTTGAATGAATGAAGGAGATGATGAAGCTACCTTGAATCTTGATTGCTTCTTTAGCTTCTAGGAGTTTGAATGCTTGAAATATCACCTTGGATGAGCTTGAAAGAACTTGAATGGATGAAGATGATTTCCTTTGAAGAACTTGAATCAAACCGGCCTCCTTGGATCACTTTGATAGCCTTGCTTTGATGTAATCTTCCTTGAGGTTTGCTGGCTTTGATTTGAGCTTGATTCCCCTTTGATTGGATGAAGAACTCCTTCACGAACTACTGTTCACGTGAACAGTAGCTCGTCTCCAAGCTCTCTTGCAACCTCCCTTGCAGCCACCCTTGTAACCCTCTTGAAGCATTAGGGTTTCTAACCCTCTTACAAGAGTTTTATAGACCTTGAATGGTCTATGGACACCCCCTAGACCAGATCCACAATTTGTGGGGGATTAGGTGTCTTTAGGATTAAACAAATCAAGGTTAAATGGCCTTTTTCGAAGTTGGAAACAAAGTCAACAATGAAGGCTCGGGGCTGGTGGTTGACCTACAGCTTCTGGCGGTCGACCTGTACTGAGAAATATGCAAACGGGCAATCCCTGGGATTTTCGGTCGACCTACACTGGCTGGCGGTCGACCTGCAGCTGACAGACTGCAGTCGGGGAGATCCCTGGCTGGGGCGGTCGACCGCCCCTCTGCTGGCGGTCGACCGCCAGCTGGGCAGAACCCGGCTTGCCCGGGTCGGTCCGTTTTCTGTTCTAGCTCCGTCACTTGACCTCTTTAGCATCCCCTTCATGTTCGTGACTTCATCCTTGTTGGTCTAGAACGTATCAACTCAGTCTTTAGCCTTGGATTCTCTTGGTTATACGTCTTCGTGCATTGACCTTGGATTATTGACTAGCCAAGTATGAAATGTCGACTTTTGCCTGTACAAGTGATGAGATTTGTATCCTTGCTTGGGCGCGATCAATGAGCTTTCACTTTTGCCATTGCCAGTTGATTCCTTGTGCATTCATTGGTATATCTGTCATGAACGAACCATCCCGTATGTCAGTCACATAAGAGTAAAAAAAACAACAATGACTAATAGTGTTTAGCCATTATCAAAACCAAGAATACCACAGAATGCATTTGACTATAGAATGATGTCTAATGACTCAAATGACCTCAGGGACACAACATTCTCCCCCTTTTTGATGATGGCAACACTGTGAGTCATTATATGGCAGAGATATCCAATATGGCAAAGTGGATGACATATGCAACCTATGCAGCTCAAGATCCATGATAGTAAAACATGGGAATGCGGATTTGTATGCACGGATGATCAAAGCATGTGAATGCTATATGGGAATGCTAGGCATAATGTGATATGGGAATGCTATGCATAATGTGACGGTTGCATGATGACAGATGAAATAGATGAAGGCTCTCCCCCTCAACAAGGACTCCTATGTCCACACAACAAGAATTCTCCCCCTTTGCCAACAGCAAAAAGGAGCAATAAAGTGAAATATCTGTGAGACCAGAGCGGAAAGGAGTGAAAAGCAAGCCATTATATGCAAACCTGAAGCAGATTGGGAGCAACATGTATGGTTCAAAGCTAATGAAATCTGAATTCATCAACAGAGTTCAAAAAGTAGCTACATCCAAGATTTAATAGAAATGAACCAAAAATGCATATCATGGCAGTGCTTAACCGTCCCTTGTGTTATATATCCATATTCAATAACTATAAAGGGAATAACACAAGAACTCGTATTGAGGCTAAACAATCATGACTAGAGCATGGAATTGTATGATTGAGGCAAGAGGTTTCATATTTTGATTTTCAATATCTGTAGTATATGAAGGCACATGACTCATATTTTACGAGCAGTCAAGTCTAGTACATGCCTCCTAACCGTAAGAATACACGTTGTTTAGGCGCTAGTATCCCTAGGTATTTGGCAAGACTGACTGTAATGCTGCAGAATGAATAGAGATAGCAGAGTCACGTCATGACATATCCGATCTCATTTCTATGATGAGAAGATATATTTCTCAGCAATTATGCGAGTGCTCTGCCTAGAGTCCAAATATAAGTAAGACAGAGATAATAGAGGCACATCATGACATATCATTCATCACTTGATGTGATGACGTGACATATTTCTCCGTGCAACAATATCATTGCTCTGTAAATAGATTTTCAAGAAGTCCAGCTCATCAAGATGTTTAAAAATAATACTAAGCTCTAGAGTATCACCAAGATTGTCATGAAGTCTGGATTTTCAGATATCAGGATAGTCATTCAAAGCACAATATGCAATCTTTAGTTAAGGTCTATTAAAACCATAGAACATAGATGATTTCAAAACGAATATTTCAGAGCTGCAAGGAAATCATTAAATCTGAACCATTGTCATTGATTGGACAATCATGAGGGCATTTAATAAAAAGCTCTTACACCATATATTCGACAATCTCAATAGCTCAAACCAGACTATAAGCCAAGAAGTAGATTGCTAGAGGTTAAGAGAATCAGCAAAACTCCCCCTAAAGATATGCAATGGATGCGCGAAGGAGTTATATTTGCAATCAAGTTGAATGATAAATGAGGTTGGCCTAGTCACTCATGAAGGTGCCAGAAATGAAATGTATGACCCAACCCATGGTTGTACACTTATTAAATGCAACAGAATGAAGATGAAATATATGCATGAATGCTGCACAAGGATAACTCCCCCTTACTATATGGCCTATATGCGACATTGACGCATGGTACTTGGCAGAGGTGAAACCTCACGCATATTGAGTGCTTCGTGACAAGCATAACTTACCCTTCCATACATCAACATTTGATATACCATGGCCATGCGAGAATGATGCTACACAAACCATACAATGCATTATGAACATGAACTCAATTCATTATTATGCAACTACATGCAATGCGACACCATATGCAAAAAGACATATTGACATATAAACAATGCATGAATGCAAAACACACAACTAATTGAACATGATCATCAATTCAAATTCTTATTGGCCTGAGGTCGGCAAAGACCAAGCTCCCTTCTGAGTGTTGAAAACCTGTCATTACACAAGGGCTTGGTAAAGATATCAGCAATCTGATTCAATGTATCAACAAAATACAGTTCAAAGTTTTTCTTACCGACCTCATCTCTAATGAAGTGATGCCTAATCTCAATATGCTTAGTCCTAGAGTGCTGGACTGGATTTTTGGCAAGGTTGATAGCACTAGTGTTATCACACAGAATCGGGACACAACCAAGATCAACCAAGTAGTCTTGGAGTTGGTATTTAATCCACAACACTTGGGTGCCACAGCTCCCCGCAGCAACATATTCTGCCTCCGTGGTTGAGAGGGCAACCGAGTGTTGTTTCTTGGAGGCCCAAGAAACTAAACACCCGCCTAGAAACTGGCAATATCCACTAGTACTCTTACGATCCAGCTTGCATCCAGCGTAATCCGCATCAGAATAAGATATAAGAGATAAATCACATGATGACGGATACCACAATCCCAAATCTTGAGTGCCGGCAAGATATCGAAGGATACGTTTGACGGCAGTCAAATGAGATTCTCTAGGACTAGCTTGAAATCTAGCACAAAGACAAACACTAAACTGGATATCTGGTCGGGATGCAGTCAAGTAAAGCAAAGAGCCAATCATACCTCTATAGACCTTTGCATCCACCAATTTATCATTTTCATCCGAATCTAGTGAAGTTGAGGTGCTCATAGGAGTTGTAATGATTTTGCTATTTGCCATGTCAAATCTTTTCAATAGCTCTTTAATGTATTTGGCTTGACTTATGAAGCACCCATCGTCTCCTTGGTTGACCTGCAAACCGAGAAAGAATTGAAGTTCTCCCATTAGGCTCATCTCAAATTCGCTAGTCATGAGGTTAGCAAATTCCTCACACATTTCAGATTTTATAGAACCAAACACAATATCATCAACATAAATTTGAACAATCAAGATGTTCTTACCTTGCTTCTTGGTGAAGAGTGTTTGATCTACCTTACCTCGTGTGTACCCTTTTTCAATGAGGAATGAGCTTAGCCTTTCATACCAAGCTCTTGGTGCTTGCTTAAGTCCATAAAGCACCCTGTCTAGCTTGTATACAAAATCTGCATTGGTAGAGTTCTCAAAGCCAGGGGGCTGCTCAACATAGACTTCTTCTTTGATCAAGCCATTCAAGAAAGCACTTTTAACATCCATTTGATAAAGCTTTATTCTAAGGGAGCATGCAAAGGCAAGTAAAATTCTGATGGCTTCGAGTCTAGTAACTGGGGCATAAGATTCATCAAAGTCGACCCCAAACTCTTGATTATACCCTTGAGCCACCAATCTAGCTTTGTTTCTGATTATCTTGCCTTCCTCACTTAATTTGTTCCTAAAAACCCATTTAGTGCCTATGACAGATTGTGATGATGGTCTAGGAACAAGATGCCAAACTTTATTTCTCTCAAACTGGTTTAACTCTTCTTGCATGGAATTTATCCAGTTTTCATCTTTTAAAGCATCATCAATATTTTTGGGTTCATGCTGCGAGACAAGAGCAAGTTGATCTAATTCTTCCATAATTTTAAAATGTGACCTTGTTCTAGGTGGGTCATTCAAGCGGCCAAGGACATTCTCCAAGGGATGATCCTTAAGAATTCTAATGTTTGTAGAATTGTTACCGTCTCCTGGAGCTTGATCCCTTGCATTACTTGATTCAGCTAGGTCACCGTCTTCTTTTATTTCTTCTTGTGGAGAACCACTCTTGTCCTTCATGCATAGGAATTTCCCATCTTCATCATTTTTCCTGTAAGAGTTATCATTATTAGAATCATGATATTCATCAAAGGAAACATGGGGTGATTCTTCCACAGTTTGACTTTTAATGTTATAAATTCTATAAGCCCTAGATCTATCAGAATATCCAAGAAATATACCTTCATCGCTCTTGGGCTCGAATTTATCTAAATCTCTTTTGTCATTATTGTGAATGAAGCATTTTGATCCAAAAACTTTCATATGATGCAGAGAGGGCATTTTACCTTTGAGCAACTCATAGGGAGTCTTTTTGGTGTGAGACCTTACCATTGACCGGTTGATAATGTAACACGTCGTATTTACCGCTTCGGCCCAAAATTTCCTTGGAAGTTACCGTTCGGCAAGCATTGTCCTCGTCATCTCTATGAGTGTTCGATTCCTTCTTTCAACAATCCCATTTTGCTCGGGGGTTCATGGTGAAGAGAATCGGTGTGAAATGCCTTCTGACCTGCAAAGATTATAGAAATCAGTATTCTCAAATTCACCACCGTGATCAGATTGAATCTTGAAAATCTTAAACTCACTGTCCTGCTTTATCTTCAAATAGAGTGCCTGAAACTCATTAAAAGTATCATTTTTATGTGTGAGGAAGAAAACCCATGTGAACCTAGAGAAATCATCCACCAAGACATATCCATATTTTCTACCACTTAAACTAGCAGTTCTGGTTGGACCAAACAAGTCCATATGAATTAGCTCGAGTGGTTTGGAAGACAAATATGAGGATCTAGCCTTGAAGGATTTTCTAGTTTGTTTACCAAGGGCACATGCATCACACAACTTGTTTTCTTGTTTAAAAAATAATTCAGGCAAACCTTTCACCATTGAATGCTTTAACAATTTATGTAGAACATTGTAGCTAGCATGTCCTAGTCTACGATGCCATAACCATGCAAGTTCAGATTTTGGTGCAGCAAGACAAAGATTTGCATGAGCAGGATCATCTAAGTCAATCATGTAGACATTGTTGACTCTTTTACCAGAAAATTTTACCTTGTCAGATTTTGGTTCAAGGATTTTACATGCATGAGAGTCAAACAATACTTTATGACCTTTATCACACAATTGACTTATGTTAAGCAAGTTGTATTTCAATCCTTCAACTAACAACACATTTCCAATGGAGTTGGAGAGGTTCTTACCTACATTACCTGTTCCAATGATTTTTCCTTTGTTGTTTTCTCCAAATGTGACGTATCCTCCTTCCTTTTCCTCCAAGAGACAAAATTTTGATTTGTCTCCTGTCATGTGTCTTGAACAGCCGCTATCAAGGTACCACATGTTATGCATGGCTGCAAGACACTCTTGCACAAGGAATTAAGCAATGGGGTTTGGAACCCAGCAAAACTTGGGTCCCACCAACTTCTTCAAGTTTTCAAAACATGATACCATCTCTTTCGGAATCCAAACCTTTCTAGCATTCATGTTTTCTTTGCTTAATGCAGAAATTTTCTTTTCAACTTTGACATTCATTTTCTGTTTGGAGGTTCTTTGTTGAACTTTGTGAAAGTTTGATGAAGTTGGCTTCTTAACCCATTGTGGCCATTGGTTGTTCTTGGGTTGAAAGTAATTGTTTTGCCACCTATGGGATTGATGATCACAGAAATCACAATTACCCTACAAGTGAGGTGGTGTTGGCCTAAGTGATGGACCACCCCAGTTATAGTGATACCTAGAAGGTTGAGCAGGTAAAGGCCAATAATGTGTTGACCTATGCTGCTGGGAAGATTGGCCTTTCTTATGCTTTTGGGTAGTCTTCTTGGGGGTTTTAGTGATTTCCTCTTCAATCTTTTCTTTCCCTTTCTCCTTTTGTTTTTGCTGGTTTTGTGTGAGAGTTGTGTTCGAGGTGGAGGCTTTGGAAGATGAAATGAATGTAACAGTTTTGAGCCCAATTGGCCTTTTGTTTGTTGGTTCAAAACCTAACCCTTCCTTGTTAAAGTTCATTCTAGTACCTAGCAGTGCATCTAGGTTTTCTCTTCCATCCACAAACTTTTCTAAAGATTGTTGTTTATCCTTCAACTCTTTTTGTAGGTTTTCGATATTTTGAAGAAGTTGAATGTTGACTTGTTTGACAGCTTCATACTTTTCATTGCTCAATTTACTATCTTTTTCATAGCTTTGCATTTTGAGCTTCATGCTATCAATTTCATTTCTCAAGTCTTCATTTTGAATTTCCAAGTCAGCCATTTCTTTTCTTCCTTCCTCCAAATTTTCAATCATTTTCTTAAGATCTTCAATTTCAGTCTCAAGTATAGCATTCTTATGATTGGTTTTATGATCATGCACAAAAGAATTGATTTTCTTTGTCAATGATTTATTTTCCTTTTTGTACATGTTATATTTTTCCATCAGTTGTATATATGCTTCCTCCCAATCATCAACAGTATAATCTTCAAATGGAGAAGTTACCTCGGTTTCTTCGTCACCTTTGGCCATAAGGCAAAGATCTCCTCTTTCCTTGTCCGAGGAGCTGGTTTCATCATCACTTTCTTCCTCGTCGCTCCAAGTGGACACCATGGCCTTGTTCTTCTTCTTTCCCTTCCATTTGTCAGCCTTTTTGAGTTTGTCAGGACAATCAGTCTTGTAATGCCCTGGTTTATTGCAAGAGTAACAAATGATTTTGTCAGGTTTTTTGAAATTTTCAGAATTAGTTTTGAAACCATTTCTCACCTTAGATCTTCCTCTGAAGAACCTCTTACCTTCCTTTCTCAGAAATTTTCCAAACTTACGTGTAAGCATGGCCACGTCATCCTCATCTCGCTCACTAGCTGAATCCTCACTTTCATAAGAGGAGCTTTGACGGCTAGGTCCTGCTTTAAGAGCTAAAGACCTTTTCTTTGGCGCCTCAACCTCTTTGCTCTTAAGGTTGATCTCATAGGTCATTAGTGACCCAATGAGTTCATCTACCTTTGTAGTGGAAAGATCTCTGGATTCTTCCACCACGGTAGCCTTCGTGTGCCATGTTGGAGTTAGTGATCTGAGAATTTTTCTTACAATTTCTTGCTCTGTATATTTCTTTCCCAAATCAGTTAAACTATTAGTAAGCACAGTCATTCGAGCATACATATCTCGAATTGACTCATCAGGCTTCATGCGAAACATTTCATATTCAGAAACTAGAATGTTGGCTTTTGTTTCTTGTACCTGAGAGGTTCCTTCGTAGATTACCTCTAACTTATCCCACATTTGTTTTACAGATGCGCAGGTAGCCACTCTTGAGAATTCTACTGGATGGAGTGAGCATTACATGATGTGTTTAGCATTCCAGTTGACAGTGGATTGCCTTATCTGTTCTTTGGTCCACAAGTCCTCATTATCCGTAAGCTCATACGGACCTTTGTTGATCACTCGCCAAAGTTCGTAGTCTTGGGCGCGAATGAACACCTACATACGATGTTTCCAATAGGGATAATTAGATCCAGTGAAATAAGGAGGCCTATTCACAGCATGTCCTTCGGGTAGAAAACCCTTGGACGCTGATCCACCATTTCCCTCAAGGTCGTTGGACCCCATAATGAGAGATTAGGCTCTGATACCACTTGTTGAGTGGTGGATAGCGGATCTAGAGGGGAGGGGTGAATAGATCAGCCCCACTTTTCGCAATGCGGCCCTCTAAACAGCTAGTTAAAATGAATTACAGCGGAATAGAAACTAGCTTCCAAGTATGCTATGATTCACTTAGCAAGAGAAGAAAGATATATAATAATTCGATCCTAAGCATGCATCTAGAATGAATCAATCACACAAGCAAACCACACTAGACAGGATTTTTAAGGTGGTTCGGACTGAATCCTCAGCCCTACGTCCACCCCTCACCAAAACCCGGTGAGGCTTCACTTGTGCAGCGCACCAAACCGCAAATCGGAAACCACCGATTGCCTTCCTACTCACCACCTGGTAGGGATGTCAACCATAAATTGGAACACCCTCCAATTACCTTCCTACTAACCACCGGTAGGGATGAATCACACTTGCAATGTTTAAACAATAATGAAAATGAAACAAATGTGAATGAACTAAAACAAGAGATTGAGTTATGAGTGAAAATGAATTGGCCCTTGTATGAAATGTTGATCAGCAACAAGGCTCCTCTTGGCTTCAACTCAATCTTCTTGATTCACCTTTGATTGGATGAATATTCTTCATGGAGTACTGTTCACGTGAACAGTACCTCTTCCTTCAATTCTTCTTTCTTGATCTTCTCTTTGAATTTCTTTGAATGAATGAAGGAGATGATGAAGCTACCTTGAATCTTGATTGCTTCTTTAGCTTCTAGGAGTTTGAATGCTTGAAATATCACCTTGGATGAGCTTGAAAGAACTTGAATGGATGAAGATGATTTCCTTTGAAGAACTTGAATCAAACCGGCCTCCTTGGATCACTTTGATAGCCTTGCTTTGATGTAATCTTCCTTGAGGTTTGCTGGCTTTGATTTGAGCTTGATTCCCCTTTGATTGGATGAAGAACTCCTTCACGAACTACTGTTCACGTGAACAGTAGCTCGTCTCCAAGCTCTCTTGCAACCTCCCTTGCAGCCACCCTTGTAACCCTCTTGAAGCATTAGGGTTTCTAACCCTCTTACAAGAATTTTATAGACCTTGAATGGTCTATGGACACCCCCTAGACCAGATCCACAATTTGTGGGGGATTAGGTGTCTTTAGGATTAAACAAATCAAGGTTGAATGGCCTTTTTCGAAGTTGGAAACAAAGTCAACAATGAAGGCTCGGGGCTGGTGGTCGACCTACAGCTTCTGGCGGTCGACCTGTACTGAGAAATATGCAAACGGGCAATCCCTGGGATTTTCGGTCGACCTACACTGGCTGGCGGTCGACCTGTAGCTGACAGACTGCAGTCGGGGAGATCCCTGGCTGGGGCGGTCGACCGCCCCTGTGCTGGCGGTCGACCGCCAGCTGGGCAGAACCCGGCTTGCCCGGGTCGGTCCGTTTTCTGTTCTAGCTCCGTCGCTTGACCTCTTTAGCATCCCGTTCATGTTCGTGACTTCATCCTTGTTGGTCTAGAACGTATCAAATCAGTCTTTAGCCTTGGATTCTCTTGGTTATACGTCTTCGTGCATTGACCTTGGATTAGTGACTAGCCAAGTATGAAATGTCGACTTTTGCCTGTACAAGTGATGAGATTTGTATCCTTGCTTGGGTGCGATCAATGAGCTTTCACTTTTGCCATTGCCAGTTGATTCCTTGTGCATTCATTGGTATATCTATCATGAACGAACCATCCCGTATGTCAGTCACATAAGAGTAAAAAAAACAACAATGACTAATAGTGTTTAGCCATTATCAAAACCAAGAATACCACAGAATGCATTTGACTATAAAATGATGTCTAATGACTCAAATGACCTCAGGGACACAACATTCCTTAATGGTGACCTGACTCTTGGAGTAAAGATCGGAGCCGATCTACCACTTGAGGAACATGAAAAATATAAGGATTTCCTTGCCTGGTATATCCGAGTCTTTGCATGGTCTGATGAGCACCTTCCCGGGATCCCGGGAGACGTGGTAATGCACAAGCTCAACCTCGACCCAACGATTTAGCCAGTCCAGCAATGCAGGAGAAATCACGCCCCGGAGAAGCAAGCGGTCATCAAAGAGCAAGTCATCAAGGGGCAGAAGACTGGCCTTTTTTGTCCAGTCCTATACCCCACGTGGCTCACCAACATCGTCCTGGTACCGAAGGCTTTTGGGAAATGGCGAATGTGCATGGACTTCACCGACCTCAACCAGGCTACCCCGAAGGATTGCTACCCACTACCGAGCATCGATCAACTGGTTGACTCAACCTCTGGCAATGAGCTGCTCAGCTTCTTGGACGCCTACTCCGGCTACCATCAGATCAGGATGGACCCGAATGACATCGAGAAGATCGCCTTCATCACCGACTTCGGCGTACACTGCTACACCCGGATGTCGTTCGGGTTAAAGAATGACGGAGCAACATATCAGAGGTTGATCAACCACATTTTTGAAGAATAACTCGGTTGGAACATCGAGGCCTACATTAATGACATGCTCGTCAAAACGCCGAAGGCCGAAGACCACCTCGCTGACTTATTCGAGACCTTCGACACCCTCCTGAAGTGCAACATGAACCTCAACCCTGTCAAATGCGCCTTCGAAGTCAGATCCAGAAAGTTCCTAGGCTTCCTAGTAACTCAACATGGGATTGAGGCCAACCCCTGTTAGTCTGTAAGGACTAGGTGCGAAGGTGCAAACTTGATTCAGAGGGGGGGGGGGGTGAATGAATCCCTCTTCAAATTTTTCCCAATTAAAGCATTACTGGACAATGATGCGGAATTAAAAATGTGCAGATGTCTTAAACGACTCAGATGCTCTTCTTCGAATAACGAATGAAGATCAGATAAACTGAACTTCTTATCTACTCTGTATAAGCTAAAGAGATGACTCAATTCATCTAATCAACTTGACTCTCTCAAGATCGAAATCAAATGCACGGTGTGCAAGCCAATCTCTCACTAGATATAAGATCATACTATCATGAACGAGCCTAAGCATACATCTAGCAGAACAGAATAAATAAACAAACCACAATGGAAAAGGAATTTTAGATGGTTCAGTCTGTTGCCCGCAGACCTATGTCCATCCCTCACTCAAACCAGACTTGATATGAGTACAGAGCTAAGAGATGCATAGACTAGGTGTGTGCATAAGCAATGAATGCACTGACTTGGTGGGTGCAAAATACAGGCACTGCACTGATGTAAAATGCCAAATCCTATCTTGCACAGACTTTACGCGTGTGTTTGCGTGGGTTTTTGTTTATGCCGATTATCCGGGGTGAAGGAAGGGATACAGCGGGGAAGGAAAATACGGGAGTTTGATATATCTCGGGTATCCTCCTTACGGTTGCATGCCTCTTACGGCAGTATCGGGCACTCTCCTTTCACGGAAAGTCGAAAAAGGTCGAATGGCACGGAAATGTCGGGATAAGAGTTAACCGGACAGGATGCGGGCGTGCCAGTCGATTTCTCGACAATCACTCATGGAACCAAAGGTTGACCGGGGAAGCGCCACCAGGCACGGCACGTGGGCTCGAGCGATCAGGCGACACATGGAGAAAAGGGGTTCCACAGGTGCGAGTGCGTAGGCGGTTGTGAAAATCGTGTACTAGACGTCTTTCCCCACCGACCGCAAGCAACCGATGTTTATTTACATCGGATTGAATCCGAATACCTTCGTTCTAAGCTGAAGAAAAAGTCTGTATATATGTCTGAAGCCGTGGTTAGAGGGCTGGGGGCATTCTGCAGCTATGGGTGCCTGTTAAACTGAGGGGTGTTTACTGGGGCTGGGGTGCCAAGCACAGATGTTGAGAGGTGTAGGTGGAGAGCTGGGGGCCCGAATGTGGGCGCTTATATTTTACTAGGTTTATGATGGGCCGCATGGGCTTTACAAATGGGCCTCAGTGGCCAAAGTACAACTGGCGCAAGCTGCGGGATAATTTCGACACGTGGGTCGGTCTCCGAGTCATTGCGTTGCAAGGCGGATATCCGCGTGTTTTATAGTGCCCCTTTACAGGGGGATTGTTGTGGGCCCGACTACCTTGGAGGTCAAAGTGGGCACAAACTGGCACCTGGAGGAGGATGGACACGGCTCGAGGTGAGAGGTTGGGTCCGGGTCTCAGACGGTGAGTGTCGCCGTGCTGTGGAGTCGAGGTCGGCCCCGGGACTGTGATTCCCGGGCCAGGGGTCCGACTGGACTCACGTTGTTACTCTTAGGGGCCAACGACCGACTGGGAGGTGAACGGTGGGCACGCGGTCCCGTGTCGAGAACCGTTATGGCATCACGGAATGCACCTCATCATTATCGTAAGTTGGCATACACAGGCAGACCCGGGATGCAGGTGTATTTGCTGTTGGCGTAGTCATCTTACATGCGGCGGGGATGGACTTGGTGTGAGACGACTAAACACCGCGTGAGGGGAGTACGTGGAACATACCCTCGGCGTGTGTGAGCCGACTAGCAAGTCAACCGCGCACGCACTTGTCCTCTTGTGTTCTCGACCCTTGCCGAAGGTCTCGGGAGTCCGAGTGATGCGGGACGGATGACCGACTCGGGCTAAGACGTACGACCGACTCGATGTGCGACCAGCACTAGCACACTAAGGCAAGCCAGGCGGCTGACCACCGTGGTATTCTCCGGGTGGAGACGTCTCTCAACAGCGACTCTCTTGAGCCCGACGATCGTCCCTTGCGAGGGAAACGTGGGGATCGCGGCGATTAAGAAACCACCGTCGCCTAGGGTGCTAATTCACGCTAGGTGCTCGATTGGAGCCAGGGAACGGGCGCTCACAACTCACAATCGCGGTGAATTTGAACTGGCTAACGGCCCTAATCTCACAAACGCAGTAATATAGAAAGTATACTAAATAGTAAATGTGAGGATCGGAACGAGCACGTACCTCCACGCCTAGGCGTGGGGAAGATTCCCGGCCGATTTTCGAACAACCCCGATATACAAATGCAATAAGATTACAGTTTCAGAAATATTTGCCCACTCCACGCAGGGAGGTATAGGGCTAAAAATGTTAATGTTGGGGTGGCTGGAACCCGGGTTGACGGGCCACACTCGCAGGAGGCGAGGAACGCGCGCCGGAGCCGCTCGGGTACGCCGACGGAAAGCCGACCCGGTTCTGCCCGCGCTGGTCACCCTGCGCAGTGAGCTTGCGGAGGTTGGTACGACTAGATCCGAGGCCCGATCGGAGCGCCATTTGTTGGAGAATGTCGGCGACTGGATGTAGTATCTTCACTCTGAAGGGCGTGATCAGATGCTTTCAGATCTTGGTGCAGCGATGAAACTTCTTTGGTTCTAGTTTTGTGCTCACAGAACTGCACAGCGACACGGTAAAAATATGAAATAATGGTTGCCGATGTCGGATCGGGGCGTTCTTTATGGGAGAACGTCGGAGACGCCCTGAGGAAGAAATACTTTGAAGACCTCTCACACGGATCTTGGCCAGATGAAGATGGGGCAGGCTCTGAAAGTTGACTCAGATCTCAGCAGGACCTGCTCAGACCTGCCTGCGTGATCCCATGAGATCTGTTGGCACGATCAGCACTTGTCACGGATCGAGGCGAAACCAGCGGCAACGCGATGAGGACTTGAAACACTACGACTTCTCTTTTGAAAGAAACTGCATATGGCGTCGGGGTTGGGCTCCAAGAATTAATACACAGACATCTTCAGATCTAGACTGCACTCTGGGACAGATCTGCGCACCGCCACGAGGAAAATCGCCACCGGAGCTCCCGAACTAGGATCGTCACGAAACCAGCGCTGAATCCTTGCTAACTCATAGTAGTATCAGGTATAAATCAGGTGGAACCATAAGAGAAGAGTAAGATGGGGGTAGAGGGTCGAGTCTCACGACCTGAATGCTGTCCAGTCACAGGACAGGGTTGGGAGTCACACCCAAAGAAGGAGAAGTGAATCACTCACTTAAGGCAATTTCTCACAAAATATTTTCATCAATCCTTAAACACACATTGTACAAGCCTTTAAATAGGCAATGGAGGGGAGGGGGCTGCGTGGGATACACAATGAGAGAGGGGGAAGGGTGCCATTACAATGTGATAGTGAAAGGGGGGGACAAGGGGCAATGGTGGCTTACCTAACTTTGAATTTTCTTGTAAAATGTTAGGTGGCAGCCATTGGAAAATTGACTAGCAACCATCTAATACCCCATGTGGTGAATGAAGAAGAGAAAAAAACCAAACCAATTAGCCTAATAAGCCAAAATAGGGGGCGCCCCCTTCTTGGGCCGAGAATGGGCCACTTGGTGGCCTTGGCTTAAGCAAGCCCAACAAGCCAATATGGCTTAAGGCCATTCCCCATCTTAAGAACCCAATAGTGAAAAGAAGCCCATTCTAGAATGAGGCCTCTCCCACTTAGAGAGCCCATATAGAAAGGGAGCCCAATTGGGCCTTGCTAGGCTAATGGGTGCTTCATATTGGTCCAAGGCCTTTCCTTTCTTAAGGAAAGCTTAAGGGCCTTTAACCACTTGGCCTTTTAAGGGTCTAGCAACCAGCCCAATATGAAAACCCATGTATAATCTTCAATACAAGCCCAAATTTAATGCTAAAAGTGTCCAAATTGAAACCAAATGATCCCCAATTCGATGGGAAGCTGATGTAGTCCACTTTGCGCTCCGCGTATGGCACCGTCGGTTCGCCGACGTGTCACGTGATCGCCCTGGTGTCTGCACCAATTCTCCCCGGGTGGGAGGAACTCGACCCCATCGAGTAAGGGTCTCGAAGCTTGCATTCTCCGCATGCGATCAAGGTGTTGGTCATCGTGGGGCATCCTCGCCAACGCACTAGGACGTGTGGATATGTGCCGTTCCTTGTGGTGATCACCTGCTCATCCAGTATACAATCTATATGCATGCGTTGAGGCTGGAAGAGGTGGACTCTCGGGTGGTGTATCACTCACAATAGAAGGAGAAAGCCCAAAGCTCACTAGGGATCACCGCGGGTTCCAATATGCTACCAGATCTGAAACATGGAACGTCGAACTGACACCATAGTCACCCGGTAGTTCAATATCGTACGCATTCGGACCCACTTGTTTCTTGACTCGGAAAGGGTGGGGATCGTGGACTTAGAGTGGCTTTCGGTCTCCGGGAGGAAACCAATCAGGTATGACCCTGATCTAGACGTACTCTCCCTTTGAATCCACGGATATATAGCATGCATCGGCTACCTCCTTATATGTGCTTGACTGGCCTTTTATTGACACGACTTAATGCAAACCAGATGAAAGAAAACAAACCATAGAAACAAACACACACACTTGAACTTAGACAAACCTATGGTTATGCAGACTATGCATATGCAATGGTGGACCAGGACACCCGAACATGTGCCCGTATACACTACTGGCAACCGGTGGTTGGCGGAAAGTGGTACTCCTAGACATCCTACTTTGTCCCTAGCATGCGGCTGCCCATTGGATTTGGGAGACTTGGGAGCGCTAAGAGGGCCGGATGTAGGTGTATCGGGCTTGGTGGGCGTAGGTGGCCCGGCCCGTGGGAAAGGGATGTGAAAGTGGACTTCCTCAAAGAGGTGGAGTGGAGGTTGTGGGCCAAAGGGCCCATGAAGAAAGGGATCGAAGGGATCAAAGAATGTGTGGCCCCTCGATATGGATTCCCTCATCTCAAGGTCCCATGTGTGGAATTCTAGAAGGTGTTGATGGTCACCTTCATCCATCGACGTAGATGGGACTGTGTATAGCAGATAGGGCTCCTCCCTCGGGATAAAAGGAGTGAAGTCAGGCTCGACCGGTAAGGGGAGGAGTAAAAGAACCTCCATGGTGATATGGCACACAGTGTACACGGAGGTGATAGACCCTAAGGATGTATGTGTGAAGCTACGACCTATAGGTTGGTCAAAGCCTGGAGCCAACAAGTGCATAAAAGTTAGTTGCCGGTCTAACCCTTTAAGAAGGTCATCCAATGTATCCACACGGTGACTAGACTGGAAAGTGGTGTGAAATGAATGGATTGGCACCAGAGGTAGGATAGGGTCCATAGATGGGAGGGGAGATGGGACCAAACCTATCTTAAGCCAGCTAAAGAGTGGCTCGGCTATGAGTAGCTTTCCCGTTAGAAACACGGGTAGCTCTGGCTGAGAAGGCTCCAAATAAAGATCGGAGAGTGAGGCTTCTCCAACCCTTTTGTCCCCTAGAGCTCGAGATGTCCGAGTGGGACACTGTCCTGCAAAGTGGCCGAATCCCAGGCAGCGATAACACTACTATCGTGAACCACTACACTCCTTGATAAGTGCGTCCTTACCCTTATCCTCCTGACGGACAGGGGGTATAGGCAAAGGGGCTCTCGTTGGTGGGGAACAAGGATCCACTATGATGGGGAGGGGACCGTGGGATGGAACCATAGATGGCACTGGATTGGGACTACCGGCTGTTACCTCCTTAGGTTCGTGTTTGGTTCCTCCCTGGCTAGGAGGTAGGCAAGGGAGAAGCAGGGACTCGATATAAGCACACTTCCTATCCACTTTATCCAAAATGAGTTGGAAGAGTTTGGCAATGGTGGGGTTTTGAGTAGGAGTAATGTGGTGGACTCTCCCATATGAACTCGGCTTAGTCGTGGACCTAGGCTCTTCTACATGCGCGGCGCGTTGCCTCCGATTATGGCCCACTTGGGTGGATGTGATTGGGTGGGGTCGGTTGGAGGTGACCGGGCTGGGTAGGTAGACCTTCCTAAGTTCGTCCTTCATCTCATGCCACGACTCGATGGGCCTTTGCCTCCTAACCTCTCTCATGCGCTCAATGCTCTCCCATTTCCAGGCGGCTTTGTGGACAAGCCTCTCTCGGGCAAAACTAACTTGCATGGCATCGGACATGGTGTAACATTCAAAATATTTGTCCATCGCGGCCTCCCAATTGAGGTAGTCGCCCGGATCATTAGAGCCATAAAAATCAGAGGCTTCGGGCCTACGGAAGGGGAGAGGATGGTTGCCAAGTCCATGGGTGGACCAACGGCCATATTGCCCGGGTGATGGGGATTCCATGTGAATTTGGCGGAACTACATGCTAGACATGACTATGTGGGAATGCACTAACTAGGAACCTAGACTTAACCCACTATTCGATACGGGACGGAGCTAATCGATCCGAAGATCACTCGCGTAAGTGTGCGGCCTTCCCGATAGGCATAACCTAACGATCGTGTCACACCTTTTGATATACCGAGTAGAGGAATAGAAATGCAACCTTGAACTTGAATGACCCTAGACTTGAACGACGCTCTGATACCAATTTGATGCGGGACGGATGACCGACTGGGGCTAAGACGTACGACCGAGTCGATGTGCGACCAGCACTAGCACACTAAGGCAAGCCGGGCGGCTGACCACCGTGGTATTCTCCGGGTGGAGACGTCTCTCAACAGTGACTCTCTTGAGCCCGACGATCGTCCCTTGTGAGGGAAACGTGGGGATCGCGGCGATTAAGAAATCACCGTCGCCTAAGGTGCTAATTCGCGCTCGGTGCTCGATTGGAGCCACGGAACGGGCGCTCACAACTCACAGTCGCGGTGAATTTGAACTGGCTAACGGCCCTAATCTCACAAACGCAGTAATATAGAAAGTATACTAAATAGCAAATGTGAGGATCGGAATGAGCACGTACCTCCACGCCTACGCGTGGGGAAGATTCCCGGTCGATTTCTGAACAACCCCGATATACAAATGCAATAAGATTACACTTTCAGAAATATTTGCCCACTCCACGCAGGGAGGTATAGGGCTACAAATGCCAATGTTGGGTTGCTGGAACCCAGGTTGACTGGCCACACTCGCAGGAGGCGAGGAACGCGCGCCGGAGCCGCTCGGGTACGCCTACGGAAAGCCGACCCGGTTCTGCCCGCGCTGGTCACCCTGCGCAGCGAGCTTGCGGAGGTTGGTACGACTAGATCCGATGCCCGATCGGAGCGCCGTTTATTGGAGAATGTCGGTGACGGGATGTAGTATCTTCACTCCGAGGGGCGCGATCAGATGCTTTCAGATCTGGGCGCAGCGACGAAACTTCTCTGGTTCTGGTTTTGTGCTTACAGAACTGCACAGCGACACAATAAAAATATGAAATAATGGTTGCCGGTGTCGGATCGGGGCGTTCTTTGTGGGAGAACGTCGGCGACGCCCTGAGGAAGAAATACTCTGAAGACCTCTCACATGGATCTTGGCCGGATGAAGATGGGGCAGGCTCTGAAAGTCGACTCAGATCTCAGCGGGACCTGCTCAGACCTGCCTGTGTGATCCTACGAGATCTGTTGGCACGATCAGCACCGGTCACGGATCGAGGCAAAACCAGAGGCAACACAAAGAGGACTTGAAACACTACGACTTCTATTTAGAAAGCAACTGCATATGGTGTCGGGGTTGAGCTCCAAGAATTAATACACAGACATCTTCATATCTGGACTGCACTCTGGGACAGATCTGCGCGCCGCCACGAGGAAAATCACCACCGGAGCTCCCGAACTCGGATCGTCACGAAACCAGCGCTGAATCCTTGCTAACTCATAGTAGTATCAGGGATAAATCAGGTGGAACTAGAAGATAAGAGTAAGAGGGGGGTAGAGGGTCGAGTCTCACGACCTGAATGCTGTCCAGTCACAGGATAGGGTTGGGAGTCACACCCAAAGAAGGAGAAGTGAATCACTCACTTAAGGCAATTTCTCACAAAATATTTTCATCAATCCTTAAACACACATTGTACAAGCCTTTAAATAGGCAATGGAGGGGAGGGGGCTGCGTGGGATACACAATGAGAGAGGGGGAAGGGTGCCATTACAATGTGATAGTGAAAGGGGGGGACAAGGGGCAATGGTGACTTACCTAACTTTGAATTTTCTTGTAAAATGTTAGGTTGCAGCCATTGGAAAATTGACTAGCAGCCATCTAATACCCCATGTGGTGAATGAAGAAGAGAAAAAAACCAAACCAACTAGCCTAATAAGCCGAAATAGGGGGCGCCCCCTTCTTGGGCCTAGAATGGGCCACTTGGTGGCCTTGGCTTAAGCAAGCCCAACAAGCCAATATGGCGTAAGGCCATTCCCATCTTAAGAACCCAAGAGTGAAAGAAGCCCATTCTAGAATGAGGCCTCTCCCACTTAGAGAGCCCATATAGAAAGGGAGCCCAATTGGGCCTTGCTAGGCTAATGTGTGCTTCATATTGGTCCAAGGCCTTTCCTTTCTTAAGGAAAGCTTAAGGGCCTTTAACCACTTGGCCTTTTAAGGGTCTAGCAACCAGCCCAATATGAAAACCCATGTATAATCTTCAATACAAGCCCAAATTTAATGCTAAAAGTGTCCAAATTGAATCCAAATGGTCCCCAATTAGATGGGAAGCTGATGTAGTCCACTTTGCGCTCCGCGTATGGCACCGTCGGTTCGCCGACGTGTCACGTGATCGCCCTGATGTCCGCACCACCGAGGGTGCAACAATTAGGCCGGGGAAGTTCATCCGTCCGTGTGTCGTCCTCCTTGTTGTGTTCCTTTATGCGTGCATCCTTCTCCCTGCCCCTTTAGCTTCTAAGGGGGGATTTATAGGAATTTGAAGGGGTGGGGGTCGGGTTTAGGCAGACCAAGTTGAGGGTCCAACTTGGTCCGGCTAAACCCCCCAAATAGTATTTTTATTTCATTTTTTTTGTAATTTTTTGTGTATTTTTGTGTATGTAACGGAGTGGAGGAGATGGGGTTTAGGCGGACTAGCCCAAGGGGCTGGTCTGGTCCGCCTAAACCCCTCTTCGGAGGGTAAAATTCTTTTTTTTATTATTGGATGGGGTTTAGGCGGACCAACCTGGGGATCCAGGCTGGTCCACCTAAACCCCTCCCTAGGGGGGGTTTGGGCAGACCAAAGTGGTCCTTTTTTAATTTAAAAAATCTTTTCTTTTCTTTTTTTAATTATCCAAGGGGTTTAGGTATACTAGCCTGGGGGTCCAGGCTGGTCCGCCTAAACCCCCCAAGGGGGGTGGGGGGTTTATGTGGACCAGCCTGGGGGCCCAGGCTGGTCCACCTAAACCCCTCCGCAAGGGGGTTTGGGCGGACCGGGTTGGAAGAGAGAGAGGGGGGAGTGGTCCCACCTCTATAAAATTTGATTTTTGGTTATCTTTAGCCCCACTTTGACTCAGTTTGAACGCTAGAAGACAAAGGACACATGCTTGGATTGGTTGATAGGCTACTTGTGTGCGCAGACCGAGGGATTGACGTGTGCGACTTGATGTTATCCCGGGGCTCCGTCTTCACGAATTCTTCTACGTACGGGTACGACGAAAGAACTTTACACAAACCTCGGACCAAATTTGCGCGAACGGGGACTGGGGAGGACCGTCAGGTCTCCGAGCTGGGGAGAAGGCGTGGCCCCCTGGGGAATTCACCCTCCCCGGGGGCGCGGCCACGCCCTAGGGCGAACTGGCCACGGGCGAGCTACAACCCCGAGGGATGGCCCCCGGGGGTCTTCTTTCGTCGTCTGAGGATGTCCTTTGAAGGACACGGAGTTCTGGGATATTGAGATGGCCCATGGGAGCTGTTGTTCTTCAAGTCGTAGTGGCCGCTCGCAAGGTGTTCGGGCGAATGCCCGACACACCCCGGGTTGCCGAACGAGCTGCGTAGGTGACCGACGGGTCCTGGATATAGCCTAGGGCCAAGGGTAGAAGTCCATAGGGGTTGCGAGGAGGCTCCTTGGGCACATGGGCCTTGCCTCGTATTACGTGCCATGTTGTACGGTGGGTTGGCAGGGTAGCCTCGGGTTGGCCCGAGAGCTAAAGTTGGGTGGCATATTGCCACGTGTCTGAGGGTCGGGGGTGGCCCCTACTTGCTGGGGGGTCGTTGTAGGACCCAATTAGTGTGCTAGAGCAACGGGGTCGCCCGTGGGTTGGTGTAGAAGGGTTGAAACACGTGCGCCCACAAGGTGTTCAACAGAATGCCGAACACACGTGCGTGAGCCGTACACACGTGCTGCGGGCCTCCCGAGCCTATGGTTGACCTATTTGGGTCTCCCTTTGACCTTGGAGGGTTGAAAGAAGGTGTCCCGAGGGAGGCCCCTAGCCTTTTTACTGGGTGGCACGTTGCGTGGCTTGTAGTTGGAGTGTCCCCGGGATGGCCCGGCTGGTCATGTAGAAGGCGGGCAAAGTCCACAACTTAGGAGTCGGGAGTGGTCCCGATTGATTGCTAGTGCCGCCGTATACCTCGGCTAGCAGGTCGGGGCTATTGGTCGGGCCCACTGGGTTTTTAGAGGGGCCAGGTAGCCCGTGACTTGAAGGTGTTTGAGGAAATTCTTGAACCCTTATTTCTGGTATTTTGCTGGAGAAACTGTCCGGGTACAACAAATGCCCCCCATGGGTCATGCGTCAGAGGCGGAGACGAGGGCGTACGGCCCGTGAACCTCTCCTTTTGAGTTTTTGTAGTTGCATTTTGATGCTTCATATACTTGTGCTTTATTGTATTGCATGTGTTGAATTTCTAGCACGCTGACCATTTTGGTGTTCTATCTTGTAGCTATGGCACGATTCAGTAGGGACGAGAGGGTCTCGAGGCGTGTGGTCCGGGCGGAGGACCACTGGGTGAGGAGGACCGAGCGGCCCATGCCCCCATTGGGTCCGCCAGTCATCACTGCAGCTAATGTGGAGCAGCTCGACTGGGGGCACACGACTGTGGCGGAGGGCCCCGTTGGTGAGCGCGGCAGCGAAGTTGGGGCTGTGGAGTTGGCATACGCGTCAGAGGCGGGTGGGCTCTACACTTACGATCGTAGCGGCGGCTACCCAGTGGAGTTCCCTCTGGACCGTCACTTGTTTGAGTTCATCAGGCGCTTTGTCCCACCAGGCATGGAGGAGAATGACTCTCGGGTTGTTGGAGCCCTCCGTCGACTGGAGCGGGCGATCTTGGTGGGCCGAGATAGTTTGCACGGAATCGTTCTTTGTGGCTTTCCAAGTTTCTCTGTGGACTACTGGAGGCAAAGTCAGTTCCCCAGTGCTGAGTGCTGGGCTTCTTCAGCAGAGCAGACCAGTTTGGAGTCCACGCTAGAGTGATGGGTCCCGCTTCTTGGGATTTGCACGGACACCATCGGGCAGAGACAGAGGGCACTCCGGGATTAGCACTGGAGCCATTGGGGCTGGAGTATGCCAGAGAGGGGTATGACGACCACAGCCTTCTATCCGAGATTCTACGATTGAATGTTGTTAGTTGGTATGGCCGTTGGGTGGTGATTTCATCACACAGATACTACCAGGGAGCCACCAAGTGGTTGATGGGCATAGTACACCACTACCAGGTGCTGCTAGACCGAGTTGATATCAGATATGTGGTGACCGCGGCTTTGTACGGGTATCCCTGCTACACGGGGCTTTTACAGGCACTGATAGAGCGCTTCAATTGAAGGTGGAACACCGTGGCAACAGTTGAGGGAGAGACCTCGTGAGACTTGTGGTCCCTATACAGGATCTCCGGGTTGTCGATCAGAGGCGAGGGGTACGAGGAGGTAGTGCTGGATGACCTCCATCATAGCCACACTGACGGACACGGGAGGTATCAAGTTTCTTACAGCTACCGATATTTGCTGAAGACCCGGAGGGATTTAGCCCTTGTCGGGAGAGAGAGAGTAGCACAGACTCCGAGTGTGACGTTGAACACTTGGGTCCGCCACTTTTATAATGGACTTTTCTACTTTCACTAGGAGTTTGCAAGAGACCAGGCTCCAAGGGAAGAGTACACAGAGGTGGAGCTACGTTTCTGGACATATACCAGGTACATCTATGCACCATAGGAGGGGTGGAACCCCATTAGACTGCCAAATGTGACGCACATGGCCGCGTACTTGGCGTACTGGTTGGTGACGTTCATGGTCCCACACGGGGAGTACGGCCAACTGAGAGTGGAACTGTTGTGGCCTGCATGCCAACTGGCAGAGGGACGAAGGCTGACCTTAGCCCAGGCGGCTTTGGCCAATGTTTACTAGGGACTGGGGGTATTGGCGGCGCACCCGACACCACGCGAGCGGAGTCTGCTTCTGCCGACCCACTATCTCAATGCATGGGCTGGCCTACTGTTTCCAGGGTTGGTGTCTCGTGGGTGTATGGTGGACCAGGCAGCACTACTGTTGTTTAGCTTCACTGGGCAGTCGGATGGGGATGCAGTTGTATAGCTGGAGGAAGCCAAGAGAGTCTTATGTTACTTGCCCAGTAGGGGCGAGGAGGGGATTCCTTTTGACGATGCCACCAAGGACTCCCACCTAATTCTAGTGCCTTCAAATGGCGGGGCGGCCTGCGCCCTTCCTTATCAGCAGGAGCCGGACGTGGCATTATACACAAAGTGGGTGATGGGCTCCCGGCCAGCGGTGCTACCTCTACACTGGTCTGTGACAAGCTTCCTAGAGCCGTACTACCCGCATAGGTTTGCCCAAAACTTCAGGTACGACCAGGGGATCCCGCTGAACCAGGAGTTCCCTTTGGCAGGTCGTCAGTACAGAGGCTGGGACATGCACTTGCTAGCTGCGGCGTGGTGGGACTTCTACTATCGCCGAGAGCCGGAGCGGCTGCCGACACCCGCACTAGAATGCAGGGGACGGTTCGACGTCTACTATGCCAGGTGGTGGTTCGAGCACAACCATCAGTATCGGCAGAAGGCCTCAGCAATCCAAAAAGCTGAGGAGACACACATCTTGCAAGAGGATCTGCCCCTCATTGCACTAGACGGCGGGTACCTGTGGACTCGCTTCTCTTGGATTCACAGGGAGATGGAGCAGTTAGCGCAGAAAGCACCCCGGGGGAGCCGAGGCTCACTGTCTGCAGGGCGGAGTGGAAACGGGGCACTAAAGCCCCTCAAGCAGGAGTGGGTAGCGCCTGGAGGTACTGGAGCGGCAGCGCCTCGACCCGGGGCGTCGAGGACTTGGTGGACCCAGATCCTAGCCGATTACGGGTTCGAGCAAAGGGGGTCACTGGACCGAGTGCTCCCTAAGGGGAGTTTTGAAAATACGGCGATTGACGACTAGAGGCGTCATATCACCCATGCGATCGGGTTGGCTGGACCCGTAGAGCTCGTGTCCCTTATCGAGTGCGCCTACACCCTGAGGGACGTGAAGGAAGCGGTCGCGAAGGCTGCACGGGTCGTGGGCTTGAAGCCGGAGCAGTTGGTTCCTCTGCCGCAGACTCCCTTTGTGGCTTCAGGTAAGACCTCTTTGTTAGCCTGTTATCCCTGCTTTGTTGTTTTCTAGGGTACATGGCTGAGAGATCTTATGTGGTTGTGTTTATTTGTAGGTTCTGCGGCGGACATGGATCACCCCTCCACGGGGACGTCTTCTGGGGATGCTGACGGGGCCCTTCAGCCCCGACGAAAACGGCCTCGGGTAGAGACTTAAGTCAGGGAGGCCGGCGAGTCCTCTCGAGGGCCCGCTGCCAGGGAAAACATTGAGGCAGAACCGGATCTGAGTAAGTGCTACATCTGCCTACTTGTCTTATATTGATTTAGCTTTTGTGATCGGCTAACTTTGTGTAACTAGATTTGCTCTTCACAGTGCCACTGGAGGCCGGGACTGACGCGGCCTTCTCGCCACCTCAGGAGGTCGACCAGCTACCTGACGATGGGGTTGATTGCGAGATAGACATGGAGGGGCTCCTTCATCTGATGGACGAGGCTCCTCCCAATGTTGGAACCTTTCCCGATTTTGATTCGTGGAAGGTCTCAAAGGATGTTCAGCAAGGTAAATAGATCTAAGACCGAGCATATTGTGTTCATGGCTGTATTTGAATCTGGGAGTTGACATAGTTGCTGGCATCATGTAGAGGTGGCTGGGGCATCAGTGACTACAGCTCCCTCCGAGGTGCGAGGTGAGGTGCCCCCGCCTGTCGACGGGCAGGAGCCTACATGTACCAAGGATGACTTGGGTAAGTGTTGCACTGTTATGGAGGGGATTACCCTTGTATTGTACAATTGCCAGGCTGCAGACATTGACTATTTTCATGTTGTTATTTGCCAGGTGAGGATCCTGCCGCTACTCTGGAGATGATTCAGGAGCTGGTCCGTACCGGCCCATCAATGTCCCTTCCCTCCTTTGAGGGGAAGCCTGAAGGGAGGAGTGCTTCTATGCCGTCTCCGGCCAAAGAAGCATCTAGCCTATTACCACAGCTGTTGGCAGGGGTGGAGCAAGTTTCCCTGCCAGCTGTGGTGTCGGCCTGTACTGTGGGGCTGGTCGGGTCTTCAAGCATGGGACCCTCAGGCACGTAGCTGGGGACTTAATCATTTCTATCAAGCCCTTTGTGTTGATTGTCTTCTAGTGCTGAGATCATGTTGGCATTGTTTACAGGTGCCCCTTCGCCTCTAGAAGAAGGTGAGCTGCCCCATGACGGGGCTGGAGTGGTGGAGGAGGGGCCCACTGAAGTGGCTCCGGTTGAGGGCAATGAAGAGATCATCAACATCGAAATGGTTTCGGAGGGGAGTGCTCTGGCTAGTGAGTTTTCTACTTGCAATTCTTAGTTGGAGAGCCGCCCTTGTATTAAGCTGAGCCCTTTGGTGACCTTGTTTGCTTCTTTGGCTTGCAGGAGCTTCCGATTCGGCCAGCTCCGAGAGTTCGTCAGGGGTCTCGTCGAGCTCTCCAGATGACGGCAGCTTGGAGATGGAGACAGAGGAGGGTTCGAGCTCGAGCTCTTCATCCTCCGGGGTCTCTACTAGCAGGGAGGTTCTGACGGGGACCATTTCTGGAGGTAGGCGGTGGTCCCTTTCATCCTCATATGGTGCTTATTTGCTTGACGTGGCAGAATGCTGACGTTCTTGGGTTACCAGCAGCGTTAGAGTCCGGAGAGGAGCGTACGTCGGCTCCTGACGAGGGCGGGCAGGAGGAGCCCCATGTCCCACCCGTGCTTCCTGGGGATGACGGGACGGTGGAGGAATCACTACCCTCTCCGACCCTTGCGGGTGATGCTGTCGAGGCGTAGGAGCGGTTGCCCTCCCCGACCCCGGCAGATGATGCCGCCGGGATAGCCGAATTTGCTTCAGGTAAGGAACCAAAACTTGTCTTTTCCTTTTTCTCAGGTTTTTCACCTTATCTGTCGAAGGAAGTGTTACGTGTTTTGCTCACCCCCTTTGGTGTTTGTCGAAACTATGCATGTTCCACTGGAGTGCTGGCATGTAGAGACCCCTCCCTGGATTTAGGGGTCGAGTGGCCTACATCCGCTTCTTCGCCAGAGCCATTGCTGGAGGCGAGTGTAGGTGACGCCCTGCTCCAGCGAGCACGAGGCTACTCACAGAGCGAGCCTCTTCCCTCTCCAGAGGACCTGAGGCAACAGTTGTGGGAGTGCACCCAGGGCTACCACGCGCTCGGCTTCCCATGCGAGCTCTGGATGTCCTGGTTAGCAGGGATCTAGGCCGAGTACCTACGACTCCGCGAGGTTCAGGAGCAAAGGGCTTGGAGGCTAGCAGCGATCCGAGAGGCACAGGAGGAGCGGCCTCAGCTTGTGTCAGCCATAGCTGACAGAGGAATCACGCCTAAGTGACCACGCTGGCATCTCAGGAGCGAGCCGCACAACTGAGGGAAGTGGAGAGTTGGGATGAGGCCTTGAGGAAGGCCTGGGAGGAGCAGCAGGCAGTCACCGAGCACGTCCGAGCTGAGTGGTAGGAGGCCGAGACGATCGCCAGAGCTAGTGCCCAACTCCTGTCCACCCTGGAGGCGGAGCTCGCAGCTGCGGACTCTCACCTTGTAGCGCTAGAGGGGACTGAGCCTGAGACATGATTGTATCTTTCTCCTTTCTCTTTTTTTTTGATATATGGAGTGTATAGATTTTGTCACCCAAGGACATGTCTTGGGATCCTTTTATAGAGTATTAACGACAGACTCCAGATCTTTTGCTCACTGGTTTGTTCCCTCTCTTCTCCGATGGAATGGAGTGATGCACGTGAACTGACGACCACTTATTGTTAGTCGTGCTTGTTTGTTCTACGACGCCTCGGCACGAGTGATGAGGGACAACAGGGACAAGGTTTAAGGAACTTCATGTTAGAAGCTGGAGGCTGGGCACTGGGTGGTAGGGGAAAGAAAGGGCTATATGTGGGGACCAATCGCCTTGGAGGGTAGAAGTCTACATACCACGGAACCAACGTAGGCTCACAGGAATGGGGTAGTTCACGTGGTTTAGGGTTGTAGAGGTGATGCTGGAGGGTATGTTAACCCTATGCTGGATGGTGGAATATTGGCTAACATTATGCCGTTAGCTGGAAAATGGGATTCACATGTGCCTGGGAAAGTAAGATTGAGCCGGTCGGGTGGCCTAGGAAGACATGGGAACCAGGACCAGAACTGGGACAAGGACTAGAAATTAAAATTGAAACTACGATTGGAAGCGGAGGCTGGAGCTGAAACTAGCTGGGTGACCTGGAAAGGTGCGATGGATGGAAGCTGGAGCTGGGCCGGATGACTGGCCTGTAGAGGCATTGTAGCCGAAACTAGCCTTGGAAGTTGAGCGGTTACTCTGTGAGGGCATCGTGGCCAGAACGGGGGTTGGAGACTGGGCGGCTGGCCTGTGATGGCGTTGTAGCTGGAACTGAGATTGGAAGCTGGGTGGCTAGCCTGTGAAAGCATTTTAGTCGGAACTAGAACTGGGAGTTGGCGGCTGGCCTGCGAAGGTGTTGTAGCCAAAATGGGAACTGGGAGCTGGCAGCTGGCCTGTGAAGGCGTTGTAGCCGAAACTGGGGTTGGAGACTGGGCGGTTGGCCTGTGAAGGTGTTGTAGCCGGAACTGGGACTGGGAGCTGGTGGCTGGCCTGTGAAGGCGTTGTAGCCGAAACTGGAACTGGGAGCTGGCGGCTGGCCTGTGAAGGCGTTGTAGCCGAAACTGGGGTTGGAGATTGGGCGGCTGGCCTGTGAAGGCGTTGTAGCCGAAACTGGGGTTGGAGATTGGGCGGCTGGCCTGTGAAGGCGTTGTAGCCGAAACTGGGACTGGGAGATGGCGACTGGCCTATGAAGGCGTTGTAGCCGAAACTGGAACTGGGAGCTGGCGACTGGAACTAGCACTCGGGATGACCGACCCTCGGGGGTGTAGTGACCATCATCATCGTGGAGTGATGCTAAGGTTGCCGTCAGCTAGGCGTCGCGGTTGATAGCTTTCATTAGCGAAGAGTAGAGAGGGAGAATGAATTTTTTTATTTTCTTTTTTTTTACTAGCCCTACTGCCCTTGTGGGTTTTCGCCAGAGCTGCCCCCCTTTTGCTTTTTTCGGTGCGCCCTTGCGGGTTTTCACACAAAGGGGTTACCCGATTTTGCCTAAGGCGCCCTTTCGGGTTTTCACCTTAGCTGGGTCAGTGGCAATTTTTGCACCTAGTCGGCTCCCCGTAATGGATTCAACGAGGCCAGCCACGGTATCTCTATTTTTAACCCCATTTTTTTATTTTTCTTATTTTGAGACTGGCGTCCGTAGCATGTTGCTGTCAGGGGATGTAACCTGAGGCTGGGAGGTGTGGGTAGCCTGATATTTTTTGGCCATTAATGAGGGTTTTTAGAAATCCTCATGCCATGGTGGCGAGGGGCCACTTTGTCATGTCAAGATGTGACTGGAGTTATGGCTAGTGGATCAAGGATTGTATGGGAGAACTGGGATTATAATGAAGCTTGAGGGCTTTGGATTTGCAAGGCATGTAGGATATAGTGGCATAGACTGATGGGTGTCTGGGAATGTGCTGGGATATAAGTCTACTGGGATGGTGACTGGGAGATTGACTGTCACAGGGACTGGTTGACCTGTGTTGTCGAAGCAAGGGCCAAAGGTTGCCCACACTGAGTGGGAGTAATGCAAGGCCAACTGGGGATTGGAGGGTTTGTGCCGTAGCAGTGCAAATGGATTGGAGACTGGCTCTGGATGAGGCTAACGGCCCACCAAGAAATAGGTGGAAGGCCGTTCCGACTGGTAGGGAGAAGAAGATTTTCTCGTTATCGGCTCTACCGCCCTTTCGGGTTTTCGCTAGAGCCAACCCCCTTTAGCTTTTTCCGACCCTCCCTTGTGGGTTTTCACGTCGAGGGGTTTCTCGATTTTGCCTGAGGTGCCCTTTCGGGTTTCCACCTAAGTCGGGTTACTGGCCTTTTTGTCCCCAGCCACCCTATTGTGGTGAGGATGACTGGGTCTGCCGGGGCATCTATATTTTTAACCCCATATATATATATATATATATATATATATTGACTTACCTGGGAGCCTGATGGCTAGACTGGTGCTGGTGTAGAAGTGCCCGTGCTCCTGTGGTGATGGGAATGTGTGGAACGCACTAAATTTTGATGGATGAAAATATTGGGATATTGGTGGTTTTATCGATTCGAGATCATCTGTCCCATCGGGCGTGCCAAATTGTGGAACGCACTGGATTTCGAGTTAAAAATATCATGCTATCGGTGGTTATATCGATTCGGGATCATCTGTCCCACCGGGCGTGCCAACTTGTGGAACACACTGGATTTCGAGTTCGTGAAAGATATCGGGGTGTTCTTTTTATCAGTTTATCGGTTTATCTAGTGCGAGGGCGTGCCAGTCACCTAGGTGACAATGTGTTCGGGATTCAAGACTGGAGTGGTCCGAAGCCCGGGGTGCACTTCATCTGACTAATCAGACGATTGTGGGTATCGGGTCGGGACTGGAGACCCGCCGCGCCATAAAGGCCACGGCGTTAATTACATCCCCTCGGAGAGGGGAAGACCTCTGATTAATCGCCAAGGAAAGGGGCCAAATGACCTAAAGATCGTTCTTCATTAAAGCATGCAAGTTGGGTTGACATGATTTAAACCCTCCGCATCGGTATGCAAAATGACGTTCAAAACCATACAAATACTTTCTGCGAGTGCGGCAAATTTAATGCAAGTGTGGGATTAGATCCCGGTATATATATATATCAGTCACTAACGGACCATCTAGTGTTCGGTCGAGAGTCCATATTCGAAGCATCGAAGGTAACAACAAAGACATTCGGATATCTACCGTAGGTACAGCACGTTTCATGTGGATGCGGGATCGGATCCCGGAAGAAGTGGGTCAAGCTGATGAACTATCGGCCCAAGAGGTGCACAGATCATGACCATGTCGGGGATCCCGAGGTCAACATCCGATACCACGAGGCATCATTGCATAGTCCGGGGGAGCGGGTTGTTAAGTGTAAAGCCAAAACTCGACAACGTGCGCCCTCGCATACGGATCGACCTGTGCGGTCAGGTCGCGGGGGTCAAGGGGGCAGCGCCCCTTGCGGGGGTTTCCAGGGGCAACGCCCCCGGAACAAAAATTTAATTAAGGCACGGGTATGCTATTGTCATTGTTCCGATCATTGAGTTAAGTGTTTTATTCCCATTCCATTCTTTCTATTTTGTTTATTGATTTAGTCCTTATTCTCTGGTTTATTCTTTAGTTTCAATAGTTCTCTTTCTTCTTTTCATTCTTTTAGTTTTCTTTTAGCACGCCGTGTTGGCACGTTGCAAGGAGATGGGCGCGCCAGTTAAGGGGCGCCGGGTGAAGATGTGAAGGGGGCGCGCCGGGTAGAGGCATCCATGGGCGCGCCGGTTTAAGGGAGTTCAAGGGGGGGGGCGCCGGTTAAGGTCCAGGAAGGGGGGGCGCACCGGTTTAAGGCTCAAATAGGAGGGCGCGCCGATTTAAGATGGAAATGGAGATGGAGGGGGGGCGCGCCGTTTAGCATCCAAAGAAGGAGATGGGGTTACGAGAATGATGTTAAATCGGCGCGGTGAGGGGTGACCGCGCCGGATTAGGCCACGCCGGGACAGCTTGAAAGAGGTTTTATTTCAACCCTTTTATGCTCTATTTCTTGTTTCTTTAAACTGTAAGTCGGTTTATTGATTAGTTGTTCATCTTATGGACGGATTATGTTTACGGAAAGAAGATTTAAGTGTTTTAATTGTTTATTCAGGTGGATTAGTGTGATGATTCAAGTGTTTCATTCGGGGGGTTTAGTTCACGGAGTTTACTATGTGTTTCTTTTCTTTCACCCGTGGGCAAGTTCTATGATACGTTTATTCATTGTTCTTGGTGTTCTTGTATGTTCTTGACCCTGACGAAAATAGGGCAGCACCTCCCCTAGACCCGAAGGGTCCGGGGGAAAAAAATGGGGCGCGCCATGCGGAGAGAACTCCGACGGCCCCGAAACATCCCGGTGTGTGCATAAGCAACGACACCAGTAAAATTACCCCATTTGGGGTCGGAGATCCCGAGGGCTAGCCTACAAGGGAAACCGGTGACCCATGGGTTGTTGCGATCATGTAGACTTCTCCCGTATGGGGCCGGAGGTCCTGAGGGCAAGCCTACAAGGGATTCCGGTGACCCAGGAGTCATCCGATCGTGGCCGAACACAGCGTGAGAGCCGAAGCCGACACATGAACATGGCGGAGGGGAGATCCAGGGGATAGCAGTAAAGAGAAGTGAATGCATGCATACGTATATATCTATCTACAGATACATATGTACATATCTATTCATATATGATCCGATGAAAACATATGGACTTGCGAAAGGGAAGGGATGAGCGAGCATCAAAATCAGGTTTCATGAGGGAGATAAGTGAGGATCGGGGTTGAAGGCCCCATGCTTCATTTCCATTTAAACAGGAGAGCTACATCGAGGCCGGACGTCGCCGAGTAGAATACAAGGGAAGAGGAGAAAGACAATGACCCACCCTCACATGGCTGGCTCTCACTCTTCCTCCCCTTTCTCTCCCACTCTTTCTCTCTTCTTCTTCACACAGGCTTCGGGCTTCAAGGGGTTTCTCTCAGAAGAAAAGCTTCTGCCTTTCAAGCTTCCAAGAGTTGTCCCTTCTCTCCAACCGATCAAAGTTCCCCGTGGTGGGCTTTTTATAGGGGCTAGTGGCCCTGTCGAAGGGAGAGGCCCCCCCTTATTTTTCTTTATTTCTTCTTCTTTCCATCTTACTTCACCTGCAATGCCTCTGCCGTGTCGCCGTGTCGAGTGCCGTTGTCGTGGACGTCACCTCCGCCGCAGCTACAGTGTGATCGGGAGAGGGGCAGAGGCATGGCCTCCTCCTTCACTGGTGTATCCACTGCTAGCCATGTTGCTTTCATCATTTGCAGGGGAATGGGCGGCCGACGGACGAAGTGAGCGTTCGACGGTGCAGGGCTCGAGAGTTTCAATTCACGGCATATGCTCGGTTGCCCAACGGATCGAAGCAGACATCTAGCCATTTTAAGCAGTTCATCGACGTGCTGTTCGCAGGAAACAGGGGACCGTATTGATGACGGGATGGCTTCACTGCACGCCGAAAGCGCTTCAGAGAATAGGTTCAGGGGTTAAAACGGCGCCATATTCAAAGGGGCACCGTTTTAAGCAAAGATGAAGGCCCCTTCTAGCGCGCCGTGTAGCCAAAGAAAGAAGAGGGGTGCGCCGTTTTAAGAGGGGGGTGCGCCGTTTTAAGGTGCACCATTTTAAGGCCCCTTCGTGCCGTTTTAGGCACTAAACGGATTCTTCTCGAAGTCGCGGCCATTTATATGAATGTTGGCATTCCCAAAATATTCCGGTTGCGATGTATGGCCTCTGTAATATTCCGTTCGTAGCCTTTGGGGCCCGGTCCCAGACTCTGCGTGACTTTCGGTGCACGTCGGGCTGTGTCAGAGTTCCCGACTCTTCTTCGATTCAGCTCTAGGCACGGCCGGCTGTAGAGTTGTGGCCATATCTTCCGCCCGGGGGGCTCCCTCATTGGCTAGTGGACCACTAAGCGAGTCCTCATCCTGATCGGGTGAGGCATGAGGTTTATTTGGCATTTCCATCTTCGGCTTGCTCTCGAGTGTTTAGACGTGCATGCCGTATGATCATCATTGACATTTTTCGACGTCCACAGAATGAGGGCAGGAGATCAGTCCCCGCGGATGCCTAGCGGTGGTTTTGAAGAGCTGAGCTTACTGGTTGACTGGGAATTGTAGACTGGGAGGACTGGCCGGTTAAATCCATCACGGGGAAGGGCCGGTCTTATTTGTAGTAGCTAGGACATGCGCCTTAGTCTGGCTGACGCGCGAACTTGTGTTTCGGTGCATAATATAGCTTCATGTGTTTGCCGTTGAGAGGCAAGAATGGTCTATGACCTTTGTGATCAACAACCGTGTAAGCCCCACCCTCGTAGACATTTTGGATAATATACGGACCTCGCCAATTTGACTATAGTTTTCCACTGGAGCGCCCTGCCATGACTTCTTTTTCCTTGATCATGACAATGTCACCTTGTTTGAAGGCTTGCTGCTTGACGAGCTTATCATACGCCCAGGCCATGCGGGCCTGGTACACTTGCAGGTGTTTGTAGGCTCCGAGCCGTTTACCTTCTAGATCGGCGAGCTCTTCTAGCCTTCTCTGGTACTCACTTTTGTTAGGGCCGACAAGGCCGGTGTGGATCGCCATATGGTAAGAAGCTAACTGGATTTCGATGGGAATAATTGCTTCTGTCCCGTAAGCTAGGGTGAACGACGAGCACCCCGTAGGGGTTTTATAGACCGTCTGATAGGCCCATAACGCTTCAAAGGCCTTCTCACCCCAATCGCGTTTCCAGTGGCTAAACATCTTAACTAGGAGCTTGCAGAGGGTTTTGTTGAAGGCTTCTGCCAAACCGTTAGCCTGGGGGTTGTAGATCGAAGAAGTTCTCCAGTCGATGTGGAATTTAGCTGCTAACTGGTATACAGCCTTATTTTTGAATGGTGTCCCATTGTCGGACACTATGCGACTAGGAGTGCCGAATCGGTATATGATGTTGTGCCGGACGAATCTGGCAACCACCTCGCCGGTGACTTCTCGCAAAGGGAGAGCCTCCGCCCAGCGGGAGAAATAATCAGTGGCAGCCAAGATGTATTTATGGCCCTTGGAAGATAGCGGGAAGGGCCCCGTAATGTCCATGCCCCATTCAGCAAATGGCCAGATGGGGGCTGTAGGACGTAGTGGATTGGGAGGCCTTCTGTGTACCGGGTCAAAGGCTTGTCATTGATGGCATATACGGGCATACTGGACACAGTCCACGTACATGGTCGGCCAGTAGAAGCCTTTGAGTTTGATGTTGTGCTTCATTCGGTCTCCAACCTAGTGTGCGCCGCACAACCCGGAGTGGACCTCCTGCATGACGGCTCGAGCTTCGGCGAGGGAGACACATCTCAGAAGAATAGACTTGTCCTTCTCGTAGATGAGCCTATATAGGGAGTCGCCAATCAACTCGTAAGCGGTTGCTCGATGGAGTAGCTGGACTCTTTGAGCTCAATCAGGGGGGAGCCACCCTTTCTTGAATTTGATGATGGGCGTATGCCAATCATCCTCTTCTGGAGGCGTACTCTGGTCAAGGTCGTGGACCTCGTAAATGGTGAGACCGGTATTGCCTTCGAGTGAGCTCGGCATCAGCCTTCTATGTTTGATGATGATGTCAACCTCGCCCTTGGGCGAGAGCTTGATGGCCGCGGCCAATTTTGCTCAGGCATCTGTCTGAGCGTTGCTGCTTCCGGGAATATGATCTATTTCAAAGAAATAGAACTTCTGGGTTAATCTGGTGACAACGGTATGGTACAGAACCAACTCTGGCTTCCGCACATCATAGATGCCGAGGACCTATCGGACTATCAGCTGGGAGTCCCCGTAGGCTTTGAGACATTTAATGCCCATGTGGAGAGCCATCTGGAGCCCAATGAGTAGAGCTTCATACTCGGCCTCATTGTTGGTCAGGGATTTCATGAGGGCACATGAGTTGTACAAAACTCCACCCTAAGGAGTCAAGAAAATAATGCCGACACTTGCCGTAGTGGCTGGATCGTAGTTGCTCCGGGTGATCCCTCGGGAAACACCGTCGAAGTAGAGCTCCCAGCAAGGCATGCTGGTTGTGAGAGCACTTGGCTGCCAATAATGCAAGACATCTCCACTCTGTTCAACTAGTTGTTGTGATTGAACAATAGTGGTTGTGAGAGTGCTTTGCTGCCAGTAATGCAAGACATCTCTGCTCTGTTCAACCAGTTGTTGTGATTGAGCAGCAAGGGACTCCTCGTCCGGGAGCTCCGAGTTGAAGGGTGAGTCGTCGTGTACTGGATGGGCTGCCAAAAATTCAGCCATACCTTGTCCCTTAATTACTTTTCTAGGGACATAAGTAATGTCGTACTCCATCAATAGGAGAGCCCACCTTCCCAGTCTGCCTGAGAGGACAGGTCACTGAAGGAGATACTTCTGGGGGCCGTGCTTGGATATAAGCTCGACTTGATGGGACATGAGGTAATGCCGCAGCTTCTTAACTGCGAATACCAATGCCAAGCAGACCTTCTCCATAGGGGAGTAGCGGTACTCGGCACTGATTAGCTTCCGGCTGAGGTAATAGAGGGGCTGCTCTTTACCTTCCCCATTGGTTTGTGCCAATAGAGATCCCAGCGAAGTGTCCATGGCAGCAATGTAAAGGATGAGGGGTTTACCCTTGATCGGTGCCCCCAGGACTGGGGGAGTAAGGAGGTACTCCTTGATTTGCTTGAAAGCTGCCTGGCATTCCGAGTCCCATGTAAACTGGGCATCTTTCTTCATCAGCTTGTTGAAAGGCGCACATCGACCGGAGAGATTAGAGATAAACCTCTGAATATAGGTCAGCCTCCCTTGGAAGGACCTAAGTTCAGTGATGTTGCTGGGCGGTGGAAGCTCCCGGATTGCTTTGATCTTGCTGGGATCCACCTCGATTCCTCGGCACCTGATGACGAAGTCAAGGAATTTGCCGCTGGATACGCCAAAGGTGCATTTCATGGGGTTCATCTTGAGCCCATATTGCCGGAGACGCTCAAAGACTTGGCGAAGGTCTCACAAATGGTCTTCTCGCCTTTTGGTCTTGACAACGAGGTCATCGACCTAGCATTCGACGGTGTTGTGTAGCATCTCGTCGAATATTTTGGTCATGGCCCTTTGGTAAGTAGCGCCGGTATTCTTCAAACCAAAGGACATGCGATTGTAGTTGAAAATCCCCTTGGGGGATCTGAAAGCTGTATGGTTCTTGTCTTTAAGGCACATCCAGATCTGATTATATCCTGATGACTCGTCCATGAAAGACAAGGCTTCATGACCAGTGGTCATGTCGACCATTGTTTCTGTGATGGGGACTGGGAAATCATTTTTTGGATAGGCTTTATTGAGGTCCCGAAAGTCGACGCAGATGCGGATTTGACCATTCTTTTTCTTGATGGGGACTATGTTGGTGAGCCAGATCGGGTATATGCACGGCTCGATGAAGTCAACCTCCGCCATTTTATGGACTTCGGCCACAACCTGGAGCTCCAGCTCATGGCGCATGCGCGACTGTGGTTGCTTGACCGGAGTGACTGAGGGAGAAACGGCTAGGTCGTGCTCTGCTACGGAGGGGTCTAGCCCTGGCATCTCTTTGTATGTCCATGCGAAGCAGTCTTTGTATTCAAGAAGGAGTTGCTTGTAGTCCTGCTTCTCTGCCTCGGTAAGGAGAGCGTTGGCGAATGTAGGCTAGGGGGCTTCTTCTTCGCCCAAGTTGATTTGAACCAGCTCATCCACGGTCGCTTGGCCGCCGTCCTCCAGCTCGGGAGGAGCGGGTTGAAAGTTGATAAAATCCTCATCATCGGTGTCGGCTTCATGTATCTCTTGGTTCTCGAAGCCACTCATTGACGTCGATGCGACTGGAGAGCCGTTGTTGCTGGGATCCATCGAGGATTGGTCTGGACTGCCAATTCCCGGCCCGCAGCTGTCAACTGGGGCTGTTGAGATCTCCCCAGGGTTGGCTGGCGGAGCTGATACTCCTTCGCAGTCAAGACCAGAGATATCCCCCCCCTCAGGAGGGTCTGTTGAACTAGGCCCTTCGACTGGCTGAGAGACTGGAGGAGCTTCTTCTCCCGTTTGTCTTGGAATAGGGGCGAGGAAGGTTCCTCGACGGCTTGAGCTGGGGTGCCGACTTTGACGAGGATCGAGATCAGAATCTCCGCTTCCTCATCCCCAGAGCTGTCGAATTTGGCTTCAACTCTAGCTCTGTTGTCGACTGGTTGTGCCAAGCCTATGACGTTGACTGCATAGTGGACACGAAAGTCCAGGTCTTGGTCGTAGCCAAGTCCCCTGGTGTCCTTATGGAAGGACGGGGGTTGCCCCCAGACCTGGGAAGGGGTCCACAGTTGACAGAAGTATCTTTGTTGTACAGAAGTTTGCCACATAGGAATGTGTTGCTTTAGACACATTTCTTGAATGTGTGGCGACAGCTCGCTCCACACCTGGATTGCTTCAGGGGTAAAATCGGCTTGCCTAGACCAGCCAAAGTCGTCATCCGGCGGGGTTTGAGGGACCATGTCTCCCTTATAGAAGACAATAGGTTTGTCCATGTTATCCTTCTTCTTGTTTCGGCGTTGTCGCTTGAAGGTAACAATGAATGTCGTCAGCGACTCGATGCTGTGCTTCTCGGATTCACATGGAAGCTGGATGCAGTCGGGTGGCAAGCATATACTCTTCCCGATAGCTCGGCTAATAAGATTAGCCTCAAAGTCGATTTGGCACCTCTCGGGGAGATCTGGGGTTGACTTGGAGCCGAGGTGCAGCCGGTGAAGCTTTGCCTCTTCCTCGTCAACAGAGAAGAGATCATCATCATCTTCCTCTGAGAGCCAACCATTGCTTTTGCTCTTAATCATGGGGTATGGACTAATCCCCTTGAAGTAGAGCACAGCATCGGCCAGATTGCTTTCTGCCGGTGTGAGCGGCGACAGGTCTGCAAAGACCTTATGTTGCTCTCCATCCTTGGCATACTTGATGCATTGGTGGAGAGTCGACGGGACGACCCAATTTTCATGAAGCTAGGGTCTGCCCAGTAGCATCTTATAGGATGTGTTGGAGTCGATGATGTAGAATGTGGCCTTAAAGGTGAAATCATCGAGTACCAGATCGACATCCATCCGGTGAAGGACGTCCTCGGTGTTCTGGTTAAAGTAGGATATCTTGACCGCTTGAACCTTCTGGAGGTATGGGGTCAGATATAGAGACTTGAATGCCTTGAGCGGCATGATGTTGACAGCGGCACTAGTGTCCACTAGGATCCAATTCACATCATGTCCGTTGATCTTCCCCTTCATGTAGAGAGGATGATTGTGGCACGGAGGAGAAAGTTGCATGTCTTTCTCCATGAAGGAGATGGCGACTGTGAAGGCTCCATAGGCAGTCGCCTTCATTTCTGCGGCATGTGCTTCATAGACTTTCGGCTCCTGGAGTATCTTGATAAGGGTTTCCCTTAGATCCTTACTCCAAGCAATGGCTTCCCAAATCAAAATGCTGACAGGGAAGTGCTTCATCTGGTGGAGGACCTTTCGGTCAGCTCGGGCTCGAGCATCCTCCAGAGAGGGTAGCATGTCAGGTTGAACCTTCTGCGAGCAGCCGCGCTATTCCCCGTCTGGGAGTTGCACTGCCTTACCCTTACCACCGGGATCATACTGATTTTGATAGCCAGCAGACACTTGGAATAGGGATGCCAATGATGGCTCTTCTGGGGGTGACTGGAGGGCTGGCTCATCCTTGTCGCACGGTCCCGCTTGCTCTGCTACAGTAGTCGGTACTGGCGCAGGGGCTGGGAGGCTAGTAGTAGCCTCGTCAAAGCCAGAAGGATCAAAAATATCGGGTCTGCCCCGAATTTCTACTTCCATGATGGGAGCTGGTTCCTCTCCTAGAAAGAGGATGATTCGCTCTGGGTCGAAAGTGGACGGAGAGAGGGGTGACTCGGGAGTTCTCCCACGGCCTCTACCGCGTCCCCGGCCATGACCTCGGTCACGGCCGGTGTACTCTGGAGCTGGCTGTAGCCCGAGAGGGGCAATAGTTCTTTGTCTTGTCCAAGAGGCTACTGAGTTACCCCGCTAAGAAGCATTGATATTGTCAGGAGGTGGGATGGCCACCATGTTGCAGGTGCAGCGCCGAAGCATTTCTTCCAGCTGCTCTGTGGTGATCTCCTCGTCTTTATAGCACAAGGAGAGCTCGTCCGGGATCACGAGTTTCTTGCCGTTCTTGAGCTTTTGGATCATCTCTTGGACCCAATTCCTGAGGCGGGCTCGTTTCTGCATTTCTTCCCACGGGATGTAACTATCGAGTGGGAGAGCCCCGGTAGGACGAGGAGGGACGTATTCCTCCATGTCATCAATGAGCTGTTGGAGCCTTTGAAGAGGCGTTGGCCCGGCCGGAGATTGCAGGGCGTATGCTTGTTCAACTTGTTTCTTGAGCCGCCTTCTAAGGTTCTTCCTCCTATTTCTCTCTTGTCTCTTGGCGATAGCAGTCTCCAAGGGAGTAGGAGGTAGAGGTACTGGAGCCGGAGTTGACAAATCCTCATGAGGATATCTCCGAGCTAGTGTCTTTACAGGGCAAGGTCGATGACTCTTCTTCGCCCAAATTTTGAACCAGGCACCTTCTGCTTGTTGTATCTAGAAGGTGGCATTGATCGCCTGCTCGATTACCTCTAGCGGCAATTCGTGGTATGTCGGAATGCTGGGACTGGCGTCCAAAAATGTGTGTGTGGTTTGGTGCCTTACCCATGGTGGCGACAGCTTTTGAGGAACCGGTAGGCTAGTGCTGGCATCCGAAGACGTGTGCGCGATTTGATGCCTTAGCCTCGGTGGCAACAGCTTTTGTTGAGAAGCAGACAGAGAGGTATGCTTGTTGTCTTGCTCCTTGGCCTTGCCTTTGTGATCATGCTGAGGGCTGGGCTTAGCGACGGTTGAGAGTGTCGCAGGATATTGTCGCTCCGCAGAGTTACCCCGACTCCGCGGAATGGCTGAGTGTTGTGGCGGTGGGCCCGCCACTTGAATCGAAGCCGCTGAAGACTCCGAAGATGTCTTCTTCATACTTTGGATTGTGTCGATGGGTAGGTGAAGAGGATCTGACAGCCCATCCGTTAAGGAGATATGACGAGGCTGGGGTGGGGCCTCACCCTGCTTTTACTTTCCCTTCCTATCCGCGGCTACCGGTGACAGAGATAGGACGGGAGGAGGATGAGAGAGAGCTATGGAGCTCATCGTCATCTCACCCACCAAAACATCCTCTCAGCCGAGAAGGACCTGGAGGAGCCTGGTAGTGTCTTCTTCAGGGAAAGGGAGAGACTTTAGCACCCGCCAGGACCGCCACCGCACGGCCGAAGTGGCCAGAGTTGGCTGGCTGGCTGTTGATGCCTGAGAGCCCCCAAGGGATGGAGGAGCAGGGGAATAGATGACGTTGACCGAGAAGTCGGTCGGCTCCATCTCTTGACTGGCATCCCGCTCTCTATGCCTCCGTAATCTCTCAAGTGCCTCTTGGTTGTCAGTCCGGAACTCGAGCCATTCTGGAGGATGCTGGTAAGGCAGCTCGTGCCCATTTTCTTGAGGAGAGTCTAGCCGCTGTAGTGCATCCCTAGCGATGCTTAGGGTCTCTTCGACAGCCTGCCGAAGCCAGACGAGCGACATGGAGTTTCCTTCCGCAACGATCTGCTCCCATTGGATCTGTTCCTGGATGAGGTGTTGAACTTCCTCACAGGACTAGATCGGGTGGCAGATTCTAGCATGGAAGGGGCAGTATTGGGGGTGACTATGGTCCCAATGGGTGTAGCCGGTAGGCGAGTCGCGGGGCATGATTTGGCCCCTCTCGATGAGGATATTGAGGAGTCATCGGGTTCTCTCCCTGGGGAAGGAGAGAGGTCTCTGATCATGCCAGGGCCTCCACCCTAGATACAAGATCAAACGTCCCCTTCGGTTAGCATTGGGCTCCTCTGATTCGTCATCCAAAAGAGAAAAGGCAACCATCATGTGGATGACATTGGCTGAGGGGTGAGCCACGCGTACTGCCTTAGCTGGCCTGGCCCACGTATGTGGTTGCGGGGGATCAACGAGATGGCTCTTCATTTTTACGAGGACGTCTCGGATCAACTTCTGCGCCTGGGTTTTGAAGACGTAGCAATCTTCGATTGAATGACCCAACATGTGATGGTACAGATAATAACTGGGATCGTCGGTCTTTAGAGCCTCATCCGGCTTGCAGATTTCTGGCAGCTCGACGATTTTCTAGGCTATACAGAGGTCGAAGAGTATCTTCATGTGTTCCTTCTTGAAGGAGAAGGGCACCTTCATGCGTTCTAAGAAGGAAGGAGCAGCCGGCTTGTCCACTGGGTTTTTGTTAGAGCCAATGGATTCGGCCTCCTTACTGGCCTTGACAGTAGGGGTGAATTCTATGATATTCACCTCTTTGCCGGGCTGGCGTTCTCGCGCTTGCTTTCCCTTTGCTACAGCATAGCTCGGGTTATCGGTGAAGAACATCTCTATTTCGGCGACTATCAAATTGAGTTGGTCGAAGCCTTTGATATTGGTGTCGAGAAGCTTTTCGCTAACCTCGGCAGCCAGATCTCGACGGCATATGGTGATGCCATCCTCCTGAATGGGTGGATTGACACACCTCATGCTGAGATCTCGCCATTTTTTGATGAATTCGAGAGCGCCCTTGCCCTTTTTCTGCCGAAGAGAACAGAGTTCGGCTAGGGAGACCTTCCGCTCGGCCGTTTGAAAGCGGTCGAGGAATTTCTTCTGGAGATCGGCCCAGTCGATGACTGAGTTGGGCTTCAGGCGGGAATACCATTGAAAGGCCGTTCCCGTGAGTGAAGTCGCGAAGTAGCGGAGGACATATGATTCTTCCAACGTTAAGTCACCTGTGGCCGTAACATAGTAGGCGAAGTGTTCATGTGGCAACCCCTGTCCGTCGAACTTTTGCAACTTCGGGGGCTTGGAGTATTCTGGGGGAAGCTTTTTTAGCTGGTGGTGAAGTGGGTAGGGTACACTGTAGGGATCTACTATGACAGCCCCCTCACCATATTGGGCGAGCTTTGTCTCGACAATACGCTCGATCATCTGGCATTGTGCCAAGAGATTCTGGTGCGGACACCTGAGCGAGCGAGAAGCACAAACCGGCGAGCCGTCGATACCGTACGCGGAGCACAACTCGGGCTACATTGACTTCCATCTGGCTCGGAGACAGTCTGGAGACTCCCCCTTGAGTCTCGATATTTATAGTATTTACTGGGAGTTTATTTGTGTGTAATGTGTGTTTATTTGGCTTTATTTGGATTGTAATTTGGATTGTAACAGGGGTTTATTTGTAAAATGGGACTACCTAGGTCTCGTGGGCCCCCCATCCCTTCTCCCATTGATCCATCTCATCTCTTGGGCCCATGTGGGGTCAATCAACCCTCCATGGTGGGCTTCTAGAAGGGTTGGACCAAGCGGGGGACAAAGGGTAGCAAAATTCAAAAAAATGGAACCAAAAGTCAAGGGGGCGCCCCATGTTAATATAGTTTATTATGATTTGAAATTTTATTATATTTGTTCCAAACCACATGGGAGAAATAAATTGTGGACTCCCTCTTTTACCCCTCCCCAACCCTAGATCTAGGGATAGTTAGTGTCTTTTGTTATTTCACATAAATAGCATGTATTTTCATTTGATTGGAATTAATGAGAAGAAAAATTGGAATTTGTTCCACCAAGCAAGGGCCGCCCCCTATCTCTCTCCTCTCTCCCCCTTTTGCAGCGGGGAAAGCTGTGATTCAGAGGTGTGAAGCATCATCTATCAGGTGTGTAGATCATCACCACCGCCGCCGCCGCCGCCATCATGCCGCCGTCGCACCTCCGCCATCGTCACCGGAGTTCTGTCCACTCAGGATAGCCCCTTGATCTCGGATTTCTTGCTCTCTGTCACAAGTTCATCTGGAGCCCAAACTTTCAGGGTGAGTTCCAGGGGTCATCACCACGTCCTAGAAAAATTGGTGGAGCTTCTAGTTTTATTTTCCATTTCTGTTCTCCACCTCCCTTCAGATCTGCCAACAGTCTGCCAAGATTTCCAGAACCCTAATAGGTCATTCATGAACCCACCTTCTCGTGATCAAAATGACTTCATATTTTTATTGGATGTTCTGTCCACCTAATACCTTGTCCAAAAATTTTCTTGTGAATTTAAGATCTCGTTTATATTTTCTAAAAAAATAACTTCAGATCCCAACTCAGTTCTATCTGCCACTGTCCAAATCCGACCACCCAGCCGTATAAAATACCTTTCCTCATTTAAACCTCCCCCAAATCTATCATAAAAATTATTTCCGTCTTCCTCTCTCTCCCCTCTACAACTTTCATGAAGAGCTCCACGTCTGAATCGGAGATCTACTTCGTGGTCAACGCCAACTCTCAGGAAAAATCACCTCTGTCCTGAGATTTCAGGTCCTGTCCAACAGCAACTGGTAAAATCGATCAAGGCCAGATCCAAGAAATTCAAATTTATTTGTCTGGCCCTAGATCAAATTATTTCGAAAGAGATTTCCAATGGTACCTTTTGTGCGTCGATCCGACATTGGGAGTGATCGCAGCAGCAGATCTCGCCGTGTCGCGCGCTGTAAAACAGAAGACGCAGATCCATGGACAACAACTCTGACAAGTGCAGATCGGAGCCGCCCGGCTTCCGACCGGCGTTCCAGCCTGGACGTCATCCAGGGAAGCGTGCCACCAGATGTCACCATCATAGTGGGACCCACCCGTCAAGTCCAGAGGACTGAGCAGCACGTGGGCCCCACGAACCCGCAGATCGCGTCGTCCGGACACCATTAAAACGCGGGTTTCGGCACCGTCGGAGTGACATCAAGATGCTGCCCGTCAACCCAACTCCTGATACTCTCGGGCCCCACATGTGACCTGTTACCTCCCTGCTTGGAGTGCGTCAAAACTTTGTACCGCTGTGAAAATCTGTTAACCGGGAGTACGGATTTGGCCGGGGTTGTCTTCCCCACGCCAGGAGCGTGGAGGTAACGGTCTTAACTCCTTAGCGTTCATTTGCTAGTTTAGTATATGGTCATATGCTGTTGTGAGTGCGTTAGGAGTCTAGCCCGTGAGTTCATGACACCGCTGTGAGCAAGAGAGTGACCCGTCCCGTGGCTCGATCCGAGCACGAAAGTGAGTCGACCACCCTTGACTCTGCTAGTTTCTCAATGACACGGATCCGCATTTCCCCTAGCTTGGGATGATGAGTGAGCTTGCGTTTCTGTTAGCGATGTATAGCCCATAGGAACTCTTAGTGTCGGGCCGAAGTGTCTCTCCTATTCATATGTTGCTGGTCGAGTCTCCATTTAGAGTCCGAGGTTGACATCACTTAGAGTCGGTCCCCGTGTCCGTCCCGCATCAGATTCTCTGGCACTGGCGTATTAGAGGCTCGTGGTTGAACCTCAACCGGGGGCGTGCAAAACCCTGTTGCCAACGGGGTTCGGGCAATCGCCGCTGAGGTGTTGGCGGCATCGCGGGCCACCGGGGGTGCCGGTGCCACGGCCTGGGGCCTAGCAGGTTGCTGAGGATGAAGGTCTCGTTCCTAGAGGAGGTATTGCAGGAGGGCCTTCAGATGCTGGTTCTCCTTCATGAGAGTGTCGAGGGTCACTTCTGGAGCCTCGTTTGCAGGAGGGTCGTTGTTGATCGTCTCTGCGTTCATAGGAGGGTCGCGGTCTTCTATCGGGACCTCTTCCGCGCGTTCTGACGCCTGCAGTCTGGCAGAAGTGCCGATGTGACCTATTGGGGGAGGTGGCGGAGCCTGGTGGCGTGGCCTCCTGAAGTGGGACAGAGGCTGGTTCAAGTCGTCAGACTGGGTGTCTGGCTGGTGTCCTGTGGTGTAGCACGCGAAAACTCGGACCGCGTCATTGATGAACTGGGCTGTCTGTTTCCCGCGCGTGTGCCGCTCAGGGAGAACAGGCATCCCTAGTCTATCAATGACCAAGGTGCATTGCAGAGGGGGCTCACTCTTGACATCAGTCGGAGGAGAACCCTGGATTGCTTGCTGGAGGACCCGGGAGCGGGCTCACATTTGCCTCCGCTTGCTTGTGCGGGTGACATTGGGCGACTGGGCGTCGTCAGACGATGCTACTGTGAGGCCAGTCGCATCCCGTCTGATTCCGCGTCTGAGTGCTCGCAGGGCGTTTCTGATACGCGCCCTTCGAACGGCTTGAGCTTCTTCTAGGGTGACCCAGATTCTTCTCAAGTCAGATTTTTGGTCTCCCTTGTCGCCGTTTTTCCGACGAGTTGAATTAGGAGGCCATGTGTCTAATTGCGGTGGGTGACCCCAGACTACCGTCGAGGAACCCGCTCCTTTGAGCTTCGCCCCGTTCTCTCGTGTTTGACGCAAGAGGTCAAAATTATTGGAGGTGGGGATGGTGGGAATGGTCCGTTCCTATGGTATGATTGGTTCACCCCCGTCGAGATGGATCCGCAAGTCACTGACAAGAACCGTCTTGCCAGAGTTGTTGGTCGCAGCAGCGAGCCGCCTGCCTCTACGGCCATGGTGACGCTTCTTCTGAGGAGTTGAGGAAGACTCCGCCCCAAGATGGTAGACCGAGAAGACCCGGCCTGAAGCGACCGACAGTGTGAAGCTATCAATCTGGAGTACTGGGATCGGCCCCTGGGATATGGGACCCACGTCGGGAGTCGATGGCTGGGCGACTCGGGTATACGCCTTCGCCCGCACCGATAGAAGTGTTGCCGATGCTCGAGGTGACACTCTTGCATCGGGAGGCGACACTGTTGGAAGTGCTGAGGTGTCGACACCCCTGGGTCGGGGACCCACAGGAGGTGTCGACGAAGTCCGGGCTCAGGTCGGAAGGCCCGAGGAGGGTGCTGAGGAACCTTGCCCCCTGGGTAGAAGACCCACGGGGAGAGCCGGTTCAGCTAGAGCTCGGGACCGGGGGTGTAGCAACCCTAGTAAATTAAAGGACTAGAATGTCCAAATAAAATTAAAATATATAAATATATAATAATTAAACGAGGCTTAGACCTTGTACATAACCCCCTTACATTCTGAAAAGTCCTACAAAATGGACTCATAGACCTTACCCTTATATTATAATAAATTTAAGAATAACGTGTTATTTTAAGTAGCCATTTGATGCACAAAATAATTTTAATTGAATTAAGAATCATTAAATCTTGAGGAAAATGTCAATTTATATTTTATTACTAATTTATAATTTTTAATATTCCACATTTACTATATTAGAAGGAAGAAGTATATATATATATAAGATTTAAATACATTAAAGATATATTAAAGGTAAAAGAATGGGCATATATACAATAACGGTCCTTTAGAGGTTAAGGAAAAATTGCCAAACGCAATTGACGCCACTTACTGCAAGCATTATTTTAAAAAGGACGACATAGGGAATGTCCTTAATTATTTAAAAGTATAAATAGCATAAGAAAGGATATATAGATAGAGATTTCTAGGGTATAAACATAATTTTGCTTCTTTCAGAAATGCCAAAGGGTAAAAGAGGCCATGGTCATGGGCGTGGATTGCATAAAAGATGACTTAAACTAAGTCGTCAATTCAAAATAATGAATAGTGCCATTTTTTCGACTAAAGAATTTTGGAAAAATAATTATATGAAAAAATAGAGAAAAATGGAAAATTAATAGCCTTAAAATTTCTCACCTACATCACATCCAGAAAAAAAAAGATAAAAATCCAGAAAGAATTAAAGGGAAAGAATTGAAGATTTCATGTGTGGGCGTCAATTTAAAAATAACGCCTCAACCTGAGGCGTCAATTTCAAACTTTTCGTTTGTGTTATGTTCGAATGAGGATATGATCTGGGATAAGTTTTAAGATTTTGCTACATGTATAATCAAGTTTAGTAAGTACTCTATCAAGGAAATTTTAGTTCTAATCGAATTCTAACCTTATTGGGTTCCTGAAAACCTATAAATACCCCTCCCATCGAGCCAACCTGAAGGCTCTTTTCTTCATCAAAACTCTATTGCTGCTGTTCCGAACGTGAAGAACCTAAGGAAGTTCTTCTTCCTCTCCATCCAATAGTAGGATTCCATCTTCTTTCTATTAAACCTGATGGTATAGAACGTGAAGAACATTAATGGTTCTTCATCTTTCTTCTCCAGGTTGTCTGCAACGAAGTAGTGCTACTGATTGCTTCATCCTCCGAAGGCTGCTCCTGTCGTGATACAAGAAGAACGTGGGAGAACTCTTCGGCTGCTACAGTTGTTGCCTCTTCGTTGGAAATCAAGAGCTGCTGCTCTTATTATCATCCTGCAGTTTCTCCCGATGAACAACTACTCTTGTTATATTGGCTTCTAGTTACTCTGTTAGAAATAGAGTATCGTATTTTCTTCAAACTCTTCACGTCTGTCAACCAAACCAATCCACAAGGTAGGTTTTCTCAAGATTTAGCAAAACTTCAATATTTAACAAGTTAATGCATGCATTTAGGTTTGCAGATGAATTCAGTAGTTACAGATTTCGTTTCCAGAATGAAGTTTGTTCGTTTACTGCATAAATGGAATTGACGACCCACATCAGGGCGTCATTTTAAACTAACGACCGAGTAACAGTCGTCAATTTTCTAGTTATTTAATAAATACACCATGTTCAAAAATTTAATAACTGTGAACATATATATTTAAACTAATGCATGACCATGTCCATAAATTCCTGATATTTTTCTCTACCTGTACATGTCATTTGTTTCTTGATCAGACCAACTTCATGAACCTTGTGCCTGTGATTGTACCTGTCCTGTGCTAATCACAAGACAAAGAATTAGCGACCTAGATCAGGTCGTCATTTAAATGGACGCCCGCAACCATGGGCGCGACTTAGTGACAAGCCTTGAAATTTTGATATATATTAACCTTCCTGGATATTGGAATTGACGACATGAACCCTGCCTTGTTTTTGATGTATGACGCCCCTTACTAGGGCACGTTTTAATAAATTGACGACTTTAGATAAGTCGCCATTTACCTGAACGACTGAAATTTAGAACTTTTTAGCAACAAAAATATGGATTAAACGACTGAATGAAGAGTCGTCAATTACTGAAATGACGACCCAAACAAAGGCGTCAATTATAAAAATAAAGACTCAATACCAGACGTCAATTTTCTAACAGTCATGTTTTCATGGTTTTTCTATAATCCATGGCAGTGGGTTATATATATATATATATAGGCACTATATTCCATTCCGTGAATATAGTCCCATGTTTCACGATGTTTTATCGGTTACACACTATTTCTCGGTGATAGATGAACTCTCCATGGGACATTCCGTTCCTTTGGACCGGTGACTTTATCATAGAGACCTCCGTAAGCCTCCGCTAGCCTTGGATTCCCTCAAGGCAGCCGAGCTGGTTGTACCATTAAAACCCATGAGACTACTTAATCGCCATGTCACTCTAAAGAAACATGGTGTACTGACCCTCACGACATGATGTTTGTATGTCATGAGAATATTCTTGAAATAATGGGATGGGTAATCCATACCATTCATATCCTTTAAGAATAGTGTACCGTACTTGTGTACCCTAATTCTATCTACCTTATCATGTACAAGAACGCGCGACCATGTTCATATGGGCGCTTATTCCAATCGTCATGGCACCCGAGTTAGGGAGTCGATTCCACCTAGTTTTATCGTTAATCGTGATTATACCATTATTATCATCATTATACCACATGATCAAATCCTTGAAATGCTATTCCACAAGATCTACCTTAAAAGTTTGTACAAGCTTATTCCTTGAAATTCCACATTGGCTATAACTATAGTGGATGTCGAAAAATACATGATCAATGCCTGCGCATATAGGGCCCGATCAGGTCCTGGGAAAAGCACCCGAAAGTACTAGTGTCCATGGGAGTTGTAATAATCACGGTATGGCATTGTACCGAAGTGCATGACTAGCTTGATTAGACATTCCACAATCTCATACTCGACTAGACATGACGTGACTTGAGTGACCCGGAACGGGTATTTATATACTTGCTTGAAATGTGATAGCCAAATTCTGACATGACATGATACTTGCTTGAATATCTTGACATTCATTGATATAAGTTCTTGAAAGACATGCTATTATCTCTTGTTATACTCTCTCTCTCTCGTCGTTTTACGCAAACATGCATAGCTTTATTGCATTCATATAACATGTAATTTACTTAAAGCATGCTAGCTCTTGAGATATAATTCCTACTGAGCGTTCGCTCATCTAGTGTTTTCCCTTATTTTTCAGGTAAGTCCGATGACGAGATTCAATCAGATGGGGAAGGTCAAGAGTGAAGAGATTAGAGCTACTCCGTCTATCCAAGCGTCTACTAGTCTTATCTTTCTAATTTCTTGAGTCAACCATTGTACTTTTTCTTTTATTGAGTCTTAGCACTTTCATTAACTGGATTGTAATAGATGTACTTTGAGGTTGTGATTGAATAAAGGATTGGGTTATCTTTACTTTTACGCACTCTGTCTTTGTGTTGAATACACTAATGCTCTGATTGACATGATCGATATAAACTCGTCACGTCTTTCCCGGGTTCTTTCCGCGCTCGGGGCGTGACAGTTTTTATGGTATCAGAGCCCAGGATATTCAATTCCAAGGAAACCCAAGTCCAAGGATAGGTATAAACCTTTAACCGGTGAGATTGGGTAGAACCAAGGGTAAAGTTAACTTAGAATCAAGACCTTTTAACCTAATCACATATTAATATAGTTATCGTAATTTTAGGACAATGGCTACCGAACATGCCCAGTGGCGTAACATGCAACGCACTCTGCAAGGCATGACCCAGGCCCTTCAACAAGTGGCACAAGGAGGTGCACATCGTGGGGCAGGAAATCTCCACCAAAGCTTCAAGAACATGAACCCTCCTAAGTTCATGGGATCCACTAATCCAGATGACGCCGAGCACTGGATCCGGGAGACCGAACGTATCTTTCGGGTTATGCAATGCACGGACCAAGAGAAGGTCCTGTTAGCAACATTTCAATTGGGAAGGGACGCCCGCTGTTGGTGGGAGTCGGTAGAAGCCACATTAGATCAAGGACAAGTTACTTGGGAGGAGTTTGTTGAACATTTCAACAATAAATATTTTTCGGGCCGAGTCCAGGAGAAGAAGGCCGCCGAGTTCGCCGCACTTAAATAATGATCTTTGTCGGTGGCTGAGTATGAGGCACAATTTTCCCGGTTGTCTCGATATGCTAAACATCTAATTAGTACCGAGAAGATGAAAGCTAGGAGATTCCTAAATGGGCTCAGACCCCAATATATCACACAGCTGGCCCCGATGGACATACAAGTCTATTCAGAGATGGTACAACGAGCCCAGCTACTGGAGGATGCCACGGAACTATCTGATAGGATCCGTGGGAGAGACAAGAAGGAGTATGTTACTAGTTCCGGCACTTTCAAACCTAATTTCAACAAGAAAAGGCCAAGTAATGGAGGAGAGTCTTCTCAGGAGAAGAAAATCAAAAAGATTAACAAGCCATTCTCCATCACCACCACACCTTCTAAAGTGGTGTGTAGACACTGTGACAAGGCCGGACATAAGGCCGAAGAATGTTGGAGGAAACTTGGAGCGTGTCTCCGTTGTGGGAGCCGTGATCATCGGATTCCCGACTGTCCCCTACTCAATGATCAAGCCGGTGACAGAAAGCTCCCGGTGACCAAGAATGCGCGTCTCCAAGCTATTAAGGAGGCAGAACAAGAAGAAGGCGGACTGGTAGAAGGTACACTGAAAGTTTGTTTCAAGTCTGCACATGTCTTATTTGATACGGGTGCATCACACTCTTTTATTTCCAAGAGGTTTGCTGATCCATTACCTATGGAACCGGAATGGATAAAAATAGTTTTATCTACCCCTCTCGGAAACGAAACCGATATTACTCATCATTATCAGACCTGTGAAGTCTTGGTAAAGGGTAGAAATTTTCCTATCGACCTAATATGCCTAGATTTAAAGGAATATGATGTCATATTCGGAGCAGATTGGTTATCCATGTATCAGGCAACAGTGGATTGCCGAAATAGCAAGGTTACTTTCAAGGAATTCCCGGAATTAGCATATACTGGTCCAAAGAGTCGGCACAAGTCACCTCTCATTTCGGCTCTCCGAGCTAGCAAGCTAATAAGGAAAGGATGTGTATCTTTCCTTGCGTTTGTCACCATTAAGGAGACTAAGGAGACTAAGCTAGAAGACATCCCAGTTGTGCAAGAATTTTCGGACGTGTTTCTGGAAGATTTGCCTGGATTACCCCCACAAAGAGAAGTGGCCTTCATGATCGATTTGGTCCCTGGTGCTGGTCCAGTTTCTAAGGCACCATATAGGGTGTCCCCTGCCGAACTCAAGGAACTGAAGGAGCAATTGATGAAACTTCTCAAGAAAGGATTTATCAGACCAAGCACTTCCCCGTGGGGAGCACCTGTGCTATTTGTAAAGAAGAAAGATGGATCCACGAGGTTATGCATCGACTATCAACAGTTGAATCATCTCACTATCAAGAACAAGTATCCACTTGTAGACACGCCAAAATTGACGCTTTGTTGATTGAATCTCATGTCACTATGTTAATGCCCCAAAGTGAACTTCAATATTTCTATAATATAAAGTTTTCTATTTTTGTGTGGTTTTGTGATTTATTCTTGCATTTTTTGGAGATTCACGACTTGATGAAGGGCGTGTTTTAAATAGCGACCTAATCTGGGGCGTGTTCTTAAGAAAGGACGACCACATATATGGGCATCAATTCCTGATATTTTACGGTACCCAACTGATTGAAAAAATATTGATTAACGTTCTTCCTCAGGGCGTGTTATTAATCAACGCCTTTGCTTCAGGCGTCTTTTTGTAATTTTCAAATAAAGAAGGTTTTATTACTCAAATTGAATCCAGGAAGTGACGCCCTGATCCTGGTCGTGTTTTGATTTAACGTCCTTGGGCAGGTCGTCAATTGTTGAATTGACGCCCTTCGGTAGGTCGTGTCTCCCCTTTTCGTGTCCTTCTTAAACTTGTCTTTCCTGAAGAGTTCCCTGCCTTTCTTGGTCACCTTGCTCGATCTGGGAACTAGAGTCCTTGCCGTTGATAACTATTGCCTATTCTTATCTTCCGAATCTGTGTCTATCTTTGATCGAGACCTTATAAAAGGACTCCCTGGTCGATCTCGCGCGCGTTTACAGAACACAGAGAGCACACAGCAGAGAAGCATTTTTCTTCATCCGTGTGATTTCTTCATCGTTTTCCTCTGCTTCCTGCTGCTCTGGTGTTTCTCCCTTTACTATTTACAGGAACAGCAGGGGTTCCCTCTCTTTCGTTTGTGTTTGTCTTCATCGCGTCATCACGTCCATTATTTTTCTTCTTTTGCATTAGTATTGCATATCCTCCTCTCACCCTTAATTCTCTAGGGGTTTTAAAACCAAAAAAAAAAGAGGTGCGCATGCTATATTCGTATTTCATCATCATATTGTTTATTTGGATTGATACTACACTCACTCTCGGCTGATCCACTTTTCTTTTATTTATTTTTTCTTTGTTTCAAGGTAATCAACAAGGAAAACCCCCTTCATCGGTCGGCCGATAGAAGGTGGAGGAAGGAGTTCACATCCATCCCGCATCTTATTATCACCAGGTATTCGCGATCATCTTTTCTTCTTATTGAGGTAACCCATCTGGCGATCACACTCCTTATTAGCACCACGTGCTCTCTTACTCCCTTTTTTTCACTATTCTTCTTATTATTCTTCATATTCTTATCATCACTCTTATTTCCCTCTAAGAGTGGATTTTCCATGATCCACAAATTGACGATCACGGTGGGACTTCCACTATTTTTCTTTTGATTACCATCTCCTCTTGGCACCCACGTGTGCCCTTTCCCCTTTGGCACCCACGCGTACCCTTTCCCTTTGGTACCCACGGTACCCCTCCTTTGTGCCCCACGGACACCCTCCACTGTGCACTGCACACTCCCCGGGATCAGCCAGTTTGTGATTAATCTTTTAAATTAACGCCTTTCACAAAGGCGCCTTTCTGTTTAACGCCTTCATCCAGGGCGTCTTTCTTCTGTTTAACGCCTCCCATCAAGGCGTCTTTCATTATATCTGCTGCTTCTGTGAATTTGCGCCCTCTCCCCCGGCGTCTTTTTATTTGGTAGCGCCTCACACCAAGGCGCGTTTTTCTTCGATCGTGCGCACCACTTATATTTGACGCCCTCTGTTAGAGGCGTCTTTATCAGATTTAGCGCCCCACATCAAGGCGCGTTTGTTTATTGTCCGAGAGCCCCTCCCAGAATTCACGACAGCCACGCTGTCGTCTCTTTTGTTAGTAGCGACTGCCTCCAGGTCGCCTCTTTCCTGTGTGTTTATAGAACCTTACTGTTTCTATCTATTCATGCTGGATTCATGCTTACCTTGAGTATTTGATCATATTGCTGTGATTGGCTTATCTTATACTGCATTTTGTGGCATTTGGTTGAGAGACCTCCTCTCTCTACATTAGGATTCCACACAACTCTCTTGGAATCGGGACAACCCTCCATTGAGCATTCCGTCTCTTTGGACCGGAAATCCCTTTTCCAAGACCTCCGTAAGTCCCCACACCCGTGGATTCCCTCACGGACGCTGGGCCGGTTGTACCCTTGAAGTACCTGGAGTTTAGAGAACCTTCGTTGGTGAGAAAAGAGAAAGAACCTAGTTGACACGGAGATATCACTTGGATTCAAACTAGGTTTCACTTTGCAAAGAGGAGTGAATTATTCTGCAAATTAATCCACCTTAATCTCAAACACTAAAATCTTGCGTTCATCTCAACTTGTTTGCATAACTTGATTGAGTTGAATTGTTTAAACTTGTTTGAGTTGAGGGATTGTTGTGTGATAATTCATTCATAAAGCCTTCTCTCTTTTTAAGCATGCAACTCCGTTCAGGTAAGATTATCAACATGGCAAGCTATAGATACTCCTATGATGAGGTGGAGGAGAACATTTTTGGTGAATCATATGAGGTTCCCCAAGATTCTATCTATCATGAAGGGAATTACCCCCCTCCTCATTCTCATTATCCTCAAGTTCATGTGGTTGATACCACTACTCAAAAGGTTGTGCCCTCTTCTCAGGCTTTACCCTCCAACACTCCGGGGAACCCCTCCCCATCCTTCAATGTTACCGATTTGATTAATGCTCTATCTCAATTAGACGACTCCCAGCGGCAGGCAGTTCAGGCCGCTTTGAAAGGGAAGTCTGTTCCCTCTTCATCCTCCAATCCCCCTACGGCCGAGAGTGGCCATCACCTCACTAATGACCAAGCGGTCTTGCACAAACCCCCCTCTTGTCCACCGACACCTGGTGCGGCCATGCCGGCCCAACAGGTGAGCTACTCAGCGGCTAGGCCCCAATTCTTTCAACCTCCCCAAATTCTAAGGATGCCTATGCCAAACACCTTCATTCCAAATTCGGCTCCGGTCGAGTCAGACACTAATGCTTTGCTCCTTCAGAAATTGGCTATCATGGAAGAAAAACTCAACAAGGTTACTGCAGCCAAGAATGTCCCAGAAATCTCCCTTCCTACATTGCCAGTTTTTCATTTACCACCTTCTGAGATGCCGAACTTTCGGCGATACAATGGAACTGGTAATCCTTTTATCCATCTGAAGGATTTTATGTATGAAACGTCCTTTTGGCAGGGCAACAAAGCCTCATTGGCTTACTTGTTTAGAAGATACTTAGAGGGGCCAGCCCTCGAGTGGTTCTATTCCCTAGATCCGGTAGATGCTAGTGATTTCGATGTGGTTCAGAAGAAATTCTTGCAGAAGTATAGGGACCGGGTTGGACCCTCCCTTTCAGTTACAGATTTGGTTGCAGAGAAAATGAAGCCCGAGGAGGACTTCATCATATTTGCTGATAGATGGTGGTCAATGGCCGAGAAGTTGAAAGATACCTTATCAGAACCGGAACAGGTTAAGATGATTATATCTAATGCAACCCCTCAGTTCCGGCATATACTGGCTATGAACATGTTGACCACCATGGAGGAGCTTTATGAAAGAGCTCGTTATATTCAGACCTAAATGAAAGATTCGCCCATCATGGGCATGTTTGAGCCAAAACCAAGGTTGGTTAAAAAGAATACAAATGTCAACAATAGCGGACCCACGACTGAGGGGATGGTCATAAATGAGCAAGTTGGTGCGGTCGGTAACCCCACACCTTTTCGCCAATCTAACCCACGCCCTCCGCCACCTCCATCACAAGGCAACCTCTTTACTTCACCCCCACAACACCAATTTACTCCTCAACCTTCTTTTGTTCCACCACAAAACCAAACGCCCCGCGCTGACCCTCCAGCTCCGCAACAATACCACCAAGTACCGCCACCCACTAATTATGGACCGCAACAACAACAGCAAAGGAGACCACTTGGCCCCAAAAGGGCCCATTATTCGTCGTTGCCAGAAAGTCTCCCGGATATTTTCAATACCTTAATGGCTGCCAACTTGCTCATGCTACTAAAGGAAAGGGCAATGTGGCCCGCTAATGTTGACACGTCCCGCTACTGTGTCTTCCACCGCTCCCCTGGTCATAACATTGATCGTTGCTTCCACTTCAAGGACTATATTTATGACTTAAATGACCAGGGCGGTATTAACTGGAATGAGATGAGGCAGTTTATTGCCACTATGAAAGAAAGAAGGCCTCCTTGGCAACAGCAGGCTCAGCAGCCACAGCAACTAGCTCCACAAGTACAACAGCAAGCTCTAGCACCTCAGCAAGATATGGGGATTGTCCACAACCCACTGCCGGAGCACCCACCAAATCAGCACGTGAACCCTGTCACATCTCTCCATGAGGTGGAGAGAGGACAGGGGTGGCATGAAGAAAACGCCTCTGTCGGGGCATTTAATCATAATTCAAATCAACCTCCGCACCTTTTGCGCATGCTTCCTTCTTCTTCTACTCCCCAGTTGAGCCGGGCTCTTCTACGCCCCATCAATCCACCTGCTCCCACCAATTCCCCATCCATGCCAACCCGATCTCTCCTTACCCGTTTACGGCCTCCGCCGCCCACCACACAGCAAACTCTGCCATCCACCACCAACCCTTCACCGTCGTCATCTAGACCACTCCTCAACCGCCCGTCGCCAACGCCCGTTGCACCCACCACCACTACTCCTCCACCGGCAAGGAATCCTCCACCCCCGGCTCCTCAGCCTTTTATACCCAGATCTCTCCTCATTCCACCCCCCAAGTCTCCTCGCATTCGGGTATCCATTTCTACTCCTACGCCTCCTGTGGGGGCATCTTTGTCAAACTCTTCATCAATGCACCCTATAGGGACTCCCTCTGCAAACACCCCTCCACCACTTCTTAGCGCCAATACACCCTCTTCTTCTTCTAACCCTCCTCCTCTACTTTCCCCGACAGAGGCACGACAAAACGTAGCACCGCTCTACAGTGGACGAATGTTCCAGCGCATCTTTCCCCAAAGAGAGCAAGAGCCCGCGCAGGGGCCGAATGAACAAGAACAAGAGTCAGTGCCAGGAACTCAGTATGATTTGTTAAAGCACTTGGACCGAACTCCAGCAAGAATTTCCATTTTAGAATTAATCAAAAGGTCCATCACTCACCAGCTAGCTCTGAAAGAGTATCTGCAAAAGGTTATGGTCAATGAAGACATCCCTGTTGAGCAGATAACTACAGTTTTGACGCCCGCTAGCAGTCAGCCGGCTATCATTTTTCATGAACATGAACTCGCACCGCTCCCAGCAAGGAAATACGCTCTATACATCACAGTCGACATCAATAAGGTGGCGGTAAAACAATGTCTAGTGGACACTGGGGCATCCATCAATGTCTTGCCGCCGAGCACTTTGAAATTATGTGGCATTCCTGAAAATCTGATTCGGCCGTCTACCATAACAGTCACAGCATATGACAAGACTAAGAAGCCTCCTCTAGGCATGATCACACTGAAAGTCAGTTTGGGTCCGGCCACAATCACGGTCGATTTCCACATTTTGGACATGGATCCAACTTTCAATGGCATTCTGGGCCGCCCCTACATTCAACAACTCGATGCAGTGCCCTCTACAAATCATCAATGCCTTAAGTTTCCACACAAGGGCCGCATCATCAAAGTTACCACTATGCCAATTCTACTAGAGGAAGATATACACTTGACTTCATCAGTTCCTTCCATTTGGCCTGCCAACAAGCCGTTGCTATCAATACTAGACCTCCCTTACCCATGGCCAATGTTGCCCGAGACAGTCACGACAGTTGCTATGACACCCTTGCCTTCCAAGGGGAAGAAGAAGAAAAGCATGATAAACACCCCTGGTTGGAAAATTCTAATGAAAATGGGGTATCAAAATGGCAAAGGTCTGGGTGCCAGTTGTCAAGGTAGGACTAGGCCTATTAAGCCTCAGAAATTGATTGCAAGAGGCGGCCTGGGCTACAAAGGGCCGGGCAAAAATGAAGATGAGCCATGGGCAGTTATGACATCCACCTTGAAGACAGATCGCCAACCGCTTACTTGGACATTACAGACACATTTTGTCATGGGTGGCGTTCAGAATAGTGAGCAGACTACAATAATCACCTCCATTCTAGACTGTCAAGATGTTCATGCAAGACAGTTTGCTCATCATATTGCACCATTGGCCACTTATAAAGCCCTGGAGTCTCTAAGGCCTGATAAAAGAAGGAAAATGGATGATCCAGAATGTGACTGGTATAGATGGTTCGATATGAATGATATTACTATTGCCTTGAGCCGTCTCTTTATGCCGACTGATCCGGAATGGCCGCCACTAATACATGAATTGATTGAAATGCCGGCTGCGATTACAGATAAGAGGCAGTTGCTGAGTGATTATACGGACACTGGAGAGCCAGATGTTCCATATGAAGAAGGATTTACAATAGACAGGCTGTGGGCCGGCCTCTTTTCCCTCACTTCTATGCATCCGTCTCTTCTAGCTTCCCTACATTCTCAATTGTTCTCTCGCGTGCCGAGACCGCCGCCAATTATGGTCAGCTTTTCTCCAGATTCACTACAGATTTCTCTCCCGATTCCTCCTTTGCTCCTCGAGCAATTCTCCAAGCTCTCCATCACACCCCCACGCGGGTCATCTCTAATTCAATCTTTCTCCCAGCTTTCAATCTCCACTCCTCCTGTTGTTCTCCCTTCACAATGCTTTCTTCTAGAAAAAGAAAATAAACATGAAAATAAAGATAAAAATGAAAAAAAAACGTCAAAATTCCAACTCTTCAATCCTCCATCTCCATGGAGGAGACTTCTTATCTCTTTTCCGAGTGTGTCCCAAGCCAGGGGCCACTCTTTCATGATTCATTGATAAATCTTTTCTCCCCCTCTGGTGAGGGGTCTCCATCTGTATCACCTCCTGTATCCACTTTTTCACCTCCCTCCTCCTTTTCAGCTAGTTGTTCCTCTTCTTCTAATAAAATTTTCGGGGTAGATCTTCATAAGAAATCTAAGGGTAAGCAGATTCCGCGTAGATTTCTGTTGGAGCTAGCCAAAAGGTGCCAGGCTTGTTTAGCCCTTCCTGAATTCGTGGAGAATCCGATTATCCTGCCAGAGTCAGAATATGAGGATGCTAATGTTTCTTATGAGGGTTTAGGTGTCTACGAAATCATGAATGATGAAGACCCTATTGAAGAAGGGGATGAAAGTTATGAAGAATATGAGGACGAGGCTGATGCCTTTGCCAGTGGCATGAGAAGATTCGACAAACCATCAGCCTCTGTAGAGGAGCCTACCAAATAAGTTAATTTGGGTACCGAGGAAGACCCTAGGATTATCCTCATCAGCAAGAATTTGCCGCCCTCCGAAGAGGAGGCACTTATTTTGGTACTTCAAGAATACAAGGACACGTTTGTGTGGAGTTATGAAGATATGCCTGGATTAGACCCTGCGCTCGTTGAACATCGGCTTACACTTAAGCCAGGGTCTGTCCATGTCAAACAACGGTTGAGACGTTTCCACCTTAACATGGCTTTAAAGATGAAAGAAGAGGTCGACAAGCTTCATAAGGCTAGGTTTGTTAGAGTTGTTCTCTATCCCAACTGGGTGGCTAACATTGTCCCGGTCATGAAGAAAGATGGAAAGGTACAGATTTGTATAGACTTTCGGGACCTCAACCGTGCGTGTCCTAAAGATGACTTCCCCCTCCCTTATATCGATGTTTTGATTGATAATACAGCAGGATTTGAGACTCTCTCTTTCATGGATGGTTTTTCAGGTTATAATCAGATTCGTTTGGCTGAGGAAGATCAAGAGAAAACATCATTCACTACACCATGGGGTACATATTGTTATGTGGTCATGCCCTTTGGACTCAAGAATGCTAGCGCTACCTATCAGAGGGCTATGATGGCGATTTTTCATGACATGATTCATATTTATATTGAAGTGTATGTGGATGACTGGTTGTAAAATCAAGGACAAGGATTGATCACCCTGAGGTTCTAGCTAAGGTCTTGCAAAGATCACGAGAGTATCAATTGAAAATGAACTCCAAGAAGTGTGTATTTGGCGTATCATCAGGGAAGTTGCTTGGATTTATTGTCAGCAAAAGGGGAATTGAAGTTGATCCCAACAAGGCGAAGGCCATCAGAGACATGCCTCCTCCCACGAATTTGAAGGAAGTTCGAGGACTGATCAGGAGGTTGCAATTTATTCGCCGCTTCGTCTCCCAGCACTCACAACGATGCAGGCCGTTTTACGAGCTTACTAAGCCGGGAGTCAAGTTTAATTGGGATGACAAGTGTCAGGCAGCTTTTGACGGATTGAAGGATTATTTGGCCAATCCTCCTCTCCTGAGGCCGCCGATTCCAGGCAAACCACTTATTCTCTATGTTTCTATTCTAGATGACTCTGTAGGTGCTGTCTTAGCTCAGGTGGATGAAGAAGGTAAAGAGAGGGCATCATACTATTTGTCTAAACTTCTAAACCACTGTGAGCAGAGGTACTCAGCCATAGAGAAGACTTGCGCTGCTTTAGTCTGGGTAGTTCAGAAGTTAAAACACTATTTCTTAGCTCACGAGGTTGACCTCATTGCTCGCATGAATCCGATTAAATTCCTTCTTGAAAAATCTGTTCTCACTGATCGATTAGCACGTTGGCAAAGCTTCCTTTCACAGTTTGATATCACTTACATTCAACAGAAAGCTATCAAAGGCTACGCCATTGCCGAACATCTTGCTCACCACCCTTTACCCCGATTTGATCCTGTCAATTCGGAGTTTCCAGATGAAGAACTGATGTCCATTAATCAACCCCATGATCCTATGTGGACATTACATTTTGATGGAGCTGTAAATTCCCAAGGAAGAGGGATCGGCATGGTTCTTTTAACACCGGAAGGGGTCACCATCCCATTTGCTGCTCGGCTCACTTTCCCTGTCACGAACAATCTAGCTGAGTATGAGGCTCTTTTGGCCGGTCTTCAAACCGCTCATCAATATGGTGTTACTCACTTGCGAATTGTTGGTGATAGTCAACTTATTCTGCGCCAGGTGCTTGTCAAGTGCCGCACTATCAATCCTAAGCTCAAACCCTATCAGGAACTTGCTTCAGCTTATGCCAAACTTTTCACCAAGTTGATCTTTGTTCATGTCCCTCGAAGCCAGAACATCCTAGTTGACGCTCTTGCCTCTTTGGCTTCTGCTCTAGTCTTCCCTCCTGAGCGTGATTTTCATGTTCCTTTGATTCATCAGCGTGACACTCCAGCTATCAAGGATCGTGCATTCCTCGATATTAGGGATAAGGTGCTCGAGAGGGTCAGACGGAGTGAAGCTCTTAAAGGCAAAGAGGTCATGTTGTTAGATTGGGAAGAAGAGTTGGCTGATGAAGAAAAACCTTGGTATTCTTAGATTGCCAGATATTGCAATGATCAGTCCTATCCCGAGGAAGCCACTATCGAAGAGAAGAAAGCAATTAGAAGAGTGGCTCAACGTTATGTTTTGGTTGGAGGTGTGCTCTACAGAAGAGGGCTCACGGGTGTTTTATTAAGATGCCTCGACGATGATGAATCTTGGAAAGTTGTGGAAGAGGCGCATTCAGGAGTGTGTGGTGGTCATGTGAACAGCCAGATGTTAGCTAAGAAGATCCTTAGGCTAGGCTTCTATTGGTCAACTCTACAAGAGGATTGCTCCATCTATGTTCGAAGGTGTGTTAAGTGCCAACTGCACGCCGACAAGATTCATTCTCCTGCTTCCTCACTCCATCCTATGTCCTCCCCATGGCCTTTCTCCATGTGGGCTTTTGATATCATTGGACCTCTTGGTGATTCGAACCTCCTGACCATGCAAAAGTCATTCATCCTCACGACGACGGAGTACTTCACCAAGTGGGCGGAAGCGGAAGCTTACGTGGAGATTAAAGCATCAACAATCTGCAAATTCATAATGAAGAACATCATCGCAAGGTTCGGCATCCCAAGTACCATCGTCACCGACAATGGACCTCAATTTATCTCTCAAGAGCTCAAGGATCTCTGCAACAGGTATAACATTGCATTGCATCATTCTTCTCCCTATTATCCGCAGGGTAATGGCCAAGCAGAGGCCACTAATAAAACTTTGATCAAAATTGTTAAGAAGACGTGTGAGGCTAATAAATTTTCAGATTGGCCAGACAGGCTAGTTGAAGCTCTCTAGGCCTATCGCACTTCCATTCGTACCCCTACTAGGCAAACCCCTTTCGCCCTTACTTATGGAATGGAGGCGGTAGTCCCTTATGAGATTCTCATTCCATCTTTGCGAGTACAATTGGACAAGGAACTCCCTATTGATGAGCGTCGCGATTCGCTCCTTGCTCAATTGGAACTCCTAGATGAGAAGCGTCTGGTCGCTGCTGAGCATGCGCGTGTTTATCAAAATAGACTCTCACGTTTTTATCAAAAGAAAGTAATTGAGAGAAAATTCAAAGTCGGTGAGATTGTAATCAAGAGAATTTTCGTAAAACCTGGTGGACCTCGTTCAAAACTCCAACCAAACTGGGAAGGACCATTCGTTATAAAAGAGGTTTATCCTGGCAATACTTATAAACTAATTAATGCTGAAGGACAAGAGCTAACTCACCCTTGGAATGGTTTGTATCTTAATAAATACTACCCTTGATTTCTAAAATCCCAAATATATATATATATATATATATATATTTCCAAAAACCAATATATATATATATATATATATATATTTCCAAAACCAACAAAAATGTATTTCCAAAATCCAAAAATAAATATATATATATTGAAAAGGGTTGCCATGGCACACAAGGGCTCAAGGTCTGAAAGGTCAAAATTCAGAATTCATTCATCAGTCTTGTTAACTCAAAAGGGGGTTGACGCCCGCACACATTACACACTTAAACCGTGAACTCAAGTGGTGCAAAATCCGATGGGAAGTCAAAAAACCTGACTAAAGGTGAAGACGATGCACATTCTTTTTCTCTTCGGCCCATAAGGGAGGAAAGGAAGTCTTGGGGTAGATCCACCAAGCCTATCCGCCGCCCTAGTAGGTGGAAGTCAGGGCCCAAAAGGGAACAAATCCCACAAAAGCCTGAGTACAATTAGGTTTATTTTTCAGCAATGCAAATCAGTTCCAAAGTGAAAGTCAAATCATGAAAAGAAAAGCATGTCAAGAGGGCAAAGTCCCCGCAAGGAAAACCTTGGGCGTATGCATGCAATAAATGAGGCAAAAGGTAACAAAGTTTCCCTACGCCAAAGACTGAACCCCAACAGGCATAGGGTAAGGGGAAGTGGTTTTATCTAGAGCTTCTCAGAATCTCTTATGGGCTTCCTTATATCTTCATTTTCTTTTTGGTAAGTCATAAACCAGCAGAATGGTCAAAGGCCGACCTAGGAGATTGCACCATGCGAAATCTCGAGTATAAGTTAACTATCATCACGTCGCCCCCCTTTTGATTAATCAAGAAGGAACAACAAATTTTAAATGGTGACCGTGTAGGATTAAGAGCCCGGGTGGCTTTGTCAACCCAAAGAAATTAATTAACGCCTTTGATTAAGGTGCTTTTTGTTGAATTCACGCCTTCCTTAAGGTCGTCTCTTTTAAAATAAACGCCCACATATATGGTCATCTTTTCAACAAAATTCAAAAAATGTTTTTCAAATTCATGCCGTCACCTAGGGCGTCTTTTGTTCGAATAACGACCTAATCTAAGGCGCGTCTTTTGAAAAATAAAAGAAAAAATATATATAAAAGGAAAAGAAAAGAAAAAAAGAAATGGGGTTTATTCTTCATGTGCGTGCTTGCATTATTGCATAGGGCATCTTGATTATTGTTTGCATACGTATGCTTGCGTGTTGCATCTCCCTTTATTGGTGATTTCATTTGCCTTATTTGATTAAAGACTTGGCCCCTTGACCTGCTATCCATGTGAAAAGTAAAGGCACCCCTTGCTTATTGAGCAAGGGGTCAAGTCGAACAGATGAATTAACCTGTTTATTTGATTGTGAACCACAGCTGCAGGTACAGGGCAGAGTAAGGTAAAACAAAGAACGTGGAAAAGAAACAAGTACACAACCAAGCAAGTGCTCAGGTAACAAAAAAAATCTCAATCTCATATATATATACATCATGAATGTCTGAGTACAGGTGTGAGGGTGGAGGAGTACAAGTAAGTCTCTCAACTCTCGCCTCCATCCTCCTCTCTCCTACTCTCTACCTCGTCCTTGCCGTCCCGAGGAGGCACTGGTGGAGGGGGCATGGGCCCCCGAGAAGAAGCTGGAACTCGAGCCTGGCCCCCTGCCTCGCTCTTCTCTCGAAGAGAAGAACCCGCCACAAAGGTGGAGCTAGTGAAGGAGTACCCCGCAGCACGAGCTCGCTCACGCCCGTGCTGGAGACGCTCCTTAGCAACTCGTAGCCGCTCCTGAACAAGGACCAGCTGTGTCCTCGAGTCTGCCAGCTCGTGCTCGTGTGCTACCACCAGCTCCTGGTACCGGGCACGCTCTGACTGCTATAGCTCGTGGTGACGGGCACGCTCTGACTGCCGTAGCTCGTGGTGACGGGCACGGTCCGCCAGGTGCTCCTCCCGCTCTCGAGCACGCTCTCGTCGCTCCTGCTCAAGGGCAACGCGCAGCTCTGCCACGTCCTGAGGCAGCTCCTCCCGTCGCCTCAAGGACCGCTCCAGCTCTGTAATCCGCTGCTCGCGGATCGCCAGCTCTGTCCCGACCAGGGCAGCCTGGGTACGTGCCGCCTATAACTGTCTGGTCTGCAAACAGGTTCGAGGATCATGGGTTACTCGTGGGTATAACATCATCCTATTTCTTGTATTTCTTTCGTGTAAGCATTGTTACTATATGATATCTACGCTATTATAGGATATCAAGGACCTTGTGGTTCTGATGAACCTGGAATTTGAGTTCCCCTTCATCAAAAACAGTGATAGTTCCAGGAGAGTCTTGATCACACGGACAGGCCGTTGAGTCATTCAAGGTCTCGGACGATGGTTCCACTTTCGGGGTTGATGCGCGAACAAATGGGCTTCGGCTTAGTGTCAGCTCAGAGATTTGGATTCTTGACCAAATCTAGATGGCTTAACAATATTATCCTTGATTATTTTCTATTTTTAGTTTGTTTTATCTTTTCTTTTTAGCCCAGCATACATCATGTAGGACTTTGAGTTTCCTGCTGAAAATATTCATATTATGGTAATAATGGAGGTCACTCGCTCTTGATTGAGTTGACATGAGATATTCCATTCCAAATCGAGTACTTTATTCTCTCTGAAGCCGCTCAGGCTAGTTCCTTGAAACTGTTCCTTTGCTGGGTCTTTATCTCAATTCCCTTTATTTTTCTGTAAATCCACCTTGGTTGTAGCACGTCCACATTGGCTGGTAACTGCTATCCAATGGTGTCTCCCTGTCGTGCCCACGTGCACATTTCATTTACTTAGTTTATTCTCCTTTATCCAGCAAATCGATGCTTCCTTGGAATTACCCAGAGTTTGTTTCACTCAGAATCTTGGAAAGATTTTCCAATGCTTAGTGTCTGAGACGTGTCACATCACACCTTAGCATCTACTTATCAGTTCGCTCCACTTCGTTCCGTTTGTTGCACTTTCACTTCATTTCGTCTCACTCCCTAGCAAAGCAGACGCCAAGGCGGGGCAGCTGTAGACACGCCAAAATTGACGCTTTGTTGATTGAATCTCATGTCACTATGTTAATGCCCCAAAGTGAACTTCAATATTTCTATAATATAAAGTTTTCTATTTTTGTGTGGTTTTGTGATTTATTCTTGCATTTTTTGGAGATTCACGACTTGATGAAGGGCGTGTTTTAAATAGCGACCTAATCTGGGGCGTGTTCTTAAGAAAGGACGAGCACATATATGGGCGTCAATTCCTGATATTTTACGAGACCCAACTGATTAAAAAGACATTGATTAACGTCCTTCCTCAGGGCGTGTTATTAATCAACGCCTTTGCTTCAGGCGTCTTTTTATAATTTTCAAATAAAGAAGGTTTTATTACCCAAATTGAATCCAGGAAGTGATGCCCTGATCCTGGTCGTGTTTTGATTTAACGTCCTTGGGCAGGTCGTCAATTGTTGAATTGACGCCCTTCGGTAGGTCGTGTCTCCCGTTTTCGTGTCCTTCTTAAACTTGTCTTTCCTGAAGAGTTCCCTGCCTTTCTTGGTCACCTTGCTCGATCTAGGAACTAGAGTCCTTGCCGTTGATAACTATTGCCTGTTCTTATCTTCCGAATCTGTGTCTATCTTTGATCGAGACCTTATAAAAGGACTCCCTGGTCGATCTCGCCCGAGTTTACAGAACACAGAGAGCACACAGCAGAGAAGAGTTTTTCTTCATCCGTGTGATTTCTTCATCGTTTTCCTCTGCTTCCTGCTGCTCTGGTGTTTCTCCCTTTACTATTTACAGGAACAGCAGGGGTTCCCTCTCTTTCGTTTGTGTTTGTCTTCATCGCGTCATCACGTCCATTATTTTTCTTCTTTTGCATTAGTATTACATATCCTCCTCTCACCCTTAATTCTCTAGGGGTTTTAAAACCAAAAAAAAAAGAGGTGCGCATGCTATATTCATATTTCATCATCATATTGTTTATTTGGATTGATACTACACTCACTCTCGGCTGATCCACTTTTCTTTTATTTGTTTGTTCTTTGTTTCAAGGTAATCAACAAGGAAAACCCCCTTCATCGGCCGGCCGATAGAAGGTGGAGGAAGGAGTTCACATCCATCCCGCATCTTATTATCACTAGGTATTCGCGATCATCTTTTCTTCTTATTGAGGTAACCCCTCTGGCGATCACACTTCTTATTAGCACCACGTGCTCTCTTACTCCCCTTTTTTCACTATTCTTCTTATTATTCTTCATATTCTTATCATCACTCTTATTTCCCTCTAAGAGTGGATTTTTCATGATCCACAGCCGAGAATCGATGAGTTATTTGATCTAATATCTAGATCCAAGTATTTTTCGAAGATTGATCTCAGGTCGGGATATCATCAACTAAGGATCAAAGATGAGGATATATATAAGACCGCATTCAGAAGCAGATATGGGCACTACGAATTTGTTGTTATGCCTTTTGAACTAACAAATGCCCCTGCTGCCTTTATGCAGTTGATGAATAGTATATTCAGACCTCATCTAGATCAGTTCATAGTGGTTTTCATTGATGATATAATGATCTATTCAAAGACCAAGGAAGAGCACGAGGAACATTTGAGGATTGCATTACAGATATTGAGGATGAATCAGTTAGATGCCAAGCTCAGCAAATGTGAATTCTGGTTAGAAGAAGTATCTTTCTTGGGGCATGTTATATCAGAAGACGGTTTATCCGTAGATCCATCAAAGGTTGAAGCCGTCAGGAATTGGGAAAGACCAACCAATGCTAGCGAGATCCGAAGTTTCTTAGGTCTTGTGGGCTACTATCGGCGATTCATCAAGAATTTCTCCAAGATCGCCGTACTACTCACTAGGCTAACTCGCAAGGAAATCCATTACGAATGGAGTGAGGAATGTGAAAGAAGCTTCCAAGCTCTCAAAGATCACCTAACTACTGCCCCGGTTTTAGCTTTACCAATTGAAGGCGAGAGATTCAAAGTATACATCGATGCATCTGGCATTGGCCTCGGATGTGTTTTAATGCAACAAGGGAGAGTTATAGCATACTCTTCTCGCCAATTGAAGAAGCACGAAGAGAACTACCCAGTCCATGACTTAGAATTAGCTGCGGTAGTGTTTGCACTGAAGATATGGAGACATTATCTATACGGAGTGCAGTTTATTATATACTCTGACCATAAAAGTCTTAAGTATCTCTTCTCTCAGAAGGAATTAAATATGAGGCAAAGACGTTGGCTAGAATATCTCAAGGACTTCGACTTCATTGTACAATATCATCCTGGAAAGGGTAATCCTGTAGCCGATGCCTTCAGTCGAAAGCCGAGAGCACTATTAGCCAATTGTATGATTCAGGAGTGGAAGTTGCTAGAATAATTCTCTAAGCTTAATATAAGCATGGATAAGGACAGTAGGTGTGTCACATTATCCCATATGAGCATACAGTCAGACTTGCTATCCGAAATACAAGGACTTCAAGATAGTGACCCAGTACTAGTGGAAATCAAAGACAAAATAGAAGAACAAACTGATTTCAAGATAGCCTCGGATGGAAGATTGATGTTCAGGAATAGAACATGTATACCGAATTGTCAAGAGCTAAAGAAAAAAATCTTAGATGAAGCTCACAGATCGAGGTACATGATTCATCCAGGGTCTACCAAAATGTACCAAGATTTGAAAAGGACCTTCTGGTGGTCCAATATGAAAAGAGAAGTAGCAGACTTTGTGTCTCGCTGTCTCACGTGTCAACAAGTCAACGCCGAACACCAAAAACCTGCCGGTAAGCTACATCCTCTAAATATTCCCAAATGAAAGTGGGAGGATATCGGTATGGACTTCATTATGGGTCTATCTAAATCAAAAGGAGGACATGATGGAATATGGGTTATCATAGACCGATTAACCAAGTCGGCACATTTCTTGCCAATCAAGAGCCGATGGTCAGTTGATGTTCTTGCTGCATTGTACCTTAAGGAGATAGTCAGGTTACATGGAGTACCTGTCTCAATCGTGTCTGACAGAGACCCCCGTTTTACTTCTCACTTTTGGAAGGGTCTACAACATTTGCTAGGGATGAGACTTAACTTTAGTACAGCTTTTCATCCTCAAATGGATGGTCAGACCGAGAGAACCAATCAGGTAGTTGAAGATATGCTCAGAGCTTGCATCATTGATTTTGGTGGAAACTGGCATGATCACTTGCCTTTGGTTGAATTTGCATACAACAACAGCTACCAGGCAAGTATACAAATGGCACCTTTCGAAGCGTTATACGGAAGGAGTTGCCGATCGCCTTTGTGCTGGGACGAAGTTGGCGAAAAATAATTATTAGGTCCAGACATGGTAAGGGATACCACTAAAAAGATTCAGTTGATTAGAGAAAGACTTTAAATTGCTCAGTCTAGACAGAAGGCCTATGCTGATACACGAAGAAGAAATCTCGAATTCCAAGTGGGAGATCACATATTTCTCAAGATATCACCTGGACGTGGAATAAGGAGATTTGGTGTTAAGGGCAAGCTTACACCAAGGTTTATCGGACCTTTTGAGATACTAGAAAGAGTTGGCGAGGTTGCTTACCGCGTCACGTTACCTCCTCAAATGCCCGAAGTCCATAATGTATTCCACATATCAATGTTGAAGAAATATTTGCACGATCCGTCACATATCATTGATCATGGAGACCTGGTGATTCAAAGGGATATCACTTATGAGCAAAAGCCCATGAAGATCCTCGATCGCGAGGTGCGAACATTAAGGAATAAAGTTATTCCCATGGTTAAGGTGCAATGGAGTAAATGTTCAGAACACGAAGCCACATGGGAGACTGAGGAGTCTATGAGGAAACGATTCCCAGACTTATTCTAACAGGTATGTACTCTACACTCCACGTTTATATGTGATTGAATTTGGGGACCAAATTCTTTTAAGTGGGGGAGGGTGTAGCAACCCTAGTTTTTTTTTTTTACAACAATAATTTATTTGTATAAAAAGCCTAAAAGAAAACTAGGCAGAACTAAATCAGAGATAGTACTCTGCCTTTCACAGAGTTGCATTATATTCCGTTACAATCGGTGCTGTTCAAGACACCTGGCCTCCACAATGGAGGGGCAGACGGCATCACGTGCACGAGGGCCTCTGTACAAGACGCACCGCAGGTTGCTCACACCTGGATTATTTACGGCCCAGCCTCTCCAAGTGAGGAAACGATTCCCAGACTTATTCTAACAGGTATGTACTCTACACTCCACGTTTATATGTGATTGAATTTGGGGACCAAATTCTTTTAAGTGGGGGAGGGTGTAGCAACCCTAGTTTTTTGTTTTTACAACAATAATTTATTTGTATAAAAAGCCTAAAAGAAAACTAGGCAGAACTAAATCAGAGACAGTACTCTGCCTTTCACAGAGTTGCATTATATTCCGTTACAACCGGTGCTGTGCAAGACACCTGGCCTCCACAGTGGAGGGGCCGACGGCATCACGTGCACGAGGGCCTCTGAACAAGACGCACTGCAGGTTGCTCACACCTGGATTATTTACGGCCCAGCCTCTCCAAGTGCTGCTGGTGCTTGGCCGCAGCTGCGTATATAAATATATAATAATTAAACGAGGCTTAGACCTTGTACATAACCCCCTTACATTCTGAAAAGTCTTACAAAATGGACTCATAGACCTTACCCTTATATTATAATAAATTTAAGAATAACGTGTTATTTTAAGTAGCCATTTGATGCATAAAATAATTTTAATTGAATTAAGAATCATTAAATCTTGAGGAAATTGTCAATTTATATTTTATTACTAATTTAGAAATTTTAATATTCCACATTTACTATATTAGAAGGAAGAAGTATATATATATATAAGATTTAAATATATTAAAGATATATAAAAGGTAAAAGAATGGGCATATATACAATAACGGTCCTTTAGAGGTTAAGGAAAAATTGCCAAACGCAATTGACGTCTCTTACTGTAAGCGTTATTTTAAAAAGGACGACATAGGGAATGTCGTTAATTATTTAAAAGTATAAATAGCATAAGAAAGGATATATAGATAGAGATTTTTAGGGTATAAACACAATTTTGCTTCTTTCAGAAATGCCAAAAGGTAAAAGATGCCATGGTCATGGGCGTGGATTGCATAAAAGATGACTTAAACTAAGTCGTCAATTCAAAATAATGAATAGTGCCATTTTTTCGACTAAAGAATTTTGGAAAAATATTTATATGAAAAAATAGAGAAAAATGGAAAATTGATACCCTTAAAATTTCTCACCTAGATCACATACAGAAAAAAAGATAAAAATTTAGAAAGAATTAAAGGGAAAGAATTGAAGACTTCATGTGTGGGCGTCAATTTAAAAATAACGCCTCAACCTGAGGCGTCAATTTCAAACTTTCTGTTTGTGTTATGTTCGAACGAGGATATGATCTGGGGTAAGTTTTAATATTTTGCTACATGTATAATCAAGTTTAGTAAGGACTCTATCAAGGAAATTTTAGTTCTAATCGAATTCTAACCTTATTGGGTTCCTGAAAACCTATAAATACCCCTCCCATCGAGTCAACCTGAAGGCTCTTTTCTTCATCAAAACTCTATTGCTGCTGTTCCGAACGTGAAGAACCCAAGGAAGTTCTTCCTCCTCTCAATCCAATAGTAGGATTCCATCTTCTTTCTGTTCAACCAGATGGTATAGAACATGAAGAACATTAATGGTTCTTCATCTTTCTTCTCCAGGTTGTCTGCAACGAAGTAGTACTGCTGATTGCTTCATCCTCCGAAGGCTGCTCCTGTCGTGATACAAGAAGAACGTGGGAGAACTCTTCGGCTGTTGCAGTTGCTGCCTCTTCGTTGGAAATCAAGAGCTGCTACTCTTATTATCATCCTGTAGTTTCTCCCGACGAACAACTACTCTTGTTATATTTACTTCTAGTTACTCTGTTAGAAACAGAGTATCGTATTTTCTTCAAACTCTTCACGTCTGTCAACCAAACCAATCCACAAGGTAGGTTTTCTCAAGATTTAGCGAAAATTCAATATTTAACAAGTTAATGAATGCATATAGGATTGCAGATGAATTCAGTAGTTACAGATTTCGTTTCCAGAATGAAGTTTGTTCGTTTACTGCATAAATGGAATTGACGACCCACATTAAGGCGTCATTTTAAACTAACGACCGAGTAACAATCGTCAATTTTCTAGTTATTTAATAAATACACCATGTTCAAAAATTTAATAACTGTGAACCTATATATGTAAACTAATGCATGATCATGTCCATAAATTCCTGATATATTTCTCTACCTGTACATGTCATTTGTTTCTTGATCTGACCAACTTCATGAACCATGTGCCTGTGATTGTACCTGTCCGGTGCAAATCACAAGACAAAGAATTAGCGACCCATATCAGGTCGTCATTTAAATGGACGCCCGCAACCATGGGCGCGACTTAGTGACAAGCCTTGAAATTTTGATATATATTAACCTTCCTGGATGTTGGAATTGACGACGTGAACCATGCCGTATTTTTGATGTATGACGCCCCTTACTAGGGCGCGTTTTAATAAATTGAAGACTTTAGATAAGTCGCCATTTACCTGAACGACTAAAATTTAGAAATTTTTAGCAACAAAAATAAGGATTAAACGACTGAATGAGTCGTCAATTACTGAAATGACGACCCAAACAAAGGCGTCAATTATAAAAATAAAGACTCAATACCATACGTCAATTTTCTAACAGTCATGTTTTCATGGTTTTTCTGTAATCCATGGCAGTGGGTTATATATATATATATATATATATATATATATAGGCACTATATTCCATTCCGTGAATATAGTCCCATGTTTCACGATGTTTTATCGGTTACACACTATTTCTCGGTGATAGATTAACTCTCCATGGGACATTTCGTTCCTTTGGACCGGTGACTTTATCATAGAGACCTCCGTAAGCCTCCGCTAGCCTTGGATTCCCTCAAGGTAGCCGAGCTAGTTGTACCATTAAAACCCATGACACTACTTAATCGCCATGTCACTCTAAAGAAACATGGTGTACCGACTCTCACGACATGTTGTTTGTATGTCATGAGAATATTCTTGAAATAATGGGATGGGTAATCTATACCATTCATATCCTTTAAGAATAGTGTACCATACTTGTGTACCCTAATTCTATCTACCTTATCATGTACAAGAACGAGCGACCATGTTTATATGGTTGCTTATTCCTATCGTCATGGCACCCGAGTTAGGGAGTCGATTCCACCTAGTTTTGTCGTTAATCATGATTATACCATTATTATCGTCATTATACCACATGATCAAATCCTTGAAATGCTATTCCATAAGATCTACCTTAAAAGTTCGTACAAGCTTATTCCTTGAAATTCCACATTGGCTATAACTATAGTGGATGTCGAAAAATACATGATCAATGCCTGCGCATATAGGGCCCGATCAGGTCCTGGGAGGAGCACCCGAAAGTACTAGTGCCCATGGGAGTTGTAATGATCACAGTATGACATTGTACCGAAGTGCATGACTAGCTTGATTAGACATTCCACAATCTCATACTCGACTTGACATGACGTGACTTGAGTGACCCAGAACGGGTATTTATATACTTGCTTGAAATATGATAGCCAAATTCCGACATGACATGATACTTGCTTGAATATCTTGACATTCATTGATATAAGTTCTTGAAAGACATGCTATTATCTCTTGTTATACTATCTCTCTCTTGTCATTTTACGCAAACATGCATAGCTTTATTGCATTCATATAACATGTAATTTACTTAAGAATGAGTGCTGCGGAGGCTGACGGTTACTATCTCTCTCTATTATCGCCATGTTTGCTGGAGAGCTGAGTGCTGCGGAGGCGACGGTTGCTGACAGTCGCCGAGAGAGGTCCGATGATCAAAACGTGAAACAGAAGCTGCTAGAGAATGCGCGCGTGAGTACCCTCCTCTGCCTCTCCTGCAAGGATTGGGAAAGGGCACCAGGGCTTCAGGGCCAGCACAGACTTTTCTTTAGCAAAAAGATGGAAGGCCGGAGACGTCCCACCGGGCGTGCCATCCTCTCTGTTCGCACGGGTTTTTATTTATGCCGATTATCCGGGGTGAAGGAAGGGATACATTGGGGAAGGAAAATATGGGATTTTGATATATCTCGGGTATCCTCCTTACGGTTGCATGTCTCTCACGGCGGTATCGGGCACTCTCCTTTCACGGAAAGTCAAAAAAGGTCGAATGGCACGGAAATGTCAGGATAAGAGTTAACCGGACAGGATGCGGGCGTGCCAGTCTATTTCTCGACAATCACTCATGGAACCAAGGGTTGACCGGGGAAGCGCCACCAGGGCGTGGCACGTGGGCTCAGGCGATCGAGCGATACGTGGAGAAAAGGGGTTCCACGGGTGCGAGCGCGTAGGCGGTTGTGGGAATCGTGTACTGGACGTCTTTCCCCACCGGCGGCAAGCAACCGGTGTTTATTTACATAAGATTGAATCCGAATACCTTCGTTCTAAGCTGAAGAAAAGTCTGTATATATGTCTGAAGTCGTGGGTAGAGGGCTGGGGGAATTCAGCAGCTATGGGTGCGTGTTAAACTGAGGGGTGTTTACTGGGGCTGGGGTGCTATGGGGATGGATTTTATTTATTTATATATATATTTATATTTATACATATTTTGTTTATATATTGGTTATTTATCTATTTGTATTCATTGATTATTAGGCGTGCCAGTCACCGGGGTGACAGTTTATTATGCGCTCGACCTGACTTGGTCAGTCGATTGTAGAATTCGGGTCGGGACCGGAAGTCCGCCATACCGTAAAGGCTATGGCGTTAATTATGCCTTTCCTAAGAATGACAACCCTTGATTAAATGCCAAAGATAGGATGCCTTAGGAGGCGATCAAAAATACTAATGTGCATAATAAAGATTTCATGTTATAGGAAAAAGAATGAACAAGCGACAGACTTGTTGAGTTTAATGAATTAAATCGGGCAGCATATCCCCACTATCTTGGACTATACCGAGTTGGAATAGAAGACCATCCATGCAGCGGCAGGATGGAATCCGTAAAAGATCGGGTATATATATGACCCGGGGTCCGAAGGGATTAAGACATCGTAGTACGTCGTGTGCCAGTACGATGCTTTATTGATATTCCCCTTGCGGGACCATCGGAGAACATGCAGTGGCAGGAATCCGTGGACCATCGGGGTTTTAGGAGAAGACATCATAGGATTTGGTGCAATGCTGGAGAGTTCCGGCATCACCTCCCCTCAATCTTAGATTATGCCAAGAAGAGATAGGACATCCATCTACGGGGTGCTGGGATGGAAGCCGAAGAAAGGAGTTGGGCATGTAACCCGAGCTCCATTGTGACCGGGTCGTGGCATCTCATTGGTATTCCCCTTCTCAAAAGTGCCATCAGAGCACATGCAGTGGCAGAGCTCCATGGACCGAGGGGTCAAGGAATGTAGGGACGAAGTCCCATTAATTTAGCTCCAAGAACTAGTGGGTATGAGACTCATACTCCTCTGGCGATCCAGTGGGGCCTGGGTTATAGGATGAGTCTGATTGAATGGGTTTTACAGGCCCTGGAGGGTTCTCGGCATAGCAAGGAGGGTGTGAGGCTAGTTCTCGGCACGGCGAGGAAGTCAGCATAGGATCCCGGCGCGGTAGAGAGTTCTCGGCGGGCCCAGGTCTAGAGGTCTCGACGCGAGGGGGGGTAAGGTCTCGGCGCGCAAAGGATGGCGCCGAGTGATTTCGGGGCGCCGAGAAGATTTGGCGCCAGGAACTCCTGCTCGCCAGGATTTGGGGTTTAACATGGAACCTCAAAGGGGTTAGTTGCCAACTTCTCATTAGGATTTAGTCTGGGGTTCAGAGGGGTTTACTGGTAGGCTTTCAGAAGAATACAATTCGGGGTTTCCGAGGGGTTCATTGGTAGATTTTTTTTAGAAGGATTTGGTCAGGGGACTTGAGGGATATCAAGAAGTCTAGCTGCAGGCTAGATATCCAGGGGAATCGGACTATGCCAGGAATGTTCATCATAGTAGGATGATAACGGGTATCATATGTATCCTATTCCTCACAGATGCATGAACAGAAAATATGAGATAGACTATCTCAGATTCCGTTCATGACTGAGGGATGGATAAAAGCAACAGACAATGCGATCGACAGAAGAAAACGATGGGGTGATGGATTTGGGAGTGGTTCTGGAGCTCAGTAACCCATGGAATCGGGTGAGGAGCTCCATGGCCTTTTCCAGCAGAAAGAAAAGAAGACGCACGAATGGCATTCACATAAAAGGCATTGACAGAATAAGAAATGTAAACGTTCAATACTAGAATCGAGAGAAAAGATATCATTCATTTAGATACATCTCTGATTACACCATCTGGCCATGCCAGCTTATGAGAAATGGGGAAATAATAGCGTGCTTATAGCGAAACAAAACATAGACGCAGAGGGTATACATAGGAGGAAAACAGCAGGGAAATGAAGGATGGGGGAGGGAGGAGCATTGACTCCTCTCCCTCCCCTTACAACACACCTTCTCCTTCCTTCAACTTCAGTAGCAGCCTCTCTTCTCTCTTTTTTTGTTCTCTCTTCACCGTCCTCTTCTTCTTCTCTTGCTCTCCTTATCTGGCTATCTGTATATATCTCTCTCAGCTTCTACCTTCTCTCCTTTCATAAGTGGAGGAAATGGGGTTTTTATTGGAAAAACACCCCCCTTCTCGGTGGGCATATCTCGGCGCGCATTACACACCTTCCCGGCGCGCATTAGTTCGAATGGGGAGCTTCTCGGCGCCCAGCCCATGGGGGCTTCGGTGAGGAGATCCTGGCGCCACACTTATGGGCCCAATTAGGGCTTTAACGTTTTGATTCCTCTCATCAGCGGGCTTAAGTTGTCAAAGCTGTCCAACCTGAAAAGTCATTTCATTTCTTAACCCTTTTGAGTCTGTCAGAACAGGTGAAGGCCTCTTTGTTGGTGAGTTGGTATAGTTCCATCAGAACGTTTCTGGAGGTTTTCATCAGTCAATAGGCTACAATTTTTAATCAGTACTGCCATCTGGGCGATGACAACACCGGACATCAGCTTGGCCGGGGAAGGCTTCAGCCGGGTAGATAGCTTTAGTGACGACTCTTCTTTAGTTCTGACTTTGCAGGAATCATAAGGGTCCTCATTGCTGGTTCTGTTCTGTTGGCACCTAAAATATGATCGTCGGCGACCAAGCCATAAGGACGAATGACCCGGCCCACCGAAGCATGGGAGCCGATAAAGATCAACACATCGAGGATTTCTCAAGCTGCTAGAGCCTCGAGTCATTCCGTATGGACACGGGGACTTCACCTCAAGAGAGCCGAGATGAATCCACAACCAACCGGCAGTGCGACCAAGCCTACCCAATGAACCGGCATCGACTTTATCGTGCTGCATCCACTACACCCATTGTCCGATCAAGGACGATGGTCTATCCGGTGGTCCCCCACCACATGAAAAGGCTCTCCTGAAGACAAAGGAGTTCCCCCTGGCTTTCCAAAACGGAAGACCGAAAGCTCTGTCGGTAGAAGATCCCGATCACCCGACGTGGGTACGGCTTCCCGGCAAGATGGGCCCGTTAGTTGCCGAATGATCGCCCAGTGCAAGCGGAATTATCCCTGGTGTCATCCAACCCCCCTAAGGAGCTTGGGTACAAGCCAGACCGAGCCGACAGCACGAATCACGGAGCCGCAGGCCGTATTAGCGGAAAACCCACGTAATTAAACCCAAAGCTATCTGGAGCCTCGTGAACGGCCACACATCAGCCGAGGGGCTTCACAAAACACCTCGTCAAGGTTTCGATGGGCATTGGCGAGATAAATGTTCATGATGACCTCCGGGATCGTCCCCGGATTCATCGGCTAACCTACAATGCGTGGGAAATGCTAATACGGTGCGCCCTTATACGGCGCGCCCGTTAAACCGGCGCCCTCCAAGACCGGCGAGCTAATTTGCTGAGGCTTCTTCCCGGCATGCTAATCTCACGCCGGATTAAGATTCGAACCCGCCCCCTATATAGGTGGCTACTCTTCGACAAGAAAAAAAAGAGACGGGGGGGCACACAGAAGAGGAGAGAAAGATCGATTGAGAAAAAAAGAGAAGAGCGGAGGGAGAGAAAGTCTTCTGGAGAGTTTTTTTTTTCTACTAAGCAGAGAGAGAAGGGTTCCTTCGGAGGAGCTTCCGCCGGTCGTCTTCCTCCTCTACGATACCCTGTTCTCGAAACAGGTGGGCGCCGGTGCTGATCCTTTTCCTGCTTTCCGTAGACTTCTCTTCTGAGTCTTCCACCCATCGAATGTAAGCGAGGGGGAAAGGAGCGACGATGATATGAGTCTATTCTCCTCCCCCTTCTATGCGATTTTCTCCTTTTCCCCTTCCCCTATTGTTGTGCTATGCACGTCCTCTGCGACCGAGCAATGGTGCCGGTGCTGTACTCTCACCATGTAAATGCTAAACCATTCCCGTTTCTGGGATGGTAATATATATGCGTGTGTGAATGATCAAATGAATAGATTGAATGAATGATCCTCAGCCTCCCCCTTTCTATCTATGCCAATGCGTGTGTCGGAGTTCTTCTCTGCGTAGTTCTAATTCCGGTTTCTTCGAGGTCTATAGCGTGCCCTGAATCATCGTGGGCTACATAAACACCCCTCCCCAGGGGCTTTTCCTTCGATCATTCTCATGTTTGATTCAAGGGTTTTCACAGCCCTCTCTCTTCTCGGACAGAGCTGTGCTTCTGCGCATGCCTCTCTCCGCCATATGCAGGGTTCATCCCCTGAACGTTGCTTTCCAATTATTCGAGCATATGCCCCTGCAAAGAGCCCGTCTCGTTTATGCATTTACTGCATCTGTGTATCACGATCATCCAAACTGTTCCGAGGTTTCTCGCCGTTTCGATCACTCGGGGAGGGGGACATTCCCCCCGTGGCTTCACAGAACTGCTGGGCAACTAAGAACCCTACCCCTTGATGGCAGGCGTTTCTCTCTGAGCCCGCAGCAGATAGCAACAGAGGGGTCTTGGCTCAATGAGCTCGCCCCCAACAATTCAGGACCCAATGAAGGCCGGGGATATGCGCTCCTTGCAGGCTAGCCCTCAGAGTTTCATCTTCCTAATGGTCAGTCCCTATAAGGGATAAATCATACACTGTGGGTCATCCACCCTTCGCAGGCTAGCCCTCGGGGTGCTGTTCCCATCGTCAATGGCTTCATCTCTCCGTTTCTTCCCCCTATGGAACCATGGTGCCCCTAGCAGGCTAGTCCTCGGGGTATCCTATCCAATGGGGTTTGCTGGCTGCCTTCGTGTAGACCAGCGGTTTAGGGGCTTGTTCCATGAGTGAACATGACTCCGCTTCTCCCCTGCAACTCTTCAGGTTCAGGGGAGATGCTGTCCAATTTTGGATAGATTAATAATGAATAAACCATAATGAAACGCCCGTTCTGGACTCAATCGACTCGGTGCTCGAGTATGAACCTCGCACTGACTTATCACATCATTCTTGGAGGGTTCTGGACTTCAATTTAACAAACAATGGGCCCCAAATAACTTCAAAACCCTCAACATAAACTTAACAAACTCAAATGATGCAAAATTTATCAAAAATAAGCTAAAACGGCGCGGCCTTAACCCGGCGAGCCCTAATCCGGCGCGGTACCCCCCCCCCCCCCCCCCCCGCGCCGGATTAACGTTAGACTCATAATCAAAAACTTTTCCTTTGCGCCTTTCCGGTGCGCCCTAAACCGGCGTGCCCCAAAGTCTTCGCGCCGTGTTAACATCCATGATGGCCGCGCCGGATTAAGATGCTATGCCTACGCTTTATCGCGCCGTATAAGCTATCCCTCACGTGGCCGCGCCGGTTTTGAGCCCCTTTTGTTGTTTTAATCATTCACTCGCCCCCGGAGCGATTCTCGTCTCTCACGGTCAGTGTTAATAAACCACAATTGGTAATAAATTGAATAAGGGAGGGGCCAAGCGAGCCCGAACTATATTGTTATCATATCTTCATTACCATGTTCGTTAGCACTTTGCTTTCGCTATTATATTTGTGTTGTTCTCCCGTTCCTTGATGGGGGGTAATAAACATGGTTGATCATCATTTGCTTCCATGATTCTATTATCATGCTTAATATAGTCGTGAACATCATGTGTGCATGCATGCATAGATCCTCGGGTATATTAAATGGCGTCGACAGAAAGCCGAATTACGTCTGGTCGGAAGTCTTCGTTATGCGTGACGGTGGTCTTCGAACCTATGTCCTCCGCCACGTACCGAGGATCCATAATCCCATGAATCATGCATCTTCTGCATGATAAATATATGCATCCTGCATGCCATCGTCATGATCGTCATGTAGCTCTTTTTAATTCGGCTTCGACAGCCCGCTATCTCGGTAATTAATCAAAGGTGTTCCCTCCTTGTGGGGGATGTAATTAACGCCATAGCCTTTATGGTATGGCGGACTGCTGGTCCCGACCGAACCTCACATTCGCCCAACATGGGTCAGAATGAGCGCATCATAAAATTGTCACTCATGTGACTGGCACGCCTGCGTCGTCAATTGATCATTTGACTACCAGTCAGTCAGTTGCTCGATCGACCTCGCGCGAAAGAAAGAAAAGGTCACGAACATGTTCTCACCCTTGTCTTAGCTCATATTTCATCTGTCAACAAATGCCCCCCACCTGTGGACGGCGTAAGTGCATAATAAGCGGCATGGTGTCCGCAGGTGCCCCATTTATCATTTGAGAGTGTCTTTCTCAGCCTTTCAATACTGGTTTTCTTCGATCTTCAGCCTAATAGCTTTACTGTAATAGCTTCAGTATGTTCTTTTTCTTTGTTTTCCAGATTTTTTGACAATTTTTTGCTTCATTAATAGCTTCAGAAGGCCTCCTGGCACATAGGGCCTAGTTCTCGGCGCACCACAGCTTCTCGACGCACAGTTTCTCGGCGCGCCTGAGTTGGAAGGGTTCTTGCCGCGAAGGGCTTCTCGGCGTGCCTTTTGCAAAGGGGGGAGTTCTCGGCGCCGGCTTCTTGGCACGCTTTTGGCAAAGAGGGGGGAGTTCTCGGCGCCGGCTTCTCGGCGCGCTTTTGGCAAAGAGGGGGGAGTTCTCGGCGTGCATTCCATCACGTCGATAACCCCTCCTCTAGGGGTACTATTTAGGGCGCCGAATGCCCATTTTCCCCTCATTTCTCACTGGCACTTCTCTCTCATCACCCTCTCAGCAGCGGCGAGCTCTTCCCCAAGAGAGCTTTTCATTCCGTTCTTTTCCCTTTCATCAGATTTCATCTGGGTAAAATATTTATTTGGGGATTATGTCCCTTTTGCTTACGGGATCACTCCCTCTTGGTGGGTGACTCCCTATTTTCTTTGGGCAGACCCTGAATAAGGGGAGATGCTGTCGAAATTTTCACAAAACCTTACACTTGATCTTCATACGATTGTTCATTATTTCGGGGCTCACATTCATGTCATTCTTCGACCGTAGGTGTTGAAATGGCTTCCAGCTCTACTGCTGCGTCTTCTGGGGTTGTTGGAGCAAGCTCGTCAGCCCAGCCAGATATATCGCGGGCTTTAGTGAACTGGTTGAATGTGCACAGCCTGGACTTTGGATATGGCAAAATTGTCACCGTTGATGAATCCTCCGATTCTGAAACTGATACGATATCAACGTCTAGGGTCTTTTCCAATGTAACGTAGACATGCTTCAGACGGGGCAACGACTATCGGCCGGATCTCCCAAAGGACCGCCACCTGATGCCATTCATCCAGACTTTTACAGTGGGCGGCATGCGAGACCCTCAGATAGCCCGTGCGGTCGAAGCCGCTATTCTTGCCGAGAGGGACAGCCTGAAAGAATCAGTATACCGCGGCAAGGCTATCTATCTTCCCGGGGAGAAGCGTGATTGGGATGCAATCCTCGGTATATTAGAGCTAGACCCAGAGAAAAAGATGCTGACCTGTGCCCTGGAATTTACACCTGCTCGATGGGATACCGCCGGTGGTAGAGTTCACAAAGAAAAATCCGGCTACGGTCTCTTCCTGGCACCAATAAAGTGGGGGTATAGAGATGAACCTTTTGTGCTGAACTGTCTGGCCGTCCAGTTTAAGTATCAGCTGGCCGCCGGTTGGTTCGGGGACACCAAGGTAACCGACGCCCACCTATTCCGAGTGGGAGCGGTAGAATTCACAGAGTTTGTTTTGAAGGAATACGCCCCTCTGCTGATCAGAGCCGGGGTATATCACAGTGTCTTTACTTCCAGATTCCGCTATCCCATCTCCCGAGGATTATGCTGCAGAATATTTGAAGTGTTTTGCCCATTGCTCAACACATTTTATACAGCAGAGGGTGAAATGTCTCTCGACCTCTGGAGCTTATCACAGCTTTCCGGGCTGCCCATTGACGGTGAGCTGTACGAAGAGGTTTGTTTGGAAGACTCTGAGAAGGACATTTCTGATGGCGAAGGCATGTACTCACTTGGTTAATCGTACCGGTATTTAATGAAAGCCTATCGCTCCATCTGTTTGGCTTATAGTAGAGGATCTTACAGGGGTTACCAACCCCGAGAGAAAAGCAGCAAGTTAAGGGTCCGGATCGGACAGTGGGTCCAGTATTTCATCGGGGGTCCTTTGAAATATGCGGACTTTCCTTCTGTGGGGCCGACTACCAGTAAGCAGATAAGGACTCCCCGTTACAAGTCAACACTGCCCGCTTCACTGTGCCGTATAGGCAAAGATGGTCCGAACCCAGCAGGGGTAGATCTTATCACACATTGTGCAGCTTATTTGACGTTTTGGTTGTGCACTTTCGCTTTCCCTCAGGGGGACGAGACGATTATCCGGTCAGAAGCTATATACCCAGCCTGTCAAATGGCCTGGGGGATGAGGTTGTCACTCTGTCCGGTGGCTTTGTGTTTGATTTATAAATCTCTAGGGGACCTGTACAAGCACCGGGCTCCTCGCTCTTTGAGGACCGTGGGTCCATTTCATTTCTTCAACGCCTGGGTATGCAGTCTATTTCCCAAGCTAGCTCCCAGAACTCTGCAGGCGGATACATTATTACCCAGGATGATTGAGTTTGCTAGTGCCAATCCTGGCTCTTTTTCTGATCAACTGTTCAAGATAAGGGGCTGTGGACGTCGAAAAATGACGGCGTCGATCGTACGGCATGCACATCGTAACACTCGAGAGCAAGCAGGAGACGAAAAGGCCGAATAAACCTCGTGCCTCGCCCGATCAGGACGAGAACTCGCTTAGTGGTCCGCTACCCATTAAGGAAGCCCCCCAGGCGGAAGATACGACTACAACTCTCCGACCAGTTACACCGAGAGCTGAATCAGAGAAAAAGTCGGGAGCTCCGGCACAGTCTCGGCATGCTCTGAAAGCCACGCAGAATCTGAGACCGAGTCCCAGAGGCTACAAACAGAATATTGCGGAGGCCATGCATTGCAACCGTAATGTTCTAGGAATGCCGACATTCATATAAACGGCCGCGACTTCGAAAAGAATCCGTTTGGTGCATAAAACGGCACGAAGGGGCCTTAAAACGGCGCGCCTTAAAACGGCGCCCCCCCCTCTTAAAACGGCACGCCCCCTTCTTCCTTTGGCTACACGGAGCGCTCCCGTCAAAGGGGCCTCCCCTTTTGATGCTTAAAACGGCGCCACTTGCGTTGCATTAAAACGGCACCCATATGGCTACTACGGCATGGCCATCTTGAAGGCCAGAAAGTTGAACCGGCGCGCCAATTGCACTTGGGGTAAAATCGGCGTGGGCACTTTCCACCGCGCCGTTTTAACCTCATTCTATCCCATCTCTGGTGCGATACTCTGTTCGGCATAAATGCTACACGCAGGGGACATTCAATGCCCGATGTTCTTCCTCTACCTCTGTTCGACAGCACATAAGCAGCAGCAGCAAGGCAAGCTCCGACAAATCTCTGAGCGTCCCATCCTCGGATGAGCAGCAATGTACGAGACGAATCAACGGTGTCCAGCATAGCCAGTCAACTCCCGACTTCGTTGCGGACGAGGTGGAATTGGCAGGGACGCTCCCAGGATGGTCGTTCTATAAAAGGGGCAGCATTGTGAAGCCGAAGAGGAGAGACAGAAGGAGCTCACAGACAGAAGGAGCTCACAGATAGAAGGAGCTAGAAGAAGAAAGGGTTGAGAGAAGAGAGGTTGAAGGGAAGGCTGGCTAGTTCGGCTAGGGTCTCCGGCGTCCGAAGAGAAGAAGAAGCTCCATCCATTCCCACCTGCAAGGTGAAGAAAAAGAGAGAGAGAGGGTGAGAGAGTGAGAGGGGAGAGAGGGGGAAGAGCTTGTGCTCTGTTCCTCCTTCTCCCCCACCAATGTATCTTCTTCCCCCACCTCAACACCTAGTGTTTTTTCTTTTATCTTCTCCGTTATATTCTTCCCTGTGCTTTGGTGGGGGGGGGGGGGGGGTAGATCTCGTCTTGTACCTCTCTTCCCTCCTTTCCTTTCCCTTGAGGATGAATAAAAGAGTGACTTTGTAAGCATGCGCAGTATTCTATTGCTCTGATCCCTTCCCCTTTTCTTCTGTTTTCTTCCTCCCGGTTTTCAACATTACCTGGGGTCCTCAGAAGCTTACCCTTATGTGGCATGAACTCTGAGGGAACCCGTTCGAAGGGTGAACATTCATGGCCACCTATGGCCTACATCTGTCCCGTTCCACGAAATCGTCACCCGTGAGCTGTGGTCGTTCTTGTAGGCTGGCCCACGAACGTTCCATACTCACATTTGGGTTCGGACCGCCGTGAGGCTACTCCGATTTTTGAGGGTCTACCCCGGAGCAATCCGATTGGTGACCCTCCTTTATCTCTGGCAAGTCTCGGTCCAGGGGAGGTGCTGCCCAATTTTCGCCAAGACTAAGAATGTCCAACAACAAGTGAACGGGTTGAACTGATGAAGAACAAAATGAGGACTTTGTGAGCAAACTATTGGAGTAAAACACTTAGACGTTCATACTGTTTCATCATAATAAACGAATAAAATGGTTAAAGCTCTTAAAACCTCCTCATTACCAGCTTGATCTATCAACAGAACGAGCAAATCAAACCTTGAATCAATCTACGGGTGAAAGGAAAAGAAAATGCAGTAAACAGAGCTTCAAAATAACCCCCATATAGCTATCCCGGCGCGAGTTAAAACGGCGCGGCCATTGCCCCACCGCGCCGCTTCAACCCTCCTCACAAAACCCCCCCATCTCTTCTCTAAATGCTAAAACGGCATGCCCTCTCCCTTGTCCTCCGTATCCGGCGCGCCCTCAATCTCTCCCTTGCCCTCCAAAAATGGCGCGCCCCCAATCTCCCCATTGAACATTAAAATGGCGCGCCCATCTCCATCTTAACCCGGCGCCCCTTAACCGGCGCGCCCATCTCCTTGCAACTGGCTAATACGGCGTGGCAAAAGAAAACTAAAAGAATGAAAAGAAGAAAGAAAACTATTGAAATTAAAGAATAAACGAGAGAATAAGGACTAAATCAGTAAACAAAATAGAAAGAATGGAATGGGAATAAACCACTTAAATCAATGATCGGAACGACGGCAATAGCATACCCCCCCATAATTAAATTTTGTTCCGGGCTATGCACTTGACCCGTTTTGTTCTGAGCAACCCCGCGACCTGACCGCGCAGGTCGATCCACGTGTGAGGGCGCACGTTAGTGAGCTCGGGCTATGCACTTAATAATTCACTCCCTCGGACTGGGTGCAAAGAGAAAATCGACGACGCCTTATGGTATCGGACGTGGTTTACAGAATTTTTGACATGGCCATAGTTCGAAATCATCTCCGGCCAACAGTCTATCAACTTGACCTGTTTCTACCGGGATCCAATCCCGTATTCTCATTAAACTTGCCTTGTTCGTGGTAGACATTCACGCGGTTTTGTCACCGTCTTTTATACTACAAGCACGGAGCTTCGTCCGAACATGAAGTGGCCCATGAGTGGCCGACATAGTCTGAACATTCACGTCCCAATACAGGTTTCTAGCATAGTTCATCTTTCACTATCCTCCTGCATGATTAGTATTCTCTCTAGGCCGTAGGGCCCTTATTCCCGGCAATCAATCAAGGGTGTTCCCCCGTATGGGGGATGTAAATAACGCCGTGACCTTTATGGCGCGGCGGGTTTCGGTCCCTACACGAACCACACAATTGTCTGATTAGTCAGATCGAGCGCACCATGGGCTTCCATGAAGCCCGAATAAATCGTCACTTTGTGACTGGCACGCCCTCGCACTAAATAAACGAATTAACCCCGACCAACAAACGAACATATTCCCCCTCGAATTTTAGTGCGTCCACAGGGCAGACTGATAAGGGTACCAGTAGATGCCCCCGGTAGCATTCATTTCTGGAGTTTGGCAGCGGGTTCAGCTCCTTTGGTCCATCCTCAGAGAGAATGCAAATGGAAGAGGTAGAGACCTATATTCATCATGTCTCGGGAGTTAATGCCGTTCGGTCTCTTCTGGAGCCAGAGCTGGTCAGGTGGGCCATGGCCATCTGGCCCAGTGTCTTAGTCTTCAGAAAAGGTGGTTTGCTCCTCTTGGAACCATATTACCCATTCCGCTTCTGGAGGAACTTCAGCTATGACCAACACATCCCCACATCAGTTGCTCTGTTCCCTCTGGACAGTCGGGCCAAGCACGGGTCCACAATTGTTGGTGACGGCCGGTTATGGTGGGATTTCTTTCATCGCCAATATGGCGCAGCCTTTAGGGTTCCAACCATTTCTAACCGTGTTCCCCGCGTCACATCAGATTACATCAAATGGTGGAACACCCGAACCAGCTTTTATAGGGATGGCAGGGGTGCATTCTGGGACGTAGCTGAGCGTTCTTTCTTGAAGCAGCAACCTGGGCCAGTATTTGACATCGTCGAGGCCCATCTGAAGAGGATTTATTAACAGCACCCAAGAGAGGCAGAAACCTACTTGGCCAAATGTCGGGCTTTGAAAGAAGAAGGCTCTGAGCCACCCACTCCTATTTTTGCTGTCATCAATGAAGACACTTTTATGAAGAACTTAAGGTATCTGTGCCATGTAGGGAGTGCTCATCTAGAGACGCAACAGTATCCATTCCCCCTCGAAGAGCCGCTCCCGATAGCAGTCCCTTGGAAAGGTCCGACAGACAGATTTCATCCTTACAGGACGTTTGTGCGCAGGGAAGATCGAACTCAGACATATTATAAGCACACGTCTTGGCTGTTTATTTTGTTGAATGTTCATGGGCTGTCTGTGGAGAGCCCGATAGCTGGCATTTTGAATAAGCCATTGTTTCTTTCTTTTCACTATGTCGATGGCTGGGGTATGGACCACCTTGACCTGTTTCACTGTCTTGACTTTCATGGTCACAGCAACCTGGCTGCACTAGTGGAGAAGTGTCAGACAGTCGGTGACCTCTGCTGGCTCATTAAGGAGGCTGCCTCTCACTCAAAGGAGGTGGCCTATTTGTACTGGCCGCTTTCCACTTTCTATGATGGCCCGGCAGGTACGATCTGTCCTTTCTGACTGTAGTGTCTTCTGCTCAGTGTTGAACTTTGCATCTATTGATTTTCATTGCTCTTCTTGTGTCTTCAACAGATAGGCCAGACATAAAGCGACAAGGACTTTATAGGAATATCATTGCACAGGCTGAGAAGCCTGCTTATTTTAAAGTTCCTGCAACAGCACCGACCACCACTCCCTTGTCTCCAGGCAAGAAAAGAAAAACTTCTGCAGTTAAAGCCGTAGTTATGAAGGCCAAGAAGGCCAAGCTAGCTCATTCTCAGCAACCGGCTTTGATAGTGACGGATAGTGGGACCCCTCTCCCTGATATCCCTTCATTTGATGAGTTTGCATCTCAGAGGGAGGCCGCCCAGGCATCCGTTGAGGGTAACATTAATAACTTGCCGCTGCATCTTTCACTATCTTCTTTGCTGAATTTCAAGGAGATCTCTGAATCTGACCCTTCCCTCTTTTTGTACAGCCCAAGAGCAGATTGTGGCGCCCTCTGAGGTGGAGACCAGGTTACCTTCTCCCACGTCGGCTAGCAAGGCGGAGGGTAAGTGTGCTTTCTCATCTTTTCTTGTGCATTTCAGTTATTCTTCTGTCATCTTTCTCACAGACTTCTCACTGTGGTGACAGCCGGAGAGGAGGCTGGAGTCATAGAAGCGGCAAGAGACGTGCCTCAGTCACAGGAAGGTCACAAAACCCAGACGAAACGGGGCATTGTCCCCACGAGGCGCATAGTTACCCGGTCCACATCCTGACATGCTCCGAAAATGACTACCCAGCCTGTGGATAGTGTGGAAATATCTTCCAGTAGCTCTACGACTATCTCTGATGCAGAGGAAGAAGAAGCAGGTTTCAGTGATAGCAAGGCAGACATCTCCAAATCAGAGGTCCCGTCCGTATCCACCGAAATTCTTCCACTGTTCCACCCTGCTAAATTGCTGGTGCTGTTATCTGAGGAGGAGCTACAAGAAGAGTTTGTTGGTCTGGATACCGAAGCAGACATAACCCCTCCCGTTGTTGCTTCAGGCTGCAGAGCTTTCCTCTCCCCTTCACTCTTTTGAAGACATTGACATCACATTAAGAGTGAGTGTCTCTTCTCCTTTTTTGTCATTTTATCGGCTCTCTTTTTTTTTTCATTCACTGCTTGATGTCATCTTGATCTGTTCACAGGAACCTGCCGTCACCAGCCCAGTAACAACTGCAGCTTTTGAGACCACTCCATCTGAAGCCTTGGCTATCATCCCTGTTCTGTTAACAACCTGTGTGGGTATTTCTGGGATTGTTCGCCCCATGCCAGTGAGGGTACAGTCTTCTAAGGACCTGGCGTCATTGGACTTGGGAGCCTCGGGGAGAGCTCGACTCTTATCCGAGTTTTAGATTTTAGAGTTGAGGCGGACCCAGCTAAGGGTTCTGCTTTTGTACCGGTCGCAGTGATGACCATTGCGCCTGAATCAGTGATCCCTACAACAGCGATTATGGAGATTGAACCCCTGCCTCTTCGAGTCATAGCCCATGCGGCCTCATTATTAAAAGAAGTAGCCGTTGCAGAAGAGATGGCCGAGCAGGAGGCAGTTGCTGCAGAGACTGGCCTGTTATCCATAGTTGGCCCAAAGGTAATTTCCATGGTTCCATAGCCGGAGGAGGGGGTGCCCCGAGAAGAGAACGTTGAAGATGCAGCCATTGCACTGGAGACCCATGAAGAAACAACTCCAGCACTCACTAGCCCTTCCCCTCTGAGCATTCAAACAGTAGTCCTTGAGGAGTTGGCGGTGGGAGAACCCTCAGCTTTGCAAGAAATTAAAGAGAAGGTCCAGTCAGCCTCTTCAGCAGATCTCCCGTCTTCTTCCTCCCAACCAGATGTTGCATTATGGGCAGATATTGACAGTGAGGTGACTTTCGAAGTAACCCCATTCCCTTCCCTCGGCTTTGCTTCATCTGAGAGCTTTGTTTGGCAAAATCTGGACATGTTGCGCCAACTAGTGGAGTCCCAGCCTATACTGACTTATCTACAGCTAAAAGAGATAGCCGAACGCTTCACCGCTGGTCTGCAGGCGATGGGCTGTCCTTTAGAAACATGGGCCCAGCGTGTTCTGTTGTTGCTAAAATTTGTACACCGCCGGGATTTTCTGGCGTGTGTTATGTCTGACAGACTGGCAGCTTTGAAGTTATAGAAGGTAGAGTGCAAATCTGAGCTGGGGAAAATGAACTCTATCCTTCAGGAGCGTCGAGGCCAACTACAATCTCTGACATAGCGGGAGCAGTTTGTATGCAACCGGATAAACATTCTAGAAGCTGAACTGGCTGGTCTCCGAGCTAAACTACCGCAGATAACAACCTCTCAACCGCAGTTCGCAGAGGAAGTAGCTTTATTGGAGGGGCAGGTGGTGTCTCTTCAGGATGAGTCCGCTCGGCTACAGGAGGAGGAGGCTCGTCTACATGAGTTGGGGGCTGCTCCGTATGTGGGTCTTCTGGCTTTCGAAGACATCTTCCGGTGCCAGTGAACATCTCTTCTTCTTCTTTTTGTTTTCTTCTTTCTATAATACAATTCCCCCTCAGGGGCTCATTTTGTACTCCTTTTCTTCTTTATATAGCGAAAAGGAATCCTCATGCTGGTCTCATGTGTGGTCGTCCTTCATTTATTGCATTATCATTACTTCATGGTGATTCGGCAGCGGTTTTAGCAATCCTCATGTGAATAGCCCGTATTTAACAGGAGAGCGTCCACCCTTTCAGAGAAAGGATGGGGAACTCGCTCCACCGCGTGACGGTATCCGGAGGGTGCTTAAACCAAATTTTATAGGTAGTAGCGGATGTCTTTTTCGGCAGCATGTGCCGCAAGTGAGGTTGTTTGCAGAAAAGTGAATGCAAAGGTTTAGAGTATTATCCGGAACAGACGAATGGTCCATCCCGGGTAGGTTTCAAAGCCGGTCGGGGCAATGTGCCAGTCGACCAGTGAATGATTTTATCATCGGTATTGGGTTTATATCGACGCAAAGAAGCTTTATAGGTTTCATCAGAATAGACGTAAGGTCTAAACTGTGGTAGGGTTTCATCACTGATCGGGCAAGGTGCCGGTCGATCAATAGCTGGTTTCATCATCGGTATTGGGTTTATATCGATGCAAAGAAGTTTTATAGGTTTCATCAGAATAGACGTAAGGTCTAAACTGGGGTAGGGTTTCATCGTTGATCGGGCAAGGTGCTAGTCGATCAATAGCTGGTTTCATCATCGATATTGGGTTTATATCGATGCAAAGAAGTTTTATAGGTTTCATCAGAATAGACGTAAGGTCTAAACTGGGGTAGGGTTTCATCATTGATCGGGCAAGGTGCCGGTCGATCAATAGCTAGTTTCATCATCGATATTGGGTTTATATCGATTCAAAGGAATTTCATAAGTTTCATCAGAATAGACGTAAGGTCTAAACTAGATAGGGTTTCATCATTGATCGGGCAAGGTGCCGGTCGGTCAATAGCTGGTTTTATAAGAGTGGTGATGGGTTTTATCGTCGGTGGGACTTTTGAAAGAGGTATGAAGACTTTGTCAGGACAGACGTAAGGTCTATCCTGCAAGGGTTTTATCGCTGATCGGGCAAGATGCCGAACGACAAATGGAAGGTTCTTGTAAATGGTGGGAGATGAAGATAGCATGTCATTGGCATGGGACTTTTTAAATTATCACATTACTGCCCCAAGCGCCCTTTCGGGTTTTCGCCGGAGCCAGCTCCCTCTTGCTTTTGCCCACGCGCCCTTTCGGATTTTCACATGGCGGGGTAACCGATTTTGCCTGTAGTGCCCTTTCAAGTTTTCACTACAGCTGGGTTTTGGCCATTTTTGCCCTTGTTCAGAATACCCGAACAAGTCTGGCAGGGCATCTCTATTTTTAGCCCCATTTTATCTCTCTTTTTTTTTCTTCCTTTTTTTTTGTTGCACTAGGACTTTTGGCTTTGTAAATTATCAATCCACGTGCTCAACTTGTATATGTGTTGTCATTGATGTGGGCGTTGACATCAATGCAAGGGGTATGGGGTTCCATCGTCCACCCAGGCAGAAGGCCTGGGTCGATTTGAGTGTGTTTTGTGGCTTAGGCGCGAGGCCGTTCACCGAGAACATGACTGTAATCGTTAATGTGGGGATTGGCATTAACTCAAGGGAATGGGATTTCATCATCCATCCAGACGGAAGGTCCGGATTGACTTGAGGATGTGTGTAGCAGCTTAAGCACGAAGCCGTTTGCTGAAGATGCAGGTTTTATCGTTAATGTGGGGTTTAACATTAACGCAAAGGAATAGGATTTCATCATCTATCCGGTCGGAAGGTCCGGATTGGCTTAAAGATGTGTGTAGCAGCTTAAGCATGATGCCGTTCGCTGGGAATGTAGGTCTCATTGTTAATGTGGGGTTTAACATTAACGCAAAGGAATAGGATTTCATCATCTATCCGGTCAGAAGGTCCGGATTGGCTTATAGATGTGTGTAGCAGCTTAAGCACGAAGCCGTTAGCTGGGAATGTAGGTTTCATCGTTAATGTGGGGTTTAACATTAACGCAAAGGAATAAGATTTCATCATCTATTCGGTCGGAAGGTCCGGATTGGCATAAAGATGTGTGTAGCAGCTTAAGCACGAAGCCGTTCGCTGGGAGTATAAGTTTCATCGTTAATGTGGGGTTTAACATTAACGCAAAGGAATAGGATTTCATCCTCTATCCGGTCAGAAGGTCCGAATTGGCTTAAAGATGTGTGTAGCAGCTTAAGCACGAAGCCGTTCGCTGGGAATGTAGGTTTCATAGTTAATGTGGGGTTTAACATTAACTCAAAGGAATATGATTTCATCATCTATCCGGTCGAAAGGTCCGGATTGGCTTAAAGATGTGTGTAGCAGCTTAAGCACGAAGCCGTTCGCTGGGAGTGTAGGTTTCATCATTAATGTGGGGTTTAACATTAACGCAAAGGAATAGGATTTCATCCTCTATCCGGTCGGAAGGTCCGGATTGACTTAAGGAGATATGTTGTGTTCTTATCAGAGCGGACGGAAGGTCTACCCTAGATGGGTTTCAGCATTGGTCCAGCAGTGTGCCGCTCCATCAGTGGCTGATTTTATCATTGGTATTGGGTTCATACCAATCCAAGGATTTCATAGGTTTCGTCGGGATAGACGTAAGGTCTAAACCAGACAGGTTTCATCGCTGATCAGGTAGTGTGCCAATCGATCAATAGTAGGTTTTATCATGGTGGGACGTATGATAGGTTTCATCAGAATAGATGTAAGATCTAAACTGGATAGGTTTCATCGTTGTGGGTCTCATGCAGAAAGTGGAAAGGTTTTATTAGAACAGACGGAAGGTCTATTCCGAGATGGGCTTTAGCATTGATCGAGACGATATGCCTTATGATCAACGGGGTTTCATCATCGGTGGGACATGCGGTAGATGTACTGCCGAAGGAGATTCATGAAGTGAACTTTTTATATTACCACATTACTGACTCAAGCGCCCTTTCGGGTTTTTACCGGAGCCAGCCCCCCTTTGCTTTTGCCCACGCGCCCTTTCAGGTTTTCACATGGCGGGGTACCCGATTTTGCCCGTAGCGCCCTTTCGGGTTTTCGCCACAGCCGGGTTGTTTGCCATTTTTGCACTCGTTCAAGATGTTTTGGACAAGTCCGGCGGGGCACCTCTATTTTAAGCCCCCATTTTTTATCATTTTATCAACATAAGGAAGAATAAGGTTTCATTATCTAATCCGGATGGAAGATCTGGATCTATGTTGGTATGTAGCAGCTCGGGCCTGAAGCCATTCACCGAAAAGGTGGATGAGTTTTATCGTTCATGTGGGGTAAACACCAACGCAAAGAAGAATACGGTTTCATCATCTAATCCAGACGGAGGGTCCGAACTGATGTCGGTGTGTAGCAAAGGAGTGACCCTCTTGATTGTCATCAGTCTTCATTTATCTGTCTATTCACCACTCCCCCAGCAGGCAGTTGTGCGGCATGATAGAGTTTCAGATGTTTCCCATTGAGTGGCGGGAACTGAACTTCCCCTCGATGGTTGACAACCACGTAGGCTCCACCCTCGTAGACCCTCTGGACTACGTATGGACCCAACCAGTTAGCAGCAAGTTTACCTTTTGGATTGGAAGCCATGACTTCTCTTTTCTTGACCATGACCAGGTCTCCTTTCTTGAATTCTCGCCCTTTGACGAGCTTATTGAAGGCATTTGCCATGCGGGCTTGGTACATCTGGATATTTTTCTGGGCTTGCAGACGCTTCCCCTCTAATTCAGCCAGTTCTTCAAGTCTTCTTTCAGCATTGGTTTATTCGTCATGAACTAGGCCATGCTGGACTACAATTCTGAGTGATGGTACTTCCAGCTCTATAGGGACTACTACCTCGGAGCCGTATACCAGTGAATAGGGCGAGCAACCTGTTGGGGTTTTATGGACAGCGCGATACGCCCATAGTGCTTTATACATCTTTTCACCCCAGTCTTTCTTATTAGAGCTGACAACCTTGGCTAGCAGGGTACACAGCGTCTTATTAAAAGCTTCGGCCAATCCATTTGCTTGTGGATTGTAAGGAGTGGAGGTCCTCCATTCAACTTTGTACTTCTCGGCAAGCCGATATATTTTCTGGTTCTTGAAGTGACTTCCGTTATCAGATATTATTCGGCTGGGGACCCCGAACCGGAAGATGATATTGTGCTTGATGAATCTGGCAACCAACTCACCAGTCACCTCTTTGAGTGCTACTGCTTCCGCCCACTTGGAGAAGTAGTCTATTATAGCCAGGATGTAATTGTGTCCAGCTGAAGAAGTCGGTAGTGGCCCGACCACATCAGTTCCCCATTGAGCAAAAGGCCAGCTGGGAATTGTTGGGTGTAGAGCTATAAGAGGCCTCCTGGGTACAGCGGCATGCTCCTGACATTTCTGGCATGACTTTGCAAACTGGCAACAGTCTTCAAACATAGTGGGCCAATAATAACCCAGCTTCTTGATTTCAATCTTCATCTTAGGCCCAGCCTGGTGTGCCCCTACTGTTCCAGCATGTATCTCTTTCATCGCTTGCCAAGTTTCTTCAGTAGACAGGTAGCGAAGCAAAATCTTCTTGCGGGCGTCCGCCATAATTCGGAACAAAGTTCCATTTCTGCATTCATAGGAATCTTTAACCCTTAAGAGTTTCATTCTCTCTTCTTTGTTCTTGGGCAGCTGTTGGTGTAGAAACCACTGCAGTAGGTGCTGTCTCCAATCAGACGCCTGTACTTTGTCAACGGCATCAATCTCATACTCTTCAGGACACGTTTCCAACATGCTGGGGACTTGTCGCCTGTTCATGACAATAATGTTGAGTGTCTCATCTGGCGGGACTGATAGTGAGCTGGCCAGCTTTGCTAGTGCGTCAGCTTGAGCATTATGCCCCCGGCCCACATGATTGAGCTCAATGTGATAGAAATTCGCCATGAGGCATTTAGCCTTTTGGTAATAGGGGTTCAATTCTGGCTTTCGCACTTCGAATTCCCTCTGTATTTGTTTTATTACTAACATTGAGTCACCGAATACCTGAAGCATCCAGATGCCCATACTGAGGGTGATCTGAAGACCAATTATCAGAGCTTCATATTCAGCTTCATTGTTGGTGCAGGGCTTGTTTATGGAACAGGAGGTGTGCATTACTTCTCCCTCTGGCGATTTCAGCACAATGCAGGCCCATGCACGTATTCTGGCTTTCCCATTAGAATCGGTTTCTATTCTTGATGCCCAGTCAAAATATAATTGCCACATGACTGGCTGGGCTTGGCACGCTTCGAGCACTTCATCATCAGGGAGCTCGGTCTCCAGTATAGCATTTTCTGGCACAGGATGCTCTGCGAAGAAATCAGCCACAGCCTGACCCTTTATAGCCCTTCGAGGTATATAAGTGATGTCAAACTCCATCAGAATCACAACCCATTTGCCTAGTCGACCTTTGTGTGCCGGCTGAGTCAATATATATTTGAGCAGATCTGCTGCAGATATCAACCTGATCTCATGTGATAGCATATAGTGTCGGAGCTTCTTAACAGCGAAAACCAGTGCCAAGCAGGTCTTCTCTATGTAAGTATATCCTTCTTTAGTTCTGATCAACCTTCTACTAAGGTAGTATAAGGCTTGCTCCTTTCCCTCTTCATTTATTTGTGCTAACATTGCCCCCAACGAACAATGTGTAGCTGCTATATAGAGGAACAAAGGGCGGCCCTTGATCGGTGCCCCCAATACCGGAGGGGTCTTGAGATATTCCTTCAACTTTTCGAAAGCCTTTTGGCATCCGCTGTCCCACAGGAATGGCACATCTTTCATCATGAGCTTATGAAAGGGGTGGCACCGACCCGACAAATTTGATATAAATCGGCGGACATAGGCCAAACGCCATTGCAGAGACCTCAGCTCAGACAAATTCTTCGGTGGAGGGAGTTCTTGAATTGATGTGACACACCCTTAGACTTAAGCAAGCAAGCACAATTCGCACATCGAACGGGCCGATATCGTCGGCCACTCACCCGGCGCTCACCCAAGACCCGGGGTAACTCGGCAATGCCGAGTCGAGGTTGTGGGGTTGGGCCCTTGCTGGTAGAGGGCCAGTAATACCAAGGTTCTTCCCAAGGTTGTGGAGGTCCAATTCAAGGGGGCCGACTGGGTGCCGAGGGCACGGGTCACACTCTCTCCCACGGTGGTCTCTTGAAGCAAAGGAGCTTGAGGACCGGGCACTCACTCTCACGGACCAGCGGAGCTAAGAACTAATATTGAAGAACAATACACCTAATGTGAGCAAGGGATGGAGCACTTACTCAACCGGCTTGAAGAAACCGGTCCCGTTCAGAGACGTGGGCGAGCGGGGAAGCGTGGGTTCCCCACACGCCGCGACGGTGAAGCTTCGACCTTCTCAAAGCTTTACAACACTACTCCCCATGCAAGGGGGTTGAACTTGGAGAAGGGAAGCCAAAATTACAATCAAAATACTACCTCCCATAGGGTGGGGCGGTAAGCCGTCCAGGCGGGGAGGGGAATTCCGAAATAGAACCCAATTGGGTGGAAGACGCCGGTTCTGTCCACCCTCAGGAACAGTGGACAGACAGCTGAAGGTGAGGCTGCTGCGGCCACTCCCGAATTTTGCTGATGACAAGACCAATGGGAGACCCTTAAGGACTGGATCAGGATGGCCTCTGAATTTTGTGGAATTTTCTGATCAGCGGTGCGGGTCGGGGCAGGGCCGTGAACAGGGTCACTGCCTTCTGGCTCTGACTACTCCAGCGCCAATGCGGCAGGAATATGAAGTCACCACGGCCGCTCCCGAGCTCCGATTCTGACGAGGTCAGAGGCGATGGATTCGTGGCTGAGTCCTCTTCGAACGGAGACCAATAGGGATGCCAGCAGCTGTCGGAGTAGATGGTGAGCTCCCAAATAGTGGACGGGTGTCTGCTCAATCCCAGAGTGGACAGAACAGCGCACCCGGGGGAGAAAAATGAGAACTCTCAGCTCCGGACGCCAAATGGGGTGCCGCTTCTTGGCACTGGAAGAAGACTCGATGTAGAAGCTCTCAGCCAAGTTTCGTGGGCAGAACTGCAAGGGAGTGTCCGGAGGAGCTTCTGAAAATGGCTTCAGGTTGCTGGCCAGACCTCCTCTGCGCAGTCGGCGAAGATCGGCTCTCCCGGACAGCTCCGAGCTCAGACGGAGGCGAAACCACCGCCGTTGCGAAGACGACTGGAAGACACTTCTGGAAATGCCTCTTGTGCTTCCAGGGGCACTGGGATGAAGACGTGGACGGCTCTGCAAGATGTTGATTCCCTGCAGGACTCTCAGATGTGGACAGGTTCGCCGGTGCAGCTTCAGATGAACATGAGATGGTGATGGTAGGCTGTGGGGGCGACCCCAAGCTATTAGGGGGTCTGGGAGGGGGCAAACCAAGGTGAGGGAGGGGGAGAATGGGGACTGGAAGGGGGTCTAGTAGGTGGTGGGAGGGAGAGCTGCGAATTTAGTGTTGGAGGGTGAGGGAGAGGGAGATCTCTCTCTCTTGGGGAGTCTAGGGCATGGGGGAGGAGAGAGTGGAGGGAAAATATTCAAACTTTTCTAGGGAGTTGGGAGATTGTGTGGGGAAGGGAGGAGATTGTGTTGGGGAGAGGGAGATTGTGTTGGGAAGGACAAGATGCTCCTAGGGAAGGAGGGGGGTAGGTGGTAGTGAATGCACTTAGGGAAGTGGAGAGGTGGTTGGGGGGTGGCTTAGGTGGATGGGCTAGGGTTGATGTGGAGGGTGAGGTGGAGGAGAGATAAAAAATTTGAAATTGGGTTTGGAGGAGAGAGAAAGGGGAGTGGAAGAGAGAGATTAAGAGAGGGATGGGTGGGATTCTCTCCCTAAGGCTTCTCACCTCACGAATGGATTCACTCCACAATAAATCTGAAGTTAGAACTCACAAAATGACAAATTGTCATTCATTCATTGATTTCAAATGGGGGGAATGGGGTCCTATATATAGGCAACCCACATTTTACAAAAAGTCCCTAACTCTTGCAACAATGACAAATAACCAAGGGAAGGGGGGGCGCCCTTGGGCCTAGCCCAATGAATTGGGCCCATAAACTAATCTATAAACTTAATGACACTTAATCCTAGGTAAATGACTCATTAACCTAGGTACAAGACTCATATAAAAGGAAAATTACATAATTATGACTCAAAGAAAATATGAAAATTACATGAATTGACTAAGGAAAATGTGACGGACACATTGGAACCATGCTAGCGAGCAACCGGGGTTTTAAAAATATGAAGGGCGAGAGATGCCCCCATCATACTCCCGGGGTGCGGAGAACTCGACTCCGTCGAGTAAGAGTCCTTCCCTCCTCGGAGGGTGTAGAAGTGATGCCGCCCTCAAGTCTTCCAAAGAAGACCGATCCATCCACCCGACGAGGTAGCGCTCATTCACCTTGCTCTTGGTGATAGTGACATGTTCATCCAATATTCATTCAATGCGCTCACGCTGGGCTCTCTTGGCTGGTGATCTCTCCTCACGGGTGGGTGCTCTCTCAACAGGAAGAATAGGCTCAATATTCTCACTGGGTACCACCGTGGGTCCTTTATATGGCACTAGGTCGGCTACATTGAATGTGGGACTCACTCCATACTCCTCGGGAAGATCTAACTCATAGGCATTAGTGCCAAGGCGTCTCAGAACCTGGAAGGGACCAGCCCCACAAGACCTCAATTTTGAGATGGCTCCTGGGGAGAGTCTCTCTATCCTCACCATCACAAAGTCACCCACGTGGAATTCTTGGTGACGTCGATGAGAGTCGGCCTGCCTTTTATAAGTCTCATTCTTTTTTTCTGATGTGCTTGCTAAGGTTTTCATGCAATTTTTTGAATGCTGTCATTCTAGGGGTGATGGGTGGACCTGGACAACCAAAAGTAGACCAATCATGCTTTGATGCCAAGAATACTTTGATGGAATTAGGAGGGCCGGGGCAACCATATGTGGACTTATCATGCAATGCTGTCATGTAGACTTTGGTGGGCCTAGGTTGGCCGGGACACCCGTAGGTGAACCTATCATGCAAAGTGGTGATGAATGTTGGGGGACCCGGACATCCGTAGATGCTTTTGACATGTGTATGACCAATGTTAAATGAGGGAGGGTCAATACACCTGAATATGAACCAATCATGCATCCTGCTTGACATGTGGGTGATATGAACGAGTGGACCCGACTTATGAATCATGCCAAGTGATGTTGTACGCCAAGACTTATGCACTCTTGTGCCAAAGAGGTCTCCTATGTGTGGGCTTTTGGACTTCCATTGGAATGGATCAAAGGGGTCTAGGAAGGTGGATATCATGAAGTGGGGCACTTCCTTGATCCCTAGGAGTATATTGTCTATAGTCATGGCTCCCATGGTGTAACTCGAGTCTAGGAAGGGGTGGGTTTGATCCATCACGGTGGGTTGGAGTAGGGAAAGGTGGGTGGTGGGTAAGGTGGTTGGGCCACATCGGTATCAGTACTCCCATTGGAAGGGGTCAAAGGGATCATGGTAAGGGCTACCAAGAGAGAGGAACTCCATGTCCCCAAGGTCCTCACAAGGTGGTGAGTCATCCTCCTCCCAAGTAGTTGGTCCAAGGTCTCTAGTGGGTTGACCGTTCAAGGTACTTGGGATCTCAAGGGGTGGGGAGTAGACCGGGATGGGTTTTTCCTCCAAGGGGAAAAATAGGAGGATCTCACTAGTACAATACCCACTTATGCAAAGGGAGGTGATGGAATCGATGGATGGGTGGACAAAGTTGACGGTGCTAGACTCGAATGGTCCCATGGCTAGTAGGCCGGTTAAGTGGGCTTGTCAATGTAGGCAATCCACAAGGTCTCCCAAGTCTTCCACAGAGTAGAAGTTTTGATAAGTGACATGGGGAGGTCGGGTGGGAACAATTTGGGATTTATATGCCAATGGTGGTGAGCTAGGGAGGGTGGGACATTGCTTGAGCCATTGGAGTATGGACTCATCTATGGTGAGGGTGCCATGTGTGACGGTGCATGGCCTTGTTGTGCCCCTGTGGTTTTGATGATGGTTTTAATGGTGGTTTTGATGATTGATTTTTGATGTGAGTTAATCACTGTGAGTCATCTTGCTGTGTAAGTCATCATGATGTTATTTAGTTATTTTCTGATCATAACTCAATCTATCAAATGTTCAGTCATCTTGCTGCTCAGTTTAGTTTAACATATTTGATGTTCAGTCATGTTAACTGATGCATAAAGCATTCATTGCTACACTCTGCTTAGTTAGTATGAACAGTAGTGGGTCGACCCACCCTTACTGATGCGTCGACCCATCAGTACACTGATTGCCTGGTCTGTCTAACTTCAGGTCTATACATCCTCAGTTGAACGTAAAGTATATACGTTGTAGCGTCAACTCATTGGGCTGCAGCGTCAACTCAGCAAGTATGCACATCGCCTTCAGACTTTCAAGTCTATACACTCTATACTCATTTAAGTCTGTTCAGCCGTTCGCATTTCATGAAGTCTGTACACTTCATCGCCTTCTGCAAGCATTCTTCAAGTATGTACAGCCTGTGCATTGCTTCACAACAAGTCTAGACATCCTGGTTGTAGTCTAAGTCTACACATCCTGCTAGGTCAGACTTCAAAGTCTGTACACTGTGCACCACTGTACAAGTCCATACAATGGCTGTTGAACTGTGAAGTCTATACATTGTCTAATCATTCATCTTTGAAGTCTATACAACGTTGCCTTGTCTCTTCAAGTCTATACAACGTTGCCTTGTTTCTTCAAGTCTATACAATGTGCACAGTTTCTTCATGTCTATACATTACATCATTGTCTTCAGCTCAAGCGTTCAAAGCCAAGTCTATACAACGCTAAGTCAATACATTGAACTGTCCTCCAAAGTCTGCACAATGGTCTTCACACCTGAAGTTTGTACATCCACAGTTAAACTTGAAGTTTGCACACTGGTCTTCAAATCCAAAGTCTGCACATTGGTCTTCGAATTCAATGTCTATACATTGGGCTTTTACATGAAGTCTATACATTGTTGTTTGCATTGTAAAGTCCATACATTGGTTGTTGTTCTTCAATGTCTATACACTGCCTTTAGGATTTAAAGTCTATACAGCCGTTGCCTCCTTTGTTGAAGTCAACACATTGGGCAAGTCTGTACGTTGCATTCACCTTCACAAGTCTATACAACAAAGTATATACACTGCAATGTACATACTTAAATCTTATGACTTCATTATTGTTGCTGAAGGGAACAGGGTCGACGCTAGAGCTTAAGGCGTCCACGCACCAGTGAAGATGCATCCATGGATACTCTTCATAGCGTTAACTCTACGCACAGGCTGCGTCAACTCAGCCACTCAAGAAGCAGAGGCCTTATCAGAAATACTCCAATGCGTCAACGCAGCAGTGGAGCAGCATCGACGCAACAGTTAAAAAAGGCTAGGCTGGTTGCTCACTGGAACGCATCAATGCGTCAACGCCACGGGTTGGAAGCATCGACGCAGCAGTTAAAAAGGTTTGAAGATCTCTGAAGGCTGCGTCAACTCCTTGGAGCAAGTGGGTTGACGCCATCTAACTCCAGTTGCTAAGCGTACTGATGAATGGGCACGTGACCCGAAGCTGGCACTTGACACGTGATCCGAGGTGGTGCTGAGCACGTGATCCGAGGAGGAATCTTCTGGACGAAAGGCATGGTAAGTACACGCCCTATCTCCCTACTACTGCTGTATATATTGGAGCCTTCGTCTTCAGATGGAGGCTGATCGAAGAAGAAGCCTGAAGAGCAGAGAGTCTTCGATCCACAGAAAGAGGAAGAAGAAGAGAAGAAGAAGAAAAAGAGAAGATGAAGAAAAAGAAAGATAGAGAGTGAAAGAGGAAGAGAGTAGCAAAAGAAAAAAGAGAGAAAGAGAGAGCTCGTGAGGACTGAAAGAAAAGAGAAAGACAGTGAGAGAGAAAAGGAGAGCAGAGAAGAGAAAGAGAGATCGTGAGTTGAGAAGAAGAAGAAGAAGAGTAGCTGAAGAAGTTCCTAGTGGACCGTGGATCAGATCCAGGCCAGTCAACTCCGTTGAGAGCCACATTGTGCATTTCGTTTTTCAGCTTTCTGTTTGCTGAAGTTATCTTCATTTCGTGTTTTTGTTTTTCCTTTTTCATTTGGTTATCCTTGTTCTTTCGATTCTCAGTAGTGAGGTCGGGTTCCTCCTGGTGGGTCAGGAGAAGGGAGATCTGATCTCCTGTTGCAAGTAGCTGGGAGCTACGTGTGGGTTTCTCCTGTGGATTCAGGAGAAGGGAGACTTGTCTCCGGTTCTGGGCTTGTGGCTAGCAAGTCCAGGGTTCCCTCCTGGTCTGGAGGAAGAGAGACTTCGGTCTCTGGTTTCCAAGTGGCTGGGAGTCACTTGGGGTGTCCCTCCGGTTGGGAGGAAGAGGGGAGTTTGTTCCCCTGGTCAAGCTGTGTGGCAGCAACTGTTCGCAGACTGAGTCTACTTGGTTCTAGCTTTGGCTAGTGAAGCGCGGAGTGAGGGGTGGATGTAGGTCTGGAGGACAGAACCACCTTAAAATTATTTGTGCAGTGGTTTGCCTTGTGTTAGCTCCATATCTTCTACCTCCCATTCACAGGTTGTGCACGCTTGGCTAGTTGCATTATCTAGAGAGTTATTTTTTAGTATTATATCCTGCTAAGTGTGTTTGGGTTGTTTAGCTCTGCCTTCGTTTCTGGTTGTTCAGGTGGCTACGTTGGTGTAGTCCAACTGGTTGTTCATTTGTTGCCTTATCATTTCATTTTGGAAAGCTCATTAGTCTTTATTCCGCATATCTGAGCTTTAGAGTTTTAATTTGGGCTATATTTTCTAGAGGGATACATTCACCCCCCCTCTGTATCCGGGCCTAGCACCCTAACAGTTGGTATCAGAGCAGTGTCTGCATACAAGGTCCAGCGACCTGCAGATTCGATCTTGCAGTCTTAGGTGCTAATTTGTTTTTAGTGCATCAATATTCCTGTTGCATTAATCTGTTGTGTTCTCATGGCTCATCCACCGATCTTCAGTGGTACGCATTTTAATGCATTGTTCGTTAGTCTGAAGAATTATATCAAATATGTGAATCCAGACCTGTGGAAAGTAATTTCACATGGTCCTCATGAACTACCAAAGAAAAGGTCCAAATGGACTGACAGTCACAAGTCTATGCATGAAGAGAATTAGATAGCTATAAATCTAATGAAGGCAGCTACTGATAGAGCCTTTCACTCATGCTTCGTAGATTGCAGTTCTGCTAAAGATATTTTGGATACACTGAAGCGAACTCAGGAGATAGATGTGGACAGCTGCGTGATGGCCAAGAGAAGAAATCAAAGTGGCAGCGATCAAGGCAGTAATCAAACTGAAGAAGATGATGATGATGAGGTAAATCTCTTCGAGAATTTTTCTCTAGAAGATTGGGAGAATGCATATGCTGAATTATTTGAATTTCATGAACTGTTAAGAAAACAGTATAAAAAATTGAAGAAGGGTACTGGTTTAGATAGTTCAAGTTCTCCTTGTAGAAATTGTGTTGAATTGAAAAATATTCATGATGCCTGTATGTCTGATTTTCAAATATTGAAGAAACAAGTTTCATTATTGAAAACTGAAAGTCAAGATCATATAAATGTGATATCTAAACTCAAAGAAAAATTCAACTCAGATAATGATGATCAGACTCTTGTTAACTATCATGACCAGTATGAAAAATTACTGAAAAACTTTGAAAGTGTGAACTCATATTTAAACAAGCTGAAATCTGAAAATGATTCTATGAGAACATCTGCTAATAAAAATGATAAAAAATCTAAGAAACTTGAGCAGGAGAAGAACTTATTTACTGAAAAACTTGAAGCCATCAAATCTGTGAATGTGGAATTACAGAAAAATATTGAAAAGAAGGAAAAAGATTTGAAGGAATTCAAGGCTGGAAGAAAACTTGAAACTAACTCAGATGATCAGACTTTGATAAATGAGTTAATTCAGAATGAAAAGCTCAAGGAAGAAAATGAAAAATTAAAAATGCTGAACTCCACTGTGTCTGAGAGACTGCTAGCTTTAGAAAGAGGAAAAACTGTGTGTGTTGAAGATTCTGATAAACTGAGCAATCTAGAGCAGGAAGTTGAAAAATATAAAACTGCTAACAAAGTTTTGAGTGAAGCTATGAATTGCAGTGAGCAAGAGATTGCCAGTTATGAGTTACACATTACCTCTTTGGAAGAAGAAATTCAAGACTTGAGGAACTCTCTGTCAAAGTTTGTTGATGGGCAGAAAAACCTAGACAAGCTACTAGGTATAAAAATCAACCCTAGGAAGGAACGGCTGGGCTACAATAAGATAAACAAGAAAGAACTTCAGAACAAAGTTATGACATCTTTTGTAAATAGTTCTGATGTAGCCACCACCTCTAAAGACAAACAGCCCATTGCTCAGAAAATGTTGGGAGCAAAGGATAATTTTAAGAAAGAGGGACTGGGCTATAGTCCAGTCATGAGGAAGGTCGATGGATCCAATTTGAAAACTATTTTTATTAAATCTTCTTAACAGGAAAAACCTTCTACCTCATCTCCACCTCAGTATAAGGCTAAGAAAATAGAAAAACATGATAAAAATTAGAAAATGATTGAAAAACAGAAAATAAATAAAAAGGGTCCATCAGTGTTTGCTGATCACAGTCCTCACACACACTCACATGCATCTAAAAAGAAGATTATCTGTCATTACTGTCATAAAGTTGGACATCTGATGCATGAGTGTAAGTTGATGGAGAAGGATGATAAGAATGCAAGGAGATCTCATGATAAAAATCCTTCATCTCAGAAAAGGAATGTTACATGTTCTCATTGTGGTAGATTAGGCCACACCTTTGCTCAATGTTGGTTTGCTAATGGAAAGAAAAAATCACTCTCACATCATGCTAAATCTTATGCTAACCAACATACTTTTAATATAAACAAAACTGCTTCTCTGAACCAGCATGTCAAATATTTTAACTGTAACAAGCTTGGGCACAAGGCCACTGAATGTTGGGCAATTTCTTTTAGAAGAAAGTTCCCTTTCTGCTCCCATTGTGGGAAGCATGGCCATGCAGTCAAGGACTGCTGGCATATCCAAGGTAGGAATAGAAATTCCAAAGAATTTAATAGGAACAAACTTATTTTTAAAAGAATTCCTGGTTGCTCAAATTGCAGAAGACCAGGCCACCAAGTTGCTGCTTGCAGGGTAGCTGGTCATGAAATGAAAAGGTTTCATAATAATAACAGAAACCCTCATGCTCACTCTTATAATGCTCAAGTTCATGCTAGTATACATAAGAGGAACATGAAACCTGCTAGTTCATGCCACTATTGTGGGCTGTCTGGGCATTCAATGCATAACTATTTTATCATGAACTCTGATGACTATTTGGCACAGAAAGAGATGCAGGCAGTCCCAAAAGGGGCTAATTACTATGCAAGACCCAAGACCACTTGGGTTCCTGCTAGTGGAAAATAGGAAGGTGCCTAGCAGGTGTGCCTTGGCTGAAATAAAAGGGGTAATAAACCAAGGCACTCAAGAATGAAAACCCCTTCCTGAATCTTTCAGGTAAATTTCTTGCACTTCCTATTTTTAGTTCTACTGCATGACATACTGAATCTATTTTTGCATAATCATTCTTCATCTGCATTGTCTGAATTGATGCTTCTGAACTCTCCTCATCTGAAGTGCATATATGTGATTTGCATATATAGTACATTGAAAAATCTGAACTGCATTTGAATGCTGTTTGAAATCTGTCCATTGCATTCTGAAAAATCTGATTAGCTGAAATTTGATCCATGCATGCTGCCCATGTTGAATAATCATGCATGACCTCAATGGTATATAAATGGTAAGGTACCAAAAGGCAGGGAAGTCTGTCTAGAAGTTCTTACTATGTGTGAGGTGGTCTTTTAGACCAAGTGCTCCGCCTAGTACCATGGGTCACCGTGTTGGATAGGACAGTCTGAATGTGCATGAATCAAAAAAATATGTTCAGTTTCTCATGGCAAACATTGCATGTTTTAAGGGGGAGTTACTTGCATGTGTCTTTGCATACACAAAGTGCATTGCATTTTACTGCATTGAAAATACCAAAAAGGGTAATTGAATGCATAGTGTCAGGGGGAGTGAATGCATTGCATGCAGGTGGTCAAGTGTATACATATCTGTCAGAATTCACTGCATGTTATCCTTGGAAATCCTGAAACTTGCCAGACCTCCTGATATCTTGCTTGTTGTGCATAACCTTTTCCTCATTGTTTTTAAGTGACAAATCTTGATCTTATTTGGAAAACACTGAGCTTCAAAATCTCTCCTATCAATTGGTATCATTCGGCTTCAGAATTCTATCAGTCTTTCATGAAGATTTCAATGGGACTATCTCGATCATAAATCTGAAAACTATTGAACTAGAAATCTTCTATTATACATTTTTATGAATGACTGAAATAACTCATGTGGTTTAAGTTTAATGTATTCAATGCGTTTGACTTTAAAATCTCTTAAAAACATCTGAAGCATGTTTAATAAACCTTAACCATCTGTTTCATGCAGTGTCTTGTAAAATCTTCTGAAATATGCATTATTGAATACATGACTTTATTTGGTTAAGTACATTAGATTATTATTGATTTGAAGCAAATGAATTTTTCTGAAATGTCTAAAGAGTATTTTCTGTCAGAGCAATGACCTTGGTCACTAAGAAACACATGTCCAAAGGACTGTGTCATGAGGTACCATAGTTAACTCTGATTAAGAATAATTGAAATTCAGGCAGAGCAATGGCATGCACACTGAGAAATACAACTCACTCATCAAGAAATGATTTGCAGTGTGTCATGATGTGTAAATACTATCTCTGTTCATATATAGCATGATAGTTAATCACACTAAGTGCTTAGGGATATTAGCCTCTAATCAAGGTATATCCTCTAGTTACAAAGTATGCACTGAACTAGAGTGCTCATAAAATTTGTAGCATGAAAAATGTTGAACGAATTGACATATCTGAATATTGATGCTAAAATCAAATTGCTACAACCCTAGACAAAATCATATGACTTCATAATTGCTTGATTTCAATACTGATGCATGTAATTCCGAAAGAAGTCAATAAATTTGATTGTGTAAGAGAAACGGAGTTTTATCAAGATAAATATGAGGGCTTGGTTCATTTTTATTAAACCATGGTTTTAGATATCAATACAGAATTTTATTGATAAACTCTACATACATCATATTTAAACCATGCTGTTCAATAAAGCTCATTCATAAGCCCTTATAATGGAAGACTTTGAAAACTTATGTTTTGGATTTATGAGATTGATATCTCCCTGAAAATCTGACTGAATTTTTTGAGATTAGAGCTTCTTTAAAAATCTGCTAATTGAACCTCTTCTGCTCATTGACCTGAACTTCTCCTTGTTTGCCCTTGTGGTCTCCTTCTCATCCATCTCATAAGATTTCATTTATTGAGGGGGAGCCTCCTTGTCATATGCATCATGCTGCATAGAAGGAGAAGAATTGTGCTCTTGCATTCATATTTCTGGTATCTGCATCTACATTCATACCCCTTCCCATGGTTTATTTTGATTATAACAAAGGGGGAGATTGTTTGCCAAAGAGGGAGAATATCAGTCAATCAGTGCATGCAGGTTCCTTTTGATCATCTCTAACTCATACTTTTGCTGAAACTCTTAAAGGGGGAGAATCATGTTCTTGCAAGGGGGAGAAATTGACTGAATTTTTTTTTATGCTTTAATTTCTCAAACTATTTTCTTTTTGATGAAGTCAAAGGGGGAGAATAGTTTGAGTCATCAGACTGACTCACTGTGTAGTGTTGCCATCATCAAAAAGGGGGAGATTATTGTGCCCCTGTGGTTTTGATGATGGTTTTAATGGTGGTTTTGATGATTGGTTTTGATGTGAGTTAATCACTGTGAGTCATCTTGCTGTGTGAGTCATCATGCTGTTATTCAGTTATTTTCTGATCATAACTCAGTCTATCAAATGTTCAGTCATCTTGCTGCTCAGTTTAGTTTAACATATTTGGTGTTCAGTCATGTTAACTGATGCATAAAGCATTCATTGCTACACTCTACTTAGTTAGTATGAACAGTAGTGGGTCGACCCACCCTTGCTGATGCGTCGACCCATCAGTACACTGATTGTCTGGTGTGTCTAACTTCAAGTCTATACATCCTCAATTGAACGTAAAGTATATACGTTGCAGCGTCAACTCATTGGGCTGCAGCGTCAACTCAGCAAGTATGCACATCGCCTTCAGACTTTCAAGTCTATACACTCTATACTCATTTAAGTCTGTTCAGCCATTTGCATTTCATGAAGTCTGTACACTTCATCGCCTTCTGCAAGCATTCTTCAAGTATGTACAGTCTGTGCATTGCTTCACAACAAGTCTAGACATCCTAGTTGTAGTCTAAGTCTACGCATCCAGCTAGCTCGAACTTCAAAGTCTATACACTGTGCACCACTGTACAAGTCCATACAATGGCTGTTGAACTGTGAAGTCTATACATTGTCTGATCATTCATCTTTGAAGTCTATACAACGTTGCCTTGTCTCTTCAAGTCTATACAACGTTGCCTTGTTTCTTCAAGTCTATACAATGTGCACAGTTTCTTCATGTCTATACATTACATCATTGTCTTCATCTCAAGCGTTCAAAGTCAAGTCTATACAACGCTAAGTCAATACATTGAACTGTCCTCCAAAGTCTGCACAATGGTCTTCACACCTGAAGTCTGTACATCCACAGTTAAACTTGAAGTCTGCACACTGGTCTTCAAATCCAAAGTCTGCACATTGGTCTTCGAATTCAATGTCTATACATTGGGCTTTTACATGAAGTCTATACATTGTTGTTTGCGTTGTAAAGTCCATACATTGGTTGTTGTTCTTCAATGTCTATACACTGCCTTTAGGATTTAAAGTCTATACAGCCGTTGCCTCCTTTGTTGAAGTTAACACATTGGGCAAGTCTGTACGTTGCATTCACCTTCACAAGTCTATACAACGAAGTATATACATTGCAATGTACATACTTAAATCTTATGACTTCATTATTGTTGCTGAAGGGAACAGGGTCGACGCTAGAGCTTAAGGCGTCCACGCACCAGTGAAGATGCATCCATGGATACTCTTCATAGCGTTAACTCTACGCAAAGGCTGCGTCAACTCAGCCACTCAAGAAGCAGAGGCCTTATCAGAAATACTCCAATGCGTCAACGCAGCAGTGGAGCAGCGTCGACGCAATAGTTAAAAAAGGCTAGGCTTGTTGCTCACTGGAACGCATCAATGCGTCAACGTCACGGGTTGGAAGCGTCGACGCAGCAGTTAAAAAGGTTTGAAGATCTCTGAAGGCTGCGTCAACTCCTTGGAGCAAGTGGGTTGACGCCATCTAACTCCAGTTGCTGAGCGTACTGATGAATGGGCATGTGACCCGAAGCTGGCACCTGACACGTGATCCGAGGTGGTGCTGAGCACGTGATCCGAGGAGGAATCTTCTGAATGGAAGGCGTGGGAAGCACACGCCCTATCTCCCTACTGCTGCTGTATATATTGGAGCCTTCGTCTTCAGATGGAGGTTGATCGAAGAAGAAGCCTGGAGAGCAGAGAGTCTTCGATCCACAGAAAGAGGAAGAAAAAGAGAAGAAGAAGAAAAAGAAAAATAGAAGAAGAAGAAAAAGAGAGATAGAGAGTGAAAGAGGAAGAGAGCAGCAGAAGAAAAAAAGAGAAAGAGAGAGCTCGTGAGGACTGAAAGAAAAGAGAAAGATAGTGAGAGAGAAAAGGAGAGCAGAGAGGAGAAAGAGAGATCGTGAGTTGAGAAGATGAAGAAGAGAAGTAGCAGAAGAAGTTCCTACTGGACCGTGGATCAGATCCAGGCCAGTCAGCTCCGTTGAGAGCCACATTGTGCATTTCATTTTTCAGCTTTCTGTTTGCTGAAGTTATCTTCATTTCGTGTTTTTGTTTTCCCTTTTTCATTTGGTTATCCTTGTTCTTCCGATTCTCAGTAGTGAGGTCAGGTTCCTCCTGGTGGGTCAGGAGAAGGGAGATCTGATCTCCTGTTGCAAGTAGCTGGGAGCTACGTGTGGGTTCCTCCTGTGGATTCAGGAGAAGGGAGACTTGTCTCCGGTTCTGGGCTTGTGGCTAGCAAGTCCAGGGTTCCCTCCTGGTCTGAAGGAAGAGAGATTTCGGTCTCTGGTTTCCAAGTGGCTGGGAGTCACTTGGGGTGTCCCTCCAGTTGGGAGGAAGAGGGGAGTTTGTTCCCCTGGTCAAGCTGTGTGGCAGCAACTGTTCGCAGACTGAGTCTGCTTGGTTCTAGCATTGGCTAGTGAAGCCTCACTCCGGTTGGGAGTGAGGGGTGGATGTAGGTCTAGAGGATCGAACCACCTTAAAATTATTTGTGCCGTGGTTTGCCTTGTGTTAGCTCCATATCTTCTACCTCCCATTCACAGGTTGTGCATGCTTGGTTAGTTGCATTAGCTAGAGAGTTATTTTTTAGTATTATATCCTGCTAAGTGTGTTTGGGTTGTTTAGCTCTGCCTTCGTTTCTGGTTGTTCAGGTGGCTGCATTGGTGCAGTCCAACTGGTTGTTCATTTGTTGCCTTATCATTTCATCTTGGAAAGCTCATTAGTCTTTATTCCGCATATCTGAGCTTTAGAGTTTTAATTTGGGCTATATTTTCTAGAGGGATACATTCACCCCCCCTCTGTATCCGAGCCTAGCACCCTAACAGTTGGTATCAGAGCGGTGTCTGCATACAAGGTCCAGCGACCTGTAGATTCGATCTTGCAGTCTTAGGTGCTAATTTGTTTTTAGTGCATCAATATTCCTGTTGCATTAATCTGTTGTGTTCTCATGGCTCATCCACCGATCTTCAGTGGTACGCATTTTAATGCATGGTTCGTTAGTCTGAAGAATTATATCAAATCTGTGAATCCAGACCTGTGGAAAGTAATTTCACATGGTCCTCATGAACTACCAAAGAAAAAGTCCAAATGGACTGACAGTCACGAGTCTATGCATGAAGAGAATCAGATAGCTATAAATCTAATGAAGGCAGCTACTGATAGAGCCTTTCACTCATGCTTCGTTGATTGCAGTTCTGCTAAAGACATTTTGGATACACTGAAGCGAACTCAGAAGATAGATGTGGACAGCTGCATGATGGCCAACAGAAGAAATCAAAGTGGCAGCGATCAAGACAGTAATCAAACTGAAGAAGATGATGATGATGAGGTAAATCTCTTCGAGAATTTTTCTCTAGAAGATTGGGAGAATGCATATGCTGAATTATTTGAATCTCATGAACGGTTAAGAAAATAGTATAAAAAATTGAAGAAGGGTACTGGTTTAGATAGTTCAAGTTCTCCTTGTAGAAATTGTGTTAAATTGAAAAATAATCATGATGCCTGTATGTCTGATTTTCAAATATTGAAGAAACAAGTTTCATTATTGAAAACTGAAAATCAAGATCATATAAATGTGATATCTGAACTCAAAGAAAAATTCAACTCAGATAATGATGATCAGACTCTTGTTAACTATCATGACTAGTATGAAAAATTACTGAAAAACTTTGAAAGTGTGAACTCATATTTAAACAAGCTGAAATCTGAAAATGATTCTCTGAGAACATCTGCTAATAAAAATGATAAAAAATCTAAGAAACTTGAGCAGGAGAAGAACTTATTTGCTAAAAAACTTGAAGCCATCAAATCTGTGAATGTGGAATTACAGAAAAACATTGAAAAGAAGAAAAAAGATTTGAAGGAATTCAAGGCTGGAAGAAAACTTGAAACTAACTCAGATGATCAGACTTTGATAAATGAGTTAATTCAGAATGACAAGCTCAAGGAAGAAAATGAAAAATTAAAAATGCTGAACTCTACTGTGTCTGAGAGACTGCTAGCTTTAGAAAGAGGAAAAACTGTGTGTGTTGAAGATTCTGATAAACTGAGCAATCTAGAGCAGGAAGTTGAAAAATATAAAACTGCTAACAAAGTTTTGAGTGAAGCTATGAATTGCAGTGAGCAAGAGATTGCCAGTTATGAGTTACACATTGCCTCTTTAGAAGAAGAAATTCAAGACTTGAGGAACTCTCTGTCAAAGTTTCTTGATGGGCAGAAAAACCTAGACAAGCTACTATGTATAAAAATCAACCCTAGGAAGGAAGGGTTGGGCTACAATAAGATAAACAAGAAAGAACTTCAGAACAATGTTATGACATCTTTTGTAAATAGTTCTGATGTAGCCACCACCTCTAAAGATAAACAGCCCATTGCTCAGAAAATGTTGTGAGCAAAGGATAATTTTAAGAAAGAGGGACTGGGCTATAGTCCAGTCATGAGGAAGGTCGATGGATCCAATTTGAAAATTATTTTTATTAAATCTTCTGAACAGGAAAAGCCTTCTACTTCATCTCCACCTCAGTATAAGGCTAAGAAAATAGAAAAACATGATAAAAATCAGAAAATGATTGAAAACGGAAAATAAATAAAAAGGATCCATCAGTGTTTGCTGATCACAGTCCTCACACACACTCACATGCATCTAAAAAGAAGATTATTTATCATTACTGTCATAAAGTTGGACATCTGATGCATGAGTGTAAGTTGATGGAGAAGGATGATAAGAATGCTAGGAGATCTCATGATAAAAATCCTTCATCTCAGAAAAGGAATGTTACATGTTCTCATTGTGGTAGATTAGGCCACACCTTTGCTCAATGTTGGTTTGCTAATGGAAAGAAAAAACCACTCTCACATCATGCTAAATCTTATGCTAACCAACATACTTTTAATATAAACAAAACTGCTTCTCTGAACCAGCATGTCAAATGTTTTAATTGTAACAAGCTTGGGCACAAGGCCACTGAATGTTGGGCAAGTTCTTTTAGAAGAAAGTTCCCTTTCTGCTCCCATTGTGGGAAGCATGGCCATGCAGTCAAGGACTGTTGGCATATCCAAGGTAGGAATAGAAATTCCAAAGAATTTGATAGGAACAAACTTATTTTTAAAAGAATTCCTGGTTGCTCAAATTGCAGAAGACCAGGCCACCAAGTTGCTGCTTGCAGGGTAGCTGGTCATGAAAAGAAAAAGTTTCATAATAATAACAGAAACCCTCATGCTCACTCTTATAATGCTAAAGTTCATGCTAGTATACATAAGAGGAACATGAAACCTGCTAGTTCATGCCACTATTGTGGGCTGTCTGGGCATTCAATGCATAATTATTTTATCATGAACTCTGATGACTATTTGGCACAGAAAGAGATGCAGGCAGTCCCAAAAGGGGCTAATTACTATGCAAGACCCAAGACCACTTGGGTTCCTGCTAGTGAAAAATAGGAAGGTGCCTAGCAGGTGTGCCTTGGCTGAAATAAAAGGGGTAATAAACCATGGCACTCAAGAATGAAAACCCCTTCCTGAATCTTTCAGGTAAATTTCTTGCACTTCTTATTTTTAATTCTACTGCATGACATACTCAATCTATTTTTGCATAATCATTCTTCATCTGCATTGTCTGAATTGATGCTTCTGAACTCTCCTCATCTGAAGTGCATATATGTGATTTGCATATATAGTACATTGAAAAATCTAAACTGCATTTGAATGCTGTTTGAAATCTGTCCATTGCATTCTGAAAAATCTGATTAGCTGAAATTTAATCCATGCATGCTGCCCATGTTGAATTATCATGCATGACCTCAATGGTATATAAATCGTAAGGTACCAAAAGGCAGGGAAGTCTGTCTGGAAGTTCTTACTATGTGTGAGGTGATCTTTTAGACCAAGTGCTCCGCCTAGTACCATGGGTCACCGTGTTGGATAGGACAGTCTGAATGTGCATGAATCAAAATCATATTTTCAGTTTCTCATGGCAAACATTGCATGTTTTAAGGGGGAGTTACTTGCATGTGTCTTTGCATACATAAAGTGCATTGCATTTTACTGCATTGAAAATATCAAAAAGGGTAATTGAATGCATAGTGTCAGGGGGAGTCAATGCATTGCATGCAGGTGGTCAAGTGCATACATCTCTGTCAGAATTCACTGCATGTTATCCTTGGAAATCCTGAAACTTGCCAGACCTCCTGATATCTTGCTTGTTGTGCATAACCTTTTCCTCATTATTTTTAAGTGACAAATCTTGATCTTATTTGGAAAACACTGAGCTTCAAAATCTCTCCTATCAATTGGTATCATTTGGCTTCAGAATTCTATCAGTCTTTCATGAAGATTTCAATGGGACTATCTCGATCATAAATATAAAAACTCTTGAACTAGAAATCTTCTATTATACATTTTTATGAATGACTGAAACAACTCATGTGGTTTAAGTTTAATGTATTCAATGAGTTTGACTTTAAAATCTCTTAAAAATATCTGAAGCATGTTTAATAAACCTTAACCATCTGTTTCATGCAGTGTCTTGTAAAATCTTCTGAAATATGCATTATTGAATACATGACTTTATTTGGTTAAGTACATTAGATTATTATTGATTTGAAACAAATGAATTTTTCTGAAATGTCTAAAGAGTATTTTCTGTCAGAGCAATGACCTTGGTCACTGAGAAACACATGTCCAAAGGACTGTGTCATGAGGTACCATAGTTAACTCTGATTAAGAATAATTGAAATTCAGGCAGAGCAATGGCATGCACACTGAGAAATACAACTCACTCATCAAGAAATGATTTGCAGTGTGTCATGATATGTAAATGCTATCTCTGTTCATATATAGCATGATAGTTAATCACACTAAGTGCTTAGGGATATTAGCCTCTAATCAAGGTATATCCTCTAGTTACAAAGTATGCACTGAACTAGAGTGCTCATAAAATTTGTAGCATGAAAAATGTTGAACGAATTGACATATCTGAATATTGATGCTAAAATCAAATTGCTACAACCCTAGACAAAATCATATGACTTCATAATTGCTTGATTTCAATACTGATGCATGTAATTCCGAAAGAAGTCAATAAATTTGATTGTGTAAGAGAAACGGAGTTTTATCAAGATAAATATGAGGGCTTGGTTCATTTTTATTAAACCATGGTTTTAGATATCAATACAGAATTTTATTGATAAACTCTACATACATCATATTTAAACCATGCTGTTCAATAAAGCTCATTCATAAGCCCTTATAATGGAAGACTTTGAAAACTTATGTTTTGGATTTATGAGATTGATATCTCTCTGAAAATCTGACTGAATTTTTTGAGATTAGAGCTTCTTTAAAAATCTGCTAATTGAACCTCTTCTGCTCATTGACCTGAACTTCTCCTTGTTTGCCCCTGTGGTCTCCTTCTCATCCATCTCATAAGATTTCATTTATTGAGGGGGAGCCTCCTTGTCATATGCATCATGCTGCATAGAAGGAGAAGAATTGTGCTCTTGCATTCATATTTCTGGTATCTGCATCTACATTCATACCCCTTCCCATGGTTTATTTTGATTATAACAAAGGGGGAGATTGTTTGCCAAAGAGGGAGAATATCAGTCAATCAGTGCATGCATGTTCTTTTTGATCATCTCTAACTCATGCTTTTGCTAAAACTCTTAAAGGGGGAGAATCATGTTCTTGCAAGGGGGAGAAATTGACTGAATTTTTTTTTATGCTTTAATTTCTCAAACTATTTTCTTTTTTATGAAGTCAAAGGGGGAGAATAGTTTGAGTCATCAGACTGACTCACTGTGTAGTGTTGCCATCATCAAAAAGGGGGAGATTGTTGTGCCCCTGTGGTTTTGATGATGGTTTTAATGGTGGTTTTGATGATTGGTTTTTGATGTGAGTTAATCACTGTGAGTCATCTTGCTGTGTGAGTCATCATGTTGTTATTCAGTTATTTTCTGATCATAACTCAGTCTATCAAATGTTCAGTCATCTTGCTGCTCAGTTTAGTTTAACATATTTGGTGTTCAGTCATGTTAACTGATGCATAAAGCATTCATTGCTACACTCTGCTTAGTTAGTATGAACAGTAGTGGGTCGACCCACCCTTGCTGATGCGTCGACCCATCAGTACACTGATTGTCTGGTTTGTCTAACTTCAAGTCTATACATCCTCAGTTGAACGTAAAGTATATACGTTGCAGCGTCAACTCATTGGGCTGCAGCGTCAACTCAGCAAGTATGCACATCGCCTTCAGACTTTCAAGTCTATACACTCTATACTCATTTAAGTCTGTTCAGCCATTTGCATTTCATGAAGTCTGTACACTTCATCGCCTTCTGCAAGCATTCTTCAAGTATGTACAGTCTGTGCATTGCTTCACAACAAGTCTAGACATCCTAGTTGTAGTCTAAGTCTACGCATCCAGCTAGCTCGGACTTCAAAGTCTATACACTGTGCACCACTGTACAAGTCCATACAATGGCTGTTGAACTGTGAAGTCTATACATTGACTGATCATTCATCTTTGAAGTCTATACAACGTTGCCTTGTCTCTTCAAGTCTATACAACGTTGCCTTGTTTCTTCAAGTCTATACAATGTGCACAGTTTCTTCATGTCTATACATTACATCATTGTCTTCAGCTCAAGCGTTCAAAGCCAAGTCTATACAATGCTAAGTCAATACATTGAACTGTCCTCCAAAGTCTGCACAATGGTCTTCACACCTGAAGTCTGTACATCCACAGTTAAACTTGAAGTCTGCACACTGGTCTTCAAATCCAAAGTCTGCACATTGGTCTTCGAATTCAATGTCTATACATTGGGCTTTTACATGAAGTCTATACATTATTGTTTGCATTGTAAAGTCCATACATTGGTTGTTGTTCTTCAATGTCTATACACTGCCTTTAGGAATTAAAGTCTATACAGCCGTTGCCTCCTTTGTTGAAGTCAACACATTGGGCAAGTCTGTACGTTGTATTCGCCTTCACAAGTCTATACAACGAAGTATATACACTGCAATGTACATACTTAAATCTTATGACTTCATTATTGTTGCTGAAGGGAACAGGGTCGACGCTAGAGCTTAAGGCGTCCACGCACCAGTGAAGATGCATCCATGGATACTCTTCATAGCGTTAACTCTAAGCAAAGGCTGCGTCAACTCAGCCACTCAAGAAGCAGAGGCCTTATCAGAAATACTCCAATGCGTCAACGCAGCAGTGGAGCAGCGTCGACGCAACAGTTAAAAAAGGCTAGGCTGGTTGCTCACTGGAACGCATCAATGCGTCAACGCCACGGGTTGGAAGCGTCGACGCTGCAGTTAAAAAGGTTTGAAGATCTCTAAAGGCTGCGTCAACTCCTTGGAGCAAGTGGGTTGACGCCATCTAACTCTAGTTGCTGAGCGTACTGATGAATGGGCACGTGACCCGAAGCTGGCACCTGACACGTGATCCGAGGTGGTGCTGAGCACATGATCCGAGGAGGAATCTTCTGGACGGAAGGCGTGGGAAGCACACGCCCTATCTCCCTACTGCTGCTATATATATTGGAGCCTTCGTCTTCAGATGGAGGCTGATCGAAGAAGAAGCTTGGAGAGTAGAGAGTCTTCGATCCACAGAAAGAGGAAGAAAAAGAGAAGAAGAAGAAAAAGAGAGATAGAGAGTGAAAGAGGAAGAGAGCAGCAGAAGAAAAAAAGAGAAAGAGAGAGCTCGTGAGGGCTGAAAGAAAAGAGAAAGACAGTGAGAGAGAAAAGGAGAGTAGAGAAGAGAAAGAGAGATCGTGAGTTGAGAAGAAGAAGAAGAGAAGTAGCAGAAGAAGTTCCTACTGGACCGTGGATCAGATCCAGGCCAGTCAACTCCGTTGAGAGCCACATTGTGCATTTCATTTTTCAACTTTCTGTTTGCTGAAGTTATCTTCATTTCGTGTTTTTATTCTTCCTTTTTCATTTGGTTATCCTTGTTCTTCCGATTCTCAGTAGTGAGGTCGGGTTCCTCCTGGTGGGTCAGGAGAAGGGAGATCTGATCTCCTGTTGCAAGTAGCTGGGAGCTACGTGTGGGTTCCTCCTGTGGATTCAGGAGAAGGGAGACTTGTCCCCGGTTCTGGGCTTGTGGCTAGCAAGTCCAGGGTTCCCTCCTGGTCTGGAGGAAGAGAGACTTCGGTCTCTGGTTTCCAAGTGGTTGGGAGTCACTTGGGGTGTCCCTCCGGTTGGGAGGAAGAGGGGAGTTTGTTCCCCTGGTCAAGCTGTGTGGCAGCAACTGTTCGCAGACTGAGTCTGCTTGGTTCTAGCATTGGCTAGTGAAGCCTCACTCCGGTTGGGAGTGAGGGGTGGATGTAGGTCTGGAGGACCGAACCACCTTAAAATTATTTATGCAGTGGTTTGCCTTGCGTTAGCTCCATATCTTCTACCTCCCATTCACAGGTTGTGCATGCTTGGCTAGTTGCATTATCTAGAGAGTTATTTTTGAGTATTATATCCTGCTAAGTGTGTTTGGGTTGTTTAGCTCTGCCTTCGTTTCTGGTTGTTTAGGTGGCTGCATTGGTGCAGTCCAACTGGTTGTTCATTTGTTGCCTTATCATTTCATCTTGGAAAGCTCATTAGTCTTTATTCCGCATATCTGAGCTTTAGAGTTTTAATTTGGGCTATATTTTCTAGAGGGATACATTCACCCCCCCTCTGTATCCGGGCCTAGCACCCTAACAGGCCTTTGAGGATCCAGACCATGAGGGGTGGGGGAAGATTGAGGCTCTTCTTCTTTATTGGTGGGAGCCTGGGCTTCCTCTTTGGTGATAAGAGGGTCCATATGGGCATAAATCTTCCTATGTTCATTTCTCATCTAATCCCAAGAGTCGATGGGCTCTTGCCTTCCCACTTCCCTTAAGCCTACAATGTTTTGCCATTCATTACTAGCTTGGCGCCAGAGCAAACTTTTGGCATAGTTGACTTGCATAGACCCTGACAGGGTGAACCTCCCAAAGTGGTTATCTATAGAGCTTTCCCATTCTAGATATAAACTAGGGTGCGATCCATCAAACACAAAGACGTCTATTGGGTCCAAGCGAGACGAGTAGGCTAAGTAGGAAGTGGCCATGATGATAGAGTGATAAATGCAATGGCCCTAGGACAAGACTTAGTAGAGAAAAGTCTAGAACTTGCTCTGATACCAATTGATGTGACACACCCTTAGACTTAAGCAAGTAAGCACAATTCGTACATCGAACGGGCGGATATCGGCGGCCACTCACCCGGCGCTCACCCAAGACCCAGGGTAACTCGGCAATGTCGAGTCGAGGTTGTGGGGTTGGGCCCTTGCTGGTAGAGGGCCAGAAAGACCAAGGTTCTTCCCAAGGTTGTGGAGGTCCAATTCAAGGGGGCCGACCGGGTGCCGAGGGCACGGGCCACACTCTCTCCCATGGTGGTCTCTCGAAGCAAAGGAGCTTGAGGACCGGGCGCTCACTCTCACAGACCAGCGGAGCTAAGAACTAATATTGAAGAACAAGGCACCTAATGTGAGCAAGGGATGGAGCACTTACTCGACCGGCTTGAAGAAACCAGTCCCGTTCGGAGACGTGGGCGAGCGGGGAAGCGTGGGTTCCCCACACGCCGCGGCGGTGAAGCTACGACCTAGTCAAAGCTTTACAACACTACTCCCCATGCAAGGGGGTCTGAACTTGGAGAAGGGAAGCCAAAATTACAATCAAAATACTACCTCCCATAGGGAGGGGCGGTAAGTCGGCCAGGTGGGGAGGGGAATGCCGAAATAGAACCCAATTGTGTGGAAGACGCCGGTTCTGTCCACCCTCAGGAACAGTGGACAGACAGCTGAAGGTGACGCTGCTACGGCCACTCCTGAATTTTTATGATGACGAGACCAATGGGAAATCCTTGGGGACTGCATCAGGATGGCCTCTGAAGTTTTTGGAATTTTCTGATCAGCGGTGCGGGTCGGGGCAGGGCCGTGAACTGGGTCACTACCTTCTGGCTCTGACTGCTCCGGCGCCGATGCAGCAGGAAGATGAAGTCACCACGGCCGCTCCCGAGCTCCGATTCTGACGAGGTCAGAGGCGATGGATTCATGGCTGAGTCCTCTTTGAACAAAGACCAACAGAAATGCCAGCGGATGTCGGAGTAGATGGTGAGCTCCCAAATAGTGGACGGGTGTCTGCTCAGTCCCAGAGTGGACAGAATAGCGCACCCGGGGGAGAAAATGAGAACTCTCAGCTCCGGACGCCAAATGGGGTGCCGCTTCTTGCCACTGGAAGAAGACTCGATGTAGAATCTCTCAGCCAAGTTTCGTGGGCAGAACTGCAAGGGAATGGCCGGAGGAGCTTCTGAAAGTGGCTTCAGGTTGCTGGCCGGACCTCCTCTGCGCAGTCGGTGAAGATCGGCTCTCCCGGACAGCTCCGAGCTCAGACGGAGGCGAGACCACCGCCGTTGCGAAGACAACTGAAAGACGCTTCTGGAAATGCCTCTTGTGCTTCCAAGGGCGTCGAGATGAAGACGTGGCCAGCTCTGAAAGATGCTGCTTCTCTGCAGGACTCTCAGATGTGGACAGGTTCGCCGGTGCAGCTTCGGATGAACATGAGATGGTGATGGTAGGCTGTGGGGGCGACCCCAGGCTATTAGGGGGTCTGGGAGGCGGCAAACCAAGGTGAGGGAGGGGGAGAATGGGGACTGGAAGGGGGTCTAGCAGGTGGTGGGAGGGAGAGCTGCGAATTTAGTGTTGGAGGGTGAGGGAGAGGGAGATCTCTCTCCCTTGGGGAGTCTAGGGCATGGGGGAGGAGAGAGTGGAGGGAAAATATTCAAACTTTTCTAGGGAGTTGGGAGATTGTATGGGGAAGGGAGGAGATTGTGTTGGGAAGGACAAGATGCTCCTAGGGAAGGAGGGGGGTAGGTGGTAGTTGGGGAGGTGGTAGTGAATGCACTTAGGGAAGTGGAGAGGTGGTTGGGGGGGTGGCTTAGGTGGATGGGCTAGGGTTGATGTGGAGGGTGAGGTGGAGGAGAGAGAAAAAATTTGAAATTGGGTGTGGAGGAGAGAGAAAGGGGAGTGGAAGAGAGAGATTAAGAGAGGGATGGGTGGGATTCTCTCCCAAAGGCCTCTCACCTCACTAATGGATTCACTCCACAATAAATCTGAAGTTAGAACTCACAAAATGGCAAAGTTTCATTCATTCATTGATTTCAAATGGTGGGAATGGGGTCCTATATATAGGCAACCCACATTTTACAAAAAGTCCCTGACTCTTGCAACAATGACAAATAACCAAGGGAAGGGGGGGCGCCCTTGGGCCTAGCCCAATGAATTGGGCCCAGAAACTAATCTATCAACCTAATGACACTTAATCCTAGGTAAATGACTCATTAACCTAGGTACAAGACTCAAATAAAAGGAAATCTACATAATTATGACTCAAAGAAAATAGGAAAATTCCATGAATTGACTAAGGAAAATGTGACGGACACATTGGAACCATGCTAGCGAGCAACCGGGGTTTTGAAAATATGAAGGGCGATCGATGCCCCCATCATGAATAGCCTTGATCTTGGATGGATAAATCTCAATACCCCTGTGCCGGACAATAAATCCTAGAAATTTTCCATTGGACAAGCCAAAGGCGCATTTCATAGGGTTCATCTTCAACTCGTATTTCCGCAGCCTTTGGAATACTACCCTCAGGTCCTGCAGATGATCTTCTTTCTTTCTGGTTTTAACTACCAGGTCATCAATATTGCACTCCACTTTCTTGAAGAGCAAATCATCAAAAATCTTTGTGATGGCTCTTTGGTAAGTAGCGCCGGCATTCTTAAGGCCAAACGGCATTCTTTTGTAGTGGAATATTCCTTTTGGAGTACGAAATGCAGTGTGTACTCTATCTTTTTCAGCAATCCAAATTTGGTTGTATCTGGATGAACTGTCCATAAATGATAGGGCTTCATGACCAGTGGTTGCATCAATCATCACTTCAGTAATTGGCACTGGGAAATCATCCTTCAGGCAAGCCTTATTAAGGTCTCGGAAGTCAACACATATTCTGATCTGCCCATTTTTCTTCTTTACGGGCACTATGTTCGCAATCCATGTGGTGTACTGATTTTCTTCGACGAAGCCAGCATCAATAAGCTTGTCGACCTCTTTATTGATTTGGTTGATCAGTTCAGGTCGCATTCTCCTGGGCGGCTGTTTTATGGGGCTGGCTTCCGGATTAATCACCAGCAGGTGTTGTGCCACGTCGGGGTTTAATCCTAGCATTTCATCATACGTCCAAGCAAAGTAGTCTTTGAACTCCCTCAGAAATTGTATATAATGTTCTCGGACCTTTGGTTCCAGCAGAACACTAAGAAAGGTTGGCCTTGGTTCCTCTTCTGTCCCCAAGTTTACTTCTACAAGCTCATCAACAGTGGCCTGGCCACCATCTTCAACTTCGGGCGGAGCCTCCTGCAAATCAACGAAACCTCCCGGGATATAGTCTTCTTCAGTCTCAGAGTTCTCTAATTCTTCATGCTGGACCCCGGCCGATTATGACTCATCATACTGGGCAGAAACCATTCGACTTTGTTCAGCTTGCCCGTGGGATATGATTGGCTCCGTATACGGCTTAAAGATCAAATCTTTCATTTCCGGAGGCTTTGCTGGCGTGAATTCCTCTAGGGGATCTATATTTTACAGAGCTCGAACTTCTTCCAGAATACGTTCAAACTCTAAACATTCTCTTGTATCATCAGAAATCCAGTCTTCATCCGGGGTTCCTGTGTCAAACTTTGCTTCGGCCTGGAACAGATCTTCTTTGCAAGACAGCTCCTCCCAACACCGGCACACATTTGATTCATCAGACTTTTCTGTTTCTGGATGGCTATCAGAAGGCCCATCACCCATTATGGACTAGCATATAATCTTCCCATCTTCTGAGGGATAATCATCATAACCCATCTCAAGAGGATTTTCATGCGAGAAGAAGGTGGAGATGACATCTACTTCGGCCTCATAGTATTCCTGAAGAGTGTAACCCAATCCTGGGTGCTGGGTGATCTTCATTAATTCCTTGTTATTCCGGGGTGGATCCCAAAGCTCCTGGAATGCTTTCTTCTGGGTGACGGGCTGCAGCGAAGGCATCTGGATTTTGGAGAACATCTGCGAGACCCGTCGTGTGGTGTAGTCCAAGCCTGTGATTGGCACCATTCGGCTTGTGGATTCTTCTGGGATCATGTAGTCCTGATCGTCTTCCTCAACTGGCTCCCCGGTGTAGAATATGATGGGAGGCTCGCAGAAGCGAGGGACCTCCATAATCTTGAGTGGAAGCATTGTCTGGCATTCCAAACTGGCGACGGGCTTGACTAGCCCTTCCGGCACCCTGACTTGCGTATATTTTTCTTTCATTTCTTTATCAGTATCATCGGGATGAATGCTTGGAGGTGCAATCCGTGTAAAATCCCCAACATGAGAGATATGGGATACCTCATGCTCCTTGATACAGCCCCGTGGTGGTAGTAGAGGCCAATCCTCTATCTTCACTGCCGACTTCTTCTGGCTAGTCACAGCTTCTTTCCTCTCATCTTTTTATGGAATGTCCGTATAATAGGATGCATCGAGCATGTGACACTCGAAGACTTCAAAGGGGTGCAGATCTGCGAACACCCTTTCTTCTTTACCATCATGATAGTACTTAATGCACTGGTGCAATGTGGATGGTACTATCTGGTATTCGTGCAGCCACGGTCTCCCCAACAAGGCCTTATATGTGGTGTTAGACTCGATCACATAGAATCGTACCACAGTAGTGAGGTCCCCTAGTGTGAGGTTGAAATCTTCTACCCCCAAAGGTATCTCACACTTCTGGTTAAAGCACGCGATCTTCATGTCTCTGACCTTAGTGAGGTGCATATCAAAGTAGTACTTCTGATAGATGCGGTATGGCAGAATGTTTACAGCAGCCCCTGGATCTATCAATATCCAGCTTAATGGCTGGCAGTTGAGATGTCCCCTCATGTACAGCGGCCTGTTGTGGCTGGGATTTGGAATTAACATGTCATCTTCAATGAAAGTGACTGCTGGCCGAGAATTTACTTCTGTCAGTAGTGCTTCATACTGTGCTGGCGACTGCAAAGCGTCGATAATTGCCTAGTAGGCATCCTCCCTCAAGGAAAGAATTTCCCATATAGAGAATCTAGTGGGGAGCTTCTTTAGCATTTTCATAATTCGGCTGCCTACCCGGACATTGGAGAGTCGCATTTCTTCTGCTCAGCGGGGCTTTGGAGGCTCACGAGGGGCTTGCGGCATTGCCTGCCCACTTCTTGCCTCAATTTCTTGGTTGGTTTCTTGAGGGGCTTCTTCTGTAAAGATGGCCCTTAATGTCGCTGGGGGATCTTTTTCTTCTTCCTCACCCTGCTTAGGCTTCAGAGCCACTAATTGCTGGCGCTTGTTACTTCTGACTGGTGCAGCTTGTACCGGCTTTTCGCCCCCTAAACTGGATAGGAATTCAAGGAATGACGGAGCTCCATCCTCTTTCTTCTCTTCTTGGTATAAACTAGCAGGAGGAGGAATCTGGACACCTCGTACTTCCGGCTCTGGTATCTGATAAGGCTGCTCTCCCCTGAAAATGATATTGTGATTGGCTGGTGGGGGACGTCCCCATCTTCTCCCGGAACGGGTAGCATGCGCTGAGGTTGAAGCTTCAGCATGGTTGGCTTCCAGTAGCGTGGCCGATGTTTCAGCATCATCATTTTCCCCAGGCAAGGTGAACAGCACCGAGAGGGTGTTGCAGTGTACTGTCATGACTTTCTTTTCTTTTCTGATCTTTAGCTACCTTTTCTTCTTCTGGTGTTTTGGCTTTGCCGGCTTTTGCCCCCAGAAAGGTTTAGTCTCATCTTTTTCCTATTTTTCCTTTGGTTTCTCTTCAATGGTCAATTCTTCCAGCTGCTCCCAGAGTATACAATCTTTTACCAGTAGGGGCTTCGGCTCAGTCTGTTCATATTCGTCGAGCCCGTTGATGTACTGTTGGAGACGTTTTGCCTCTGGACTTATTTCTCTATGTGTGGGAAGCGGAGTCTGTCTCCTCCGATTGTGGGTGGGGATTCGGATGACCGGCTTTGTCTCAGTTACATGCCAAATCAGCTTTGCTGGAGGTGGACCCAGCTTCGGAGTAGTATTCTGAATGGATGGCCTTGTTGTTCCGGCAATAGGTGTCCTCTTTCTGGTCTTCACCGGCTTCGACTGCCACCCCTCCTGATCCCTTAATGGGGTAAGGAAGCATGCCTCATAATTGCACCTAGTGCATTCTTCAACAGCCTCTTCGGCTAACTGCTGATATACAGAAATCATATTTGCAGCCATCCTCAGTGCTGGAGGTTCATGAGGGCGTGGAGGGTTCACCTGGTAATCTCCCAACTGCAGTTCACCCCTTTTGAACATACTCTCCATAACATCTTTGAAGACATAGCAGTCTTCTATAGCATGCCCCAGTGCCTGGTGATATGGACAGAACAGTGGGTCATCTTTCTTTGCTGCATCAGCGGGTCTTTTTGGTTCGGGCAATGTTACTTTGTTGAACTTATAAGCCCAATTAAACAGTGCACCCGTCTTATCTTTGGGGAAGGAGTATGCCTTTCTCATCTTGTTCCTTAGGGAAATCTTTTCTTTCATTTCTGCTGGGCCCGCTGGCAGAGGAGCATCAGTTGCCTTATATTTTTTTTTTCTGTTGTTCAAAGGTTCCGAAATCAACAATGTTGGCTTCTGAATGTGATGGCCGTCGATCAACAGCTTTCCCTTTTTGTGTAGCAAGGGCATTAGTGGCCGGACGCTTAGATAGGAACATCTCAACCTCTGCCACTATGTTGTTTAACCGGTCAAATGTTCTGACATCTGCCACGATCATCTTTTCCAGCACCTCCCTTCTGAGATTCTGTTTGCATATTTGTACTGCATCTTCTTGATGGGGAGGCCACCTGCATCTCATGGCCAGATTCCTCCATCTTTTTATGTAATGCAGGGCGGTCTCATCTTGTTTCTGCCTGGATGCATATAGTTCGGCTATTGTGATTTCTCTTTCTGTAACGTGAAACTTGTCTCAGAACTTCCGCTGCATATCGGGCCAGTCAGCTACCGACCCAGCTGGCAAACTTGAGTACCATTCAATGGCTAACCCTGTAAGGGACGAGCCAAAGAATTTAGCAAATATGCTTCATCGACCGCTAGGTCACCTATAACTGTAGTGTAATAGGCTATATGCTCCCTGGGAGAGCCTTGACCATTGAACTTTTCACACTTCGGCGGCTTGCTGACGCCTGGTGGTAGTCTCTTGGCAGCATAATGTGCAGGGTACGGCACCTTGTAGACATCGTAAGTACCAGAATCATCCCCGACTTTCTTTCGACAGCTTCATCTCGACAATCTTTTCTATCATCAGTTTATTTGCCACAGCTGGATCCACTGGTTCCGGAAAAAAGTATGCCTGCCGATGGCTGAAAGGGGTCGTCATGACCATTGTATGTAGCGTCGGCTGAGGTGCTGGCACAACAGACTGCGTTTGAGATGCAGAGGGCTGGGCTGCCACCTGCTATGGGAGAGGTTGAATTGGCGCCCTGCCTTCGTTATTCAGATGAGGAACAGCTGGAACGGCTTCCTCCGTTGAGCTGGAAGTCTGCCCTGCCGGCTCGGCCTGTTTAGAAACAGGTGTCTGTTCATTTCTCTCATTCAACTGTCTCCTGAGAGAGCCAATTTCTTGCTAATATCTCCTGAACATCATCTAGATCATGGGATCCAGGGTTGTTGGAATCTGCATTTCTCCCGAAGTCCCTTCAGCGGGGTCTATGAGAGGATCGTCTTCTTCTTCAGCAGTCACCACATTTGCTGTCATCGTGGTGATCCTCCCGAGCTTCATTGACGGCCGAGAGATTGCCTTGATTAGTAGCTACTATCTTATCTTTCGCCACTTTGCTTCTTCTTGTGACTGCACCCAGCCTGTGCGCCAGTCTGGTCAATTCTTCTAGTTGACTCGGTAGCATACCATATCTTCCGGCAACGCCGGCCATATTGCAAGCAAGAATCTACATTTTCCCTCTCTGCCTGCGAATTCTTCTCTCGACCTACCCAGGATACGTCAGACGGTCAAATACCGACATTCTTTTTTCTTTTCCTTCCTCTTGGTGAATATCTCTCTCATATCTGGCCCCGCGGCCATCTTCATAGTCATTGGAGTCCGAGGACAAAACTCCTAGCATCACTTCTCCTGGAACTTCTTCTTCCTCCTCCATAGTGCCCAAGGCACGAGATAGTCTTTGTTGCCCCAGGGAGGAGTTCCCTAGACAATGAAAGTAATCTTGAACCACCTGGTTCATCTCTTCCTGACTGTGCCCTCGTAGCTCTGAACGGGGCAGCAGTCTCTCTTGAGTCTTCGGCTGATAGGCCAGCCTCGAGACTTGAGCAGCCAAGTACTCTGATGTGGGGTATCTGAATACATCGGCCTGTCTAGCGCAGGCCCTGGGTCTCTGCGGAACAGCAACAGAAGCAACTTCCTCTATTCTTCTTTTATCTCTCTTTTGAAAATCTCCGCCCCTCCTCCCGGGGTGAGTGATAGCAACATCTTCCTCTTTCCTCTCATATCTCCTGCCCCCAGCTCTGGGGTAGACAAGAACAACATTTTCTTCTTTACTCTCATACCTCTTGCCCCCAGCTCTGGGGCGGACAACAACAGTGTTTTCTTCCTCTTTCTGCGCTCTCCTGCCCCCTCTCCTGGGATGCATGTCAGCAGTTTCTCTTTCCTCATGGGCCGGTGCCTGGCCCTGAACCTTCTTCGGCATCCACACCTGTTTGAATCTTGTTGGCTTAGGTGCCAGCGGCTGTTTTCCCTTGTTCTCCCAGTCGGCGTTCCTGGTGGCCAACGCATGGAATCTGTTGTTGGTACGGACTGTTGGAATGACCCTGTCAGGTCGTGCATCCATGGGGCGGCCGTTGAGGTTCACCCTCATGTTCCCAACCATCATAGTTTTTCTTGAGGCCGAGAGACGACCTCGAGCTGCAGCAAATCGGTTCCTCCGGTTGTTTCTTCTTCCCTTACCAGCAGTGGCAGAGGCAGCAGTCTTCCTCTCCATGTGATGGACAAAGCAAGAAACGACAGTAGGAACAACTGTCATCTTCTTCTCTTCAGCTCTTGGTGCCACCGTGGCCTCTACCGTGGCGGTGTTTCCAGCTTTGTTATCGACTTGCAGCAGGTCGACGAATACTAGGCCCAAGCAGTTGGGCAGACCCACCGCCGGAGGCATGGATCCGAACTCCAGTGGTACCGCCAAGTACCCTCCATAGATGTGGCCATCGACCACCTGCTGGCCGAAGTGAACAGCAACCAGTCCAGTCTCCATTTGTAATTTCTGCGAGTAAGATTAACACACAGTTAGAATTTTGAGAGAGGTCGCCGGGCCTCCTGCTTTGGCGTAGAGATGAAGGGAGACTAGGTCCCACCGGACGTGCCAGCATGTGGGGACGGATTTTATTTATTTATATATTTTTTATGCATTTTGTTTATATATTGGTTATTTATCTATTTGTATTCATTGATTATTAGGCGTGCCAGTCACCGGGGTGACGGTTTATTATGCGCTCGACCTGACTTGGTCAGTCGATTGTAGAATTCGGGCCGGGACCGGAAGTCCGCCATACCGTAAAGTCTATGGCGTTAATTACGCCCTTCCTAAGAATGACAACCCTTGATTAAACGCCAAAGACAGGAGGCCTCAAGGAGGCGATCAAAAATACTAATGTGCATAATAAAGATTTCATGTTATAGGAAAAAGAATGAACAAGCGACAGACTTGTTGAGTTTAATGAATTAAATCGGGCAGCATATCCCCACTATCTTGGACTATACCGAGTGGGAATAGGAGACCATCCATGCAGCGGCAGGATGGAATCCGTAAAAGATTGGGTATATATATGACCCGGGGTCCGAAGGGATTAAGACATCGTAGTACGCCGTGTGCCAGTACGATGCTTTATTGATATTCCCCTTGCAGGACCGTCGGAGAACATGTAGTGGCAGGACTCCGTGGGCCATCGGGGTTTTAGGAGAAGACATCATAGGATTTGGTGCAATGCGGGAGAGTTCCGACAGCACCTCCCCTCAATCTTGGATTATGCCAAGAAGAGATAGGACATCCATCCACGGGGTGCCGGGATGGAAGTCGAAGAAAGGAGTTGCGCATGTAACCCGAGCTCCATTGTGATCGGGTCGTGGCATCTCATTGGTATTCCCCTTCTCAAAAGAGCCATCGGAGCACATGCAGTGGCAGAGCTCCGTGGACTGAGGGGTCAAGGAATGTAGGGACGAAGTCCCGTTAATTTAGCTCCGAGAACTAGTGGGTATGAGACTCATACTCCTCTGGCGATCCAGTGGGGCCTGGGCTATAGGATGAGTCTGATTGAATGGGTTTTACAGGCCCTGGAGGGTTCTCGGCGCAGCAAGGAGGTGTGAGGCTAGTTCTCGGCACGGCGAGGAAGTCAGCATAGGATCCCGGCGCGGTGGAGAGTTCTCGGCGCACCTAGGTCTGGAGGTCTCGGCGCGAGGGGGGGTAGGGTCTCGGCGTGCGAAGGATGGCGCCGAGTGATTTCGGGGCGCCGAGAAGATTTGGCACCGGGAACTCCTGCTCGCCAAGATTTGGGGTTTAACATGGAACTTCAAAGGGGTTAGTTGCCAGCTTCTCATTAGGATTTAGTCTGGGGTTCAGAGGGGTTTACTGGTAGGCTTTCAGAAGAATACAATTCGGGGTTTCCGAGGGGTTCATTGGTAGATTTTTAGAAGGATTTGGTCAGGGGTTTTCAGAGGGGATTTGAGGGATATCAAGAAGTCTAGCTGCAGGCTGGATATCCAGGGGAATCGGACTATACCAGTAATGTTCATCGGAGTAGGATGATAACGGGTATCATATGTATCCTATTCCTCACAGATGCATGAACGGAAAACATGAGATAGACTATCTCAGATTCCGTTCATGACTGAGGGATGGATAAAAGCAACAGACGATGCGATCGACAGAAGCAAACGATGGGGTGAAGGATGTGGGAGTGGTTCTGGAGCTCACTAACCCATGGAATCGAGTGAGGAGCTCCATGGCCTTTCTAGCAGAAAGAAAAGAAGACGCACGAATGGCATTCACATAAGAGGCATTGACAGAATAAGAAATGTAAACGTTCAATTCTGGAATCGAGAGAACAGATATCATTCATTCAGATACATCTCTGATTACACCATCTGGCAATGCCAGCTTATGAGAAATGGGGAAATAATAGCGTGCTTCTAGCGAAACAAAACATAGACGCAGAGGGTATACATCGGAGGAAAACAGCAGGGAAATGAAGTATGGGGGAGGGCGGAGCATTGACTCCTCTCCCTCCCCTTACAACACACCTTCTCCTTCCTTCAACTTCAGCAGCAGCCTCTCTTCTTTCTTTTTCTGTTCTCTCTTCCCCGTCCTCTTCTTCTTCTCTTGCTCTCTTATCTGGCTATCTGTATATATCTCTCTCCGCTTCTACCTTCTCTCCTTTCGTAAGTGGAGGAAATGGGGTTTTTATAGGCACAACACCCCCCTTCTCGGTGGGCATATCTCGGCACGCATTACACACCTTCCCGGCGCGCATTAGTTCGAATGGGGAGCTTCTCGGCGCCCAGCCCATGGGTATTGGGCTTCGGTGAGGAGATCCCGGTGCCACACTTATGGGCCCATTTAGGGCTTTAACGTTTTAATTCCTCTCATCAGCGGGCTTAAGCTGTCAAAGCTGTCCAACCTGAAAAGTCTTTTCATTTGTTAACCCTTTTAAGTCTGTCAGAACAGGCGAAGGCCTCTTTGTTGGTGAGTTGGTATAGTTCCATCAGAACATTTCTGGAGATTTTCATCAGTCAATAGACTGCAATTTTCATCAGTACTGCCATCTGGGCGATGACAACACCGGACATCAGCTTGGCCGGGGAAGGCTTCAGCCGGGTAGATAGCTTTAGTGACGACTCTTCTTTAGTTCTGACTTTGCAGGAATCATAAGGGTCCTCATTGCTGGTTCTATTCTCACCCTTGTCTTAGCTCATATTTCATCTGTCAACAGGTGCCAGGCCCGAATGCTGAGAGGTGTAGGTGGAGAGCTGGTGGCCCAAATGCGGGCGCTTATATTTTACTAGCTTTATGATGGGCCGCATGAGCTTTACAAATGGGCCTAAGTGGCCAAAGTGCAACTGCCGCAGGCTGAGGGACAATTCCGACACATGGGTTGGTCCCCGGGTCATTACATAACGAGGCGGATATCCGCGTGTTTTACAGAGCCCCTTTACAGGGGGATTGGTGTGGCCCCGACTACCTTGGAGGTCAAAGTGGGCACGAACTGGCGCATGGCGGAGGAAGGACACGGCTCGAGGTGAGCGGTCAGGTCCGGGTCTCGGACGGCTAGTGTCACCATGCTGGGGAGTCGAGGTCGGCCCCAGGACTATGATTCCCAAGCCAGGGGTCCGACTGGACTCACGTTGTTAGTCTGAGGGGCCAACGATCGACTGGGAGGTGAACAGTGGGCACATGATCCCATGTCGGGAACCGTTACGGCATCACGGACTGCACCTCATCATTGTCGTAAGTTGGCATACACAGGCGGACCCGGGATGCGGGTGTATTTGCCGTTGGTGTAGTCATCTTACATGCGGCGGGGATGGACTTGGTGTGAGACGGATAAACACCGCGTGAGGGGAGTACGTGGGACATACCCTCGGCATGTGTGAGCCGACTAGAAAGTCAACCGCGCGCGCACTTGTCATCTTGCGTTACTAACCCTTGCCGAAGGCCTCGGGAGTCTGAGGGTGCGACAGCTAGGCCGGGGAAGTTCGTCCGTCCGTGCGTCGTCCTCCTTGCTGTGTTGCTTTATGCATGCATCCTTGTCCCTGCCCCTTGAGCTTCTAAGGGGGGATTTATAGGAATTTGAAGGGGTGGGGGTGGGGTTTAGGCGGACCAAGTTGAGGGTCCAACTTGGTCTGGGTAAACCCCCCAAATAGTGTTTTTATTTTATTTTATTTGTATTTTTTGTGTGTTTTTGTGTGTGTAACGGAGTGGAGGGGATGTGGTTTAGGTGGATCAGCCCAAGGGGCTGGTCTGGTCGGCCTAAACCCCTCTTCGGAAGGTAAAATTAGTTTTTTTATTGGATAGGGTTTAGGCGGACCAGCCTGGACCCCCAGGCTGGTCCGCCTAAACCCCTCCCTAGGGGGGGTTTGGGCGGACCAAATTGGTCCTTTTTTTAATTTAAAAAATCTTTTCTTTTTTTTATTATCCAAGTGGTTTAGGCGGACCAGTCTGGGGGTCCAGACTAGTCCGCCTACACCCCCCCCCCCCCCCCTTGGGGGGTTTTGGGGGACCAGCCTGGGAGGCCAGGCTAGTCCGCCTAAACCCCTCCCCAGGGGGGTTTGGGCGGATCGGGTTGGAAGAGAGAGAGGAAGGAGTGGCCCCACCTCTATAAAATTTGATTTTTGGTTATCTTTAGCCCCACTTTGACTCAGTTTGAACGCTAGAAGACAAAGGATATGGGATCGGACTGGTTGACTGGCTGCTTGTGTGCGTAGACCGAGGGATTGACGTGTGCGACTCGACGTAATCCCGGGGCTCCATCTTCACGAATTATTCTATGTACGGGTACGATGAATGAACTTTACACGAACCTCGGACCGAATTTGCATGAATCAGGACTGGGGAGGACCGTCGGGCCTCCAAGCTGGGGAGAGGGAGAGGCCCCCCGGGGAGTTCGCCCTCCCCCGGGGCGCAGCCAAGCCCGGGGGCGAACTGGCCCCGGGCGAGCCGTAACCTCGAGGGATGGCCCCTAGGGGTCTTCTTTCATCGTCTGGGGATGTCCTTTGAAGGACACAGAGTTTCAGGATATTGAGATGGCCCATGGGAGTCGTTGTTCTTCGAGTCATAGTGGCCGCTCCCAAGGTGTTTGGGAGAATGCCCGACACACCCCGGGTTGCCGAACGAGCCGCGTAGGTGACCGACGGGCCTTGGATCTGGCCTAGGGCCAAGGGTAGAAGTCCATAGGGGCTGGTAGGAAGCACCTTGGGCCCATGGGCCTTGCCTCGTGTTGCGTGCCATATTGTACGGTAGGTTGGCAGGGTAGCCTCAGGTTGGCCCGAGAGCTAAAGTTGGGTTGCATATTGCCACGTGTCTGAGGGTCGGGGGTGGCCCCTACTTGCTGGGGGGTCGTTGTAGGACCCAATTAGTGTGTTGGAACCACGAGGAGGCCCGTGGGTTGGTGTAGAAGGGTTGAAACATGTGCGCCCACAAGGTGTTCGACAGAATGCCGAACACAAGTGTGTGAGCCGTACACACGTGCTGCGGGCCTCCCGAGGCTGTGGTTGACCTATTTGGGTCTCCCTTTGACCTTGGAGGGTTGAAAGAAGGTGTCCCAGGGCAGACCCCTTGTAAGACCCGTGTCTTAAGCGGATCCTTAGTGGTTCGGATCTAGATTTTATTCTGTAAATTTTGGCTATTTTTGAGGATTTTTAGGCTATTTTCTGGTAATTAATGGAATTAGTTAAAGTATTTATATAATTGAATTGGGCATATTCACGATTTCAATTCGTTGGGGGTTAAAATGTAATTTGAGTTAAATTTTCAAAAAAAATATTTTTATAAAAATCTTATCACTCTCTGTCTCCCCCATCGACCTCTCTCTCTCCCTCACTCGTTCTCTCTATTCCTCTCTCCCTCTCATGATCTCTCCTCTCCCTCTCTCTCGGATTCGGTCCGGACGGGCCCCGATCGAGGCACAGGAGGTACCGACTGTTGGATTTTGTGTCTTCCCTAAGTGTTTTGATGATGAGCAACACTATGTTAATTGGTGTTGTTATTTTTGATCAGATATCTTGCACTTGAGTTATCCATGGTTTTATATGGAAAAGCTGCTAAGAGGTAACACTTCGTGTGTTCGTACAAGTTCTGTCTTCGTGCTGTTTTCCTTAAAACCTCATGCCATTCTTCTTCGCGTTTTCACCTCGTGTCGAGTTAGCCATGTTGTCGTCTGATTGAGTGTTGTCTTTCACCTCGTGCAGTATTTGTTTACTGTGTTGTTTCCATGTCATCCTTTGTATTCCTGTCTTCGAGTCCCTTCGCTGAGTCTCTAAGTCAGTCTTAGTTCAAGTGTTCGTTTCACTTTGTGATTGTTTTCTCTTCTCATGACTTCGTGTCGTGTTCCTGAAGCTGCTCTAAAAGTTCTGATGAACTTCGAGTAGTTTTCCTGTAGACCTCGTGTCGTTCCTACTTAGTAACCACACTTCGTGACGGTTACTATAGTCCACGTCTTCGTGTTGGTTTCATGCACTCCGTGTCGTCTTCTTTGTTTCATTCTGTTCTCATCTCACTTCGAGTCGTTTCTTTGCATACTGTCTTCGTGTTGATTGGCACTTCTTCTTGGTTACAACACCTCGTGTTGTACTGTTTGACTTCGTGTCGGTTTCGGTTGCTAGTCCATGTTGTTTTCATGTCGTTCTCCTTATTGCCACCTCGTGTCGTTTTTCTTATTAAGTCTTCGTGTAGTTTTACTTCGTGCAGTGTGATCCCGTGTCATTTACTGTTTCGACTTCGTGTCGTTATCAGCCCGTGCTGTTTTCATCTCGTGCTGTTCTTACTGGCTTCGTGTCGTTTTCTATATAGTGTGTGTTTGTCACCACTATACTTCGTGTCGTTGCTTTTTTACTTCGTGTCAAACTTCACTTCGTGTTGTTTTCACCTCGAGTCGTTTTCGTTATATTCTGTCCTCGTGTTGGTTTCTCGCTTTAGTCTTCATGTCGGTTTCTGTCGTTAGCCCGTGTTGTCCTCGTGTTGTTTTTGCATTCGTGACCTCGTGTCTCTTTTGCTTATAACCTCACCTCGTGTCATTTTCTTCTGTGTATCTGACCTGTTACAGAGTATCTCGTGTCGTTCTTGTGTCATCTCGAGTAATAGTCACGTCGTGTTGTTACTATACCTCATGCAGTTTTGGTTTTAATGGCCATGCAGCGTATTAATGGACTTAATCTCATTACAGGTCCGAGGAAGAACATTCCACACTCCAGGGCTGCACGTGATCCGAGACAAGAGGAACCAATCTGATAAAGGCACGTGGCAGGAAGATTCTGGATCGAGCGTGGGAGGCACACGCGTTTTGTGCCCTATCCACCTGCTGTTCTGCTATAAATAGAATCCTTCGTCCTCAGAAGAAGGTGATCGAAGAAGAGAGGCATAGAAGAAAAAAATAGGAAAATTGAGAGCCCTTCGATCCAGGAAAAGAAAAGAAAGAAGAAAGAATAGCAGAGGGAAAAATAGAGAGAGAGCAGAAGAGTGATCAGAAGAGTTGTTCTGACTTGCGGATCAAATCCGAAGTCTATTGCTCTGTGTTGAGCTACATTGTTTCCATTTTCTGGCATTTGATTTCCTTCGTTCGTATTTTTTTCGGTTATTGTTCTTATCCTTCTTCTACTGTCATTGTTTTTGTTTCGATCCTCTGGATTGAGGTCGGGGTCCTCCTGTGAGATCAGGAGAAGGGAGATTCATTCTCCGGTTTGCAAGCAGCAGGTGAGCTGCTTGTAGGTTCCCTCCGGGTTGGGAGGAAGAGGGGTCTTCGACCTCTGGTTCACTAGTAGCAGGGCTGCTACTAGTGGGGTTCCCTCTTGGTAAAGAGGAAGAGAGACGTGAGTCTCTGGGTTCTAGTGACTGCTGGTCGCTAGAGGTTCCCTCCGGGTAGGAGGAAGAGGAGAGGCTGTTCTCCTGGGAAGCTGTGTATCAGCAGTTGTCTGGCAAGCTGTGTTGCCCAGCCTTTAGTGAAGCCACACTCGGTTTGAGTGTGGGGTGGATGTAGGTCTGAAGGACCGAACCACCTTAAAATCCTCTGAGTCCTTGTGTGATCGATTGTGGTATTATTGTGGTATGCCTTCTATTTGCGTGAGCTATTAACTGCACTGCATCATTTTCGATAGTCAGAGCTTGAGGTTATTTGCGTTTAGCAATATACTCTGCAGTATTTTTTAATTCTACGAAAAACCGTGATCTATTCATCCCCTCCCCTTCTAGATCACTTCATATTGTACTTATCAGTTGGTATCAGAGCAGGTTTTTCCCAGAATGTGGTCCAACGGCCAGGGAAACGGATCCACTGGTCCTCGCAGTTTCATAGCTGATGGGCAGTCTATCACCCGTCCCCCCTTCTTTGATGGTAGTAATTACTTCTTCTGGAAGAACAGGATGGAAGTCTTTATCAGGGCCCAAAGCCACAAGCTATGGAAAGTGATTACAGATGGTCCATACACCCTTCCACCGAATGAAGATATGTGGACAGAAGATCAGGTCAAACTCTCCGCACTGAATTGGACAGCTCTTAACATCATACAGTGCGCCGTCCACCCGGAAGAGTATTCGAGGATCTCAGCGTGCAAGACTGCAAAGAACATGTGGGATGATTTGCAGTTAATTCATGAGGGGACATCTCAGGTGAAGGCTACCAAGATCAACATACTTACAACTCAATATGAGTTATTTAAGATGAAGCCAGAGGAGCCGATCACAGAAATGTATGCCAGATTATCTGTGATCATCAACAGTCTGAAGGGCCTTGGAAAGGATATTCAACAAGAAGACATAGTCAGGAAGATCCTTAGGTCTCTAACTCCCGTCTGGGAAACCAAGGTGACTGTAATAGAGGAATCAAGAAATTTATCCATCATGACAGTGACCCAGCTGATTGGATCCCTCATGACCCATGAAATGAATTTCAAACATGGAAACGATGGGCATGACAGAAAGGGAAAGAATGTTGCTCTGAAGGTCTCACGACATGCTAAGAAGAACAACAGCAGCAGCAGCAGCAGTGATGATAGCAGCGAAGGTTCTGATGGATTCTCAGACCTGGACAAGGACGAGCGAGCTATGCTCACCAGGCAATTCAGAAAGTTCCTGAGAACTAAAGGAAAATTCTACAGGAGGAAGAAATTTAATGCTGCAATGAAGTCTCCTGAGCGAGGATTTGAGAAGAACCGGTCTGCTAAGAAGATCACTTGCTATCATTGTCAGAAACCCGGTCACATGAAAAGTGAATGTCCAGAGCTACAAGCTAAGGCTCCAGGACACCAGAAGAAGATGGTGCACAAGAAGAAGAAGGCCATGCTGTGCACATGGAGCGATGAGGAGGAGGACCCAGAAGCCACTTCGTCCAGTGAAAATGAAGAGAAGACCTGCCTCATGGCCGATCATGAGAAAGAGGTAACAAACCTATTTGAGAATTTTACTTTAGATGATTGGGAGGACGCCTATGGCGACCTGTTAAGTAAATATAATTGTTTAAACAAGGAGCACAGAATGCTTAGACGTAAGTTTCATTCCTTGTCTGAAGAACACTCTTCTATTGTCACTGATAGCATGAAAACCAAGGAGATGGTCATTAAGCTAGACCAGGTTAAAGGTGAGATTGAGAGGTTGAGAATGGAAAGAGAGGAGAGTCTAGCTAGAATGGATGAGCTGAAGTGTAAAGCTGAAGAGTGTAAAGGAGAGATTAGACTGATGGCTGAAAAATATGAGGCAGTCAGAAAAGTTAATCAGGAACTCCAGGACCAATGCAATGAATTTCAGAAGGAGATTGAGGACAAAGAAAAAGTGCTTGAGAAGTTTACAGAGGGGAGAAACAACCTGAATGCCCTTCTGGGGTCGAGGGTAAACTTCAATAGGGAGGGATTAGGATACAATCCTACTAGTAAAAAACCCTTTGAATTTAAGACTACCACGTTCTGCCCCGCCAAAGGCAAAGAGAAACTGGAAACACCATCCAGTTCCAAATCTGTCTCTACAATGAAGTTTTCGACCGGCAAATTCATTCAATCTATTGGTCAGCAACCTAAGTCGAGAAATCCTGAAACAAGAACTGCTCATGTGCAACAAGTGGGGAACAAAGGTTCTCACAGAACCAGTCCTATTGATGTCACAAAAAGAGTGAAAAGTTTTGTTAAGAAAGCTCATCATGCTAATTATCAAGTAGAGCATGGCAACGTTCACCAGTTTCAGCACAAATTTTATTGGAGTAAAAATGCTTACATGAATTATGCTCAACACACACGCGTATCCTCTAAGAGGCCAACCAACAATGTCTTTGTTCAGAAACAGCATAGTTCAAATAGGAATAAGCTTATTCAACACCCACCAAGAATTGACAAAAGGGAAGAATCAACTCACATAAAACCACTGAAGAGAACTATAAAACAAATGTGGGTTCCCAAGTGCTTTTTGCATAATCTGAAAACTGGTTTTGGACCCAATTTGAGTTGGGTCCCACATTACTCTGTCTGAATTTTTGCAGGTCAGCCTGGCAGCTGAGCATAACAAGTGGTATCTTGACAGCGGCTGTAGCAGGCACATGACAGGAGACCGGTCCAAATTCAGCAAACTAAAAATGAAGTCTGGGGGCTTGGTCAAATTTGGAGGAAATAACAGAGGAAGAATAATTGGAATTGGTACGGTTGGTAAGTCCTCCACTAACTCCATTGAAGATGTGTATCTTGTAGAAGGACTTCAGCACAACCTGGTAAGTATAAGTCAACTTTGTGACAAAGGACACAAGGTACTCTTTGACCACAACTCGTGCACTGTTTTTGAGCTGAATTCTGATAACATCATGTTCAAAGGTCATAGAGTAAATAATGTGTACATCGTTGATCTAGATGATAATTCTGAAACAAACTTGTGTCTGTCTGCTAATTCTGAACAGGTTGCTTTTGACTGGCATAGGCGTCTAGGCCACGCTAGTGTGTCTACTTTGAATAAACTGTCTAATTTTAACCTAGTCAGAGGTTTGCCCAAAATAAAATTCCAGTTAGGGTCCAAGCTCTGTGATGCTTGTGCTCAAGGTAAACAGACTCGTGCAGTTTTTAAGTTGAGAACTGAGGGTCTCTCATCTAAACCACTACAGCACTTGCACATGGATCTCTTTGGTCCTACTCGAATACAAAGCCTGTCAGGTAAGAGATATGGTCTAGTCATAGTTGATGACTTCACTAGATTTTCTTGGTTGTTCTGTTTAGCAAATAAAAATGATGCTTTTGTTCACTTTGAAGAACTTTTTAATAAAATCAAACTGCAAGGTGAACATAATATCATTACAATTCAGTCTGACCATGGAGGAGAGTTTGAAAACTCTTCATTCTCTGAATTTTGCTCAAGAGAGGGAGTGACTCACAGATTTTCTTCTCCCAGGACACCGGAGCAGAATGGAATTGTTGAGAGAAGAAACAGGTCAATAATTGAAATGGCCAGGACTATGCTGATTGAGAGTGGACTTCCAAGGAGATTTTGGGCAGAAGCTGCAAATACAGCATGCTACATTTTAAATCGAGCCTTGGTAAGACCTACTCATAAGAAAACTCCTTATGAACTCCTCAAGGGTAAGCTGCCAAACATTTCTTACTTTAAAATCTTTGGTTCCAAATGTTTCATCCACAATAATGGTAAGAATGGTTTGGATAAGTTTGAAGCAAAAAGCTCTCCTGGAATTTTTCTCGGATATTCAGAAACCTCTAGGGCTTACAGAGTCTTCAATAAAGATGAGCAAACTGTTGAAGAAACACCTCATGTGGTGTTTGATGAGAATGTTCTATCTGACAAAAAGATAAATGATGACAGGGAGTCACCTGATGAGGGAGATTTCTTGGAGAAAATTGAAGAAGAAGAGATGCAGCAAACTGCTCAACCAGAAAACTTACAACAAGAAGGAGCAACTGAGGTAGGTGAACCCTCAGGTGAGGTAATATTTCACAAAGATCATCCTAGTGAAAATGTCATAGGTAATTTGCATGATCCCACTAGGACAAGGTCTCACTTTAGAACTGTCCAAGAACAGGACTTAGCTGCTTTGACATCTCAGGTAGAACCCAAGACTGTGGAAGAGGCTTTAAAGCATGATTCTTGGGTATCCTCCATGGGTGAGGAATTAAATCAATTTGAGAAAAATAATGTATGGAAACTAGTTCCTAGACCTGAAAACACTCATGTCATTGGCACTAAATGGGTTTTCAAAAATAAGATTGATGAAAATGGTGCTATCTCTAGAAACAAAGCAAGACTTGTAGCTCAAGGCTACAGTCAGGAATTTGGTGTGGATTTTGATGAATCCTATGCACCAGTAGCTAGGATGGAAGCTATAAGAATTCTGTTTGCATTTGCATGCTCTAGAAACATTCGGCTACAGCAAATGGATGTCAAAAGCGCATTCTTAAATGGGTTATTGAAGGAAGAGGTATATGTTGAACAACCTCCTGGGTTTAATTTCTCTGTTCAGCCTAACATGGTTTTTAGGTTGAATAAAGCCCTCTATGGATTGAAGCAGGCTCCCCGAGCCTGGTATGAGAGACTTTCTGAGTTCCTTGTGAGCAAGGGCTACATTCGAGGTAAGGTTGACCAAACCCTCTTCACCAAAAGTCTCGGAAAGGAGTTAATTGTGGTCCAGGTATATGTTGATGATATCATTTTCGGATCTAACAATTCAAAATTATGTAAAGATTTTTCTGAGTCTATGTCCCAAGAATTTGAAATGAGTCTAGTTGGCGAACTAAAATATTTTCTTGGGCTGCAGGTCAAACAAATGGAGGATGGTTGTTTCATAAATCAAACCAAGTATACTCTGGAGATGCTGAAAAGGTTTGGAATGACCAACCTCAAGACAATCTCAACACCCATGGGTACCAGCTCCTCACTGGATTCAGACGAAAAAGGTAAAGAGGTGGATGCTAAACTATATAGAGGTATGATCGGTTCACTCCTCTACTTAACTGCATCCAGGCCCGACATTCAATTTAGTGTAGGGATGTGTGCCAGATACCAGGCTAGGCCTACTGAATTGCATCTGGCAGCTGTAAAGAGAATTTTTAGATACTTATCTGCCACCCATGATCTAGGTCTCTGGTATCCTGCATCATGTAGTTTAGATCTCATTGCATACACTGATGCAGATTATGCAGGATGTAAATTGGACAGGAAGAGCACTAGTGGTCACTGCGAATTTCTAGGAGGGTGCTTAGTCTCTTGGGGATCCAAGAAGCAACACTCTGTGGCTCTATCTACTGCTGAAGCTGAGTATGTGGCAGCAGGGAGCTGTGGCACACAGGTTATATGGATAAAACACCAGCTTCTGGACTACTCGGTTGAGCTAGGTTGTACTTCTATCTTTTGTGACAATACTAGTGCAATAAATATTGCAAAGAATCCTGTACTTCATTCCCGAACCAAACATATTGAAATCAGGCATCATTTTATTCGAGATGAAGTAGCTAGGAGGACTTTTGAGTTGATCCATGTTGGCACTAACTCACAAATTGCAGACATCTTTACTAAGCCACTGGATACTGAAAAATTTAGCACTTTGCGCAGAGAACTAGGTATTTACAGAATTTCATGATTGAAAAATTGATTTCTGAATACCATGTCATGTGTTATTATGCTTATCATATTCATCATCTGTTGCTGAAGAAATAACTTCATTATGAGTGTTTTGGTGACTCACTCCGTTTTGATTGAATAGTCTGTCCAAACTTCATGGTGTTCTCTTTGAAGTGTTTTGAGGGTTGTCTTGGTTAAGTTTGTGATGGGGTCAAGGTCTCAGGGGGAGCTGATTTATAATAAGTGTTTTGATCTTTGACCTAATTTGAACATACTCCGAACGACATTTTGCTGACATCATAAGAGAATCAGGTTGATTAGGTGTATAAACGAAAATGTTGGATGCTTTACTCTTTAAGGCTGATCATCTAATTTCTTGTTGGAATTTCAGCTGTTAGTCCCACTGAGATCAAAATCTGAATTCAAGATTAATCTTCATACACTGTAACTGTCTTCTGATCTAGCCAGTACAGCATACCTACTTAGTCAATGTGAGTCCAAAATGAGGTATTTTGTGCTTTAGTCTGAATCACCTTGGATCTGGTGTATTGTTCTCAAACGGACTCAAGCTTCATTAACAAGGTTTTAAGAGCTGGTTAATAAAAACAAATTTCATAAAATTGTTATCAACTTTGTTAACTGCTCATTGAGAAACTGGGATTTTCATCAATGAAGTGAAAGCTTCCCATGTCATGAGATGGCAGTAATTATCTGGTCTTAGTAGTTGTCTTGATCATACAGAGCTATGGTACATATCTGGTTAGTAACTGGGGTGTCTGGCCTCAGATAAAGGTGTCACCTTAATGTCAACACCAGTTAGAATACTATCTCTGTCCTCTTATCAGAAGGGGTAATGTGGTCCTGCCACCGAGTAACTGGGGATTCTTGCCTCTAAACAAGGTGTCTCCCTAATGTCAAAGGTGTACTTGACAGACTTACCTTTGATCTTGACCATCTTTAAAGATCCTGCTCACTTGAAGTATAGCTTTTGATTTGTTTGTTCTCAATACCACAGGTCTTTGTCTTCTGACTGTCTTACATAATACTCTCTCAGTAAAGACTTATTTTGATCAATCTGGTATCTTGTACCTCACTTGCTTAGAATCTGGTTCTGTGTATGGAGCGAATCCTTATTCACAGTTTTTGCACAGTCTGACTAACTGATCCTCAAAAATCCTCACATAAAATTAATGGCTTTCTTAATTGACTAAACATCTCAATAGTCTCCATTTATCTGCCTTACTCTGTCCTGTTTTCTCTCTATAGTCAGCAATTTTCCTTTCTCTGTATCTTCAGATTTGCCCCTAGTTTTGATGATGTCAAAGGGGGAGAGAATAGTGTTGAGGGGGAGTTAGTTATCAAGGTTTGAGGTAAACTGTTGCTGTGTTCAGGGGGAGTGTTCAGGTTTCTCAGGGGAAGTAAGGAAGCAAGTATGCTTTAATTTGTCTGCATTAAATATCCTGAAATGATCTCTTTTGAACTTATCTCTTATACTTAATATAGTGTTGCCATCATCAAAAAGGGGGAGATTGTTGGATTTTGTGTCTTCCCTAAGTGTTTTGATGATGAGCAACACTATGTTAATTGGTGTTGTTATTTTTGATCAGATATCTTGCACTTGAGTTATCCATGGTTTTATATGGAAAAGCTGCTAAGAGGTAACACTTCGTGTGTTCGTACAAGTTCTGTCTTCGTGCTGTTTTCCTTAAAACCTCATGTCATTCTTCTTCGCGTTTTCACCTCGTGTCGAGTTAGCCATGTTGTCGTCTGATTGAGTGTTGTCTTTCACCTCGTGCAGTATTTGTTTACTGTGTTGTTTCCATGTCATCCTTTGTATTCCTGTCTTCGAGTCCCTTCGCTGAGTCTCTAAGTCAGTCTTAGTTCAAGTGTTCGTTTCACTTTGTGATTGTTTTCTCTTCTCATGACTTCGTGTCGTGTTCCTGAAGCTGCTCTAAAAGTTCTGATGAACTTCGAGTAGTTTTCCTGTAGACCTCGTGTCGTTCCTACTTAGTAACCACACTTCGTGACGGTTACTATAGTCCACGTCTTCGTGTTGGTTTCATGCACTCCGTGTCGTCTTCTTTGTTTCATTCTGTTCTCATCTCACTTCGAGTCGTTTCTTTGCATACTGTCTTCGTGTTGATTGGCACTTCTTCTTGGTTACAACACCTCGTGTTGTACTGTTTGACTTCGTGTCGGTTTCGGTTGCTAGTCCATGTTGTTTTCATGTCGTTCTCCTTATTGCCACCTCGTGTCATTTTTCTTATTAAGTCTTCGTGTAGTTTTACTTCGTGCAGTGTGATCCCATGTCATTTACTGTTTCGACTTCGTGTCGTTATCAGCCCGTGCTGTTTTCATCTCGTGCGGTTCTTATTGGCTTCGTGTCGTTTTCTATATAGTGTGTGTTTGTCACCACTATACTTCGTGTCGTTGCTTTTTTTTTACTTCGTGTCAAACTTCACTTCGTGTTGTTTTCACCTCGAGTCGTTTTCGTTATATTCTATCCTCGTGTTGGTTTCTCGCTTTAGTCTTCATGTCGGTTTCTGTCGTTAGCCCGTGTTGTCCTCGTGTTGTTTTTGCATTCGTGACCTCGTGTCTCTTTTGCTTATAACCTCACCTCGTGTCATTTTCTTCTGTGTATCTGACCTGTTACAGAGTATCTCGTGTCGTTCTTGTGTCATCTCGAGTAATAGTCACGTCGTGTTGTTACTATACCTCATGCAGTTTTGGTTTTAATGGCCATGCAGCGTATTAATGGACTTAATCTCATTACAGGTCCGAGGAAGAACATTCCACACTCCAGGGCTGCACGTGATCTGAGACAAGAGGAACCAATCTGATAAAGGCACGTGGCAGGAAGATTCTGGATCGAGCGTGGGAGGCACACGCGTTTTGTGCCCTATCCACCTGCTGTTCTGCTATAAATAGAATCCTTCGTCCTCAGAAGAAGGTGATCGAAGAAGAGAGGCATAGAAGAAAAAAAAAACAGGAAAATTGAGAGCCCTTCGATCCAGGAAAAGAAAAGAAAGAAGAAAGAATAGCAGAGGGAAAAATAGAGAGAGAGCAGAAGAGTGATCAGAAGAGTTGTTCTGACTTGCGGATCAAATCCGAAGTCTATTGCTCTGTGTTGAGCTACATTGTTTCCATTTTCTGGCATTTGATTTCCTTCGTTCGTATTTTTTTCGGTTATTGTTCTTATCCTTCTTCTACTGTCATTGTTTTTGTTTCGATCCTCTGGATTGAGGTCGGGGTCCTCCTGTGAGATCAGGAGAAGGGAGATTCATTCTCCGGTTTGCAAGCAGCAGGTGAGCTGCTTGTAGGTTCCCTCCGGGTTGGGAGGAAGAGGGGTCTTCGACCTCTGGTTCACTAGTAGCAGGGCTGCTACTAGTGGGGTTCCCTCTTGGTAAAGAGGAAGAGAGACGTGAGTCTCTGGGTTCTAGTGACTGCTGGTCGCTAGAGGTTCCCTCCGGGTAGGAGGAAGAGGAGAGGCTGTTCTCCTGGGAAGCTGTGTATCAGCAGTTGTCTGGCAAGCTGTGTTGCCCAGCCTTTAGTGAAGCCACACTCGGTTTGAGTGTGGGGTGGATGTAGGTCCGAAGGACCGAACCACCTTAAAATCCTCTGAGTCCTTGTGTGATCGATTGTGGTATTATTGTGGTATGCCTTCTATTTGCGTGAGCTATTAACTGCACTGCATCATTTTCGATAGTCAGAGCTTGAGGTTATTTGCGTTTAGCAATATACTCTGCAGTATTTTTTATTTCTACGAAAAACCGTGATCTATTCATCCCCTCCCCTTCTAGATCACTTCATATTGTACTTATCACCGACGGGATGGGCTCGATGCGAGGATCGCGTGGACGCCAGCTTTGTCTCGATCAGCGGTACGTGGAGGCGTGTGGGGCTGAGAGTAGCCACGGCGTCCCTTCATCCGTTCGGCACCGAATCGCCGTCTTCGTCACGATCGAGGTAAGGGGATGGACTCCTCACCTCGCTAGGATCATTTTGACGCCACATGCACGCACATGCACGGTCGTTTTCCTCGTTTTCTGTGCAAAACCCCATATTAGCCTATTTATCCTTAATTTCGTGAAATCAACTATTATAGGCTTCGCTTTCAATTTGAATGGCATGCTTAGTTGTAGAATCGTTCTGTGGGCTTTTCCGGTTAGCTTTTCCTTTTTTTCGCTCGTTTGTAGCCCTCCGGGCGGATTTCCAACCCGGTGTGGTTGTTGCCCGCCGTGACGCCGTTTATGCGGTCGTCCTTGGACCGTTCATCACATGAGCGGTTGAGACCAAATCATTTATCCCCAGTTGTGCGGCCTATAGCAGGACCGTTTAAGCCCTAGTGCGGCTATACTCTAGCCGTTTATCCGTGGGACCATAGGAAGACACATTAGAACGGCCCAACTTAGACCGCCCAAACCCTTTTGAGCGGCTTAGCCCGAGCCGCGTGTCTTAAGTCGGTTCGTAGTAGAGCGGCCGGTGGGGAACCGCTTATCCCTTTTCGCGGTCTATCGTATGACCGTCCATCCTCGAGCGGTCTGGTGTCAACTGCCCAACTCCTGTTGTAATTAGTTTTAGCATATTTAGTTAATTTATGATGTTATTCACCATGTTTAAAGTATTTTATAAAATGTGGCATTATTTTACATCCCGATGGAATTGCTTTCTCTTTCCTTGTGATGGAACCACTAGTCGTAGCCCAGCGACCGAGCGTGTCGTCCCACCCAGGAGAGGTGGAGGGGTGTTCCCGATGAACGGTTTGTAAGCTAGTTACCGTGGGCCCCTTCGGTTACCGTTGCGTCCAACGGGGGGGAAAACTAGCTAGAGGCCTGGTTCTAGGTAGGAGTCAGTGTGTGCACACGTGGTCGGAGACTTGGACTGGCACTGACGAGTGTCGCTCTGACTAGTACTTGGTTTGGTCCTGTTACGCCTCTCGCTTGTCGCGTTCCAGACTTGCGAGTTGCCAAGACGCAGTATAAGTCGTCGGTGGATGCATCTGGTCTTGTCCTTCTAGTGGGTTGTTCCATCTCTCACTTCACTTGGTTAGCAGTGGTTTATTCTATTGGTAGATTTAGTTCCTAATGCTAATTCCTGTTGTTATTTATTTATTTATTAAATTGTGCATCTGCCTGTTTATTATTTAAATGCATGCTCTAATTACTTTTATATTTGCCTGCTTGCCTGTTTAGCGTGAGGTAGGGATCCGCATGACCCCTACTGAGTCTGGCTGTGACTCACCCTCCCTTCTCTCAGGTGAGCCGCCCCTGTCGTCCGCTGGTCCTTCTCGTGGTTGTGCCGACCGTCGTTAGAGTGCCAGCTGTTGTCGGTTTGTCTTTTTGTTCAGTTGAGCTGGGGTATGCCCCGTGTAGTTGTGCAGTGGACCTCTTTTTATTTGTAAATCTAGACTATTGTATATATTTTACCACTCTGATATTTTAAATTACTTCCACACTTATTTATTAATTGTTGTCCTAACTAATATTGCACGCATGCAGTCCCAATTCGTTATGCAACTCCTCAGCAACTCCATTAACCCTTCAGGGGCCTCATCAGCCTCTTGGGTGGCTTCCCCAGTTCTTGGTATCGGTGTATCGATGTTATCGATATATCGATATCCGGAGCTCTGGGTCGTCACAGTTGGTATCAGAGCCTGTGTTGGGGATTTGTATTAGGAATTGGAACTTGTGCTGGTCCAGAACAAGTCCACTTAGTCGTCCATTGCTGGCTTAGGATGTTTCTCATGATTACTGATGGTTTTCCGTTATCGTGTGTTTCCTAGATGCAAGATGTTGCCTCGTGGATGGAAGAAGGCTCGGGCTCATCAGGATGAGAGTGGTACTTCCTCTGCCCCAGCTGTGCCAGCTTTTGTCAACCCTGCTCCGCGTGAAGAAGTGCCCGGTGGCCGTGGTAGAGCGTTAAAGGAATTTATGCTGTTCCACCCACCGACTTTTGAGGGTCAATCAGATCTAGAGGTAGCTTGATCGTTGCTTGATGCCACTGAGTGCGCATTCCAATCGATGGAGTGCGCGGAGGATGAGAGAGTTATGCTGGCTACTTATCAGCTTCAAGGTACCGCACGCACGTGGTGGACTACAGAGTGGGAGGTTGCCTTCCGTTCCCGTCCGCTTCAGCAAATCACCTGGGCAGAGTTCGTTGCTGCTTTCGAGCGTGCTTACACTCCAGCCTGCCTTAAGTTAGGCAAAATGTATCAGTTTCTGGAGCTGACGCAAGGTGACATGATTGTGTTGCAGTACCGAGATAAGTTCATCGAATTGGGCAGGTACGCCCCCCATATTTTTGCTGATGAAGCTATAAAGACTCAGTAGTTTCTGCGCGGACTGAAAGCGAAATTGAGCCTGCCATTGTTCGCTACCCGAGTGTCTGAGTTGGATTCAGCGTACCAGGCAGCTGTTGCCGTGGAGATGGAAATGGCGAGGACTCGAGGGCTTTCTCAGGCAAGAATGGTGCAGCCGACTGTGTAGTTTCAGCCGACTTACCAGCCGTCTGTCCCAGGAGTTCCTTCTGCCATTCCTACTGTCAGCGGTGTTTCTTCTTCTTTTGACTCCCATTTCCGGCAATTCAAGAATAAGAAGTCGAAGAGGAAGTTTGAGCATTCAGTGTCTCCCGATTCCAGTTAGTTGTCCATTCCTTCTGTTCGACTACGCCAAGATTTTTCCGGTGGTCAGCAGCGTCCGTGTCCGAGGTGTGGTGGCAGTCATCCAGGCGTGTCGTGTTCGTTACCGATCGTTTGTTTTCGCTGTGATCAGCCGGGTCACGTAGTTTGAGACTGTCCGCTGAGGCCGAAACTGGTGCAATTCTCGCAAGTTACCCAGCTGCAGCAGCCCCAATTTCGTCTTCCTCCACCGCCTCAACCTCAGCCATCTTATCTGCCTGCTCCAGTTCCTTCCCAACAGTCTTCTGCGGCCGGCCGTCCTCCGAGAGGTAGGCTAACTCAAATCACTCGTGCAGAAGCTGTGGCATCTAATCTGGTAGAAGGTACGGTTTCGATTTTCGGTCGTCCAGCTCATGTTCTTTTCGATTCTGGCGCTACTCATTCTTTTGTGTCTGAGGATTTTATTGCTTGCATTGAGGAGCCAATGACCGAAGTGTCCTGTGAGTTGCTCGTTGAGTTACCCTCTGGAGATTTCATGTCCACTCCAATGTGCCTGGAAGATTCCCCTATTGTCGTCAGCAATCGGCAGATGCCTGTGAAGCTTTATGCATTGCAATTGGCCGAGTATGACGCTATTCTAGGCATGGATTGGCTGGAATTGCATGGTGCCATGGTTGACTGCAGATACAAACGCGTCTATTTTAAACCACGTGGAAAACCAGCCTTCTATTTCCAAGGTATCTATTTCTGTTCCTTTCGTTTGTTTATTCATGCCGTTAGGTGTAATCTTCTTCCAGTTTCCTCCTTGTCCTTCCGTTTAATTTCGGGGATGAAATTCCTTTTAGGGGGGAGGGACTGAAAGACCTGTGTCTTAAGCGGATCCTTAGTGGTTCGGATCTAGATTTTATTCTGTAAATTTTGGCTATTTTTGAAGATTTTTAGACTATTTTCTGGTAATTAATTGAATTAGTTAAAGTATTTATATAATTGAATTGGGCATATTCACGATTTTGATTCTTTGGGGGTTAAAATGTAATTTAAGTTAAATTTTTTAAAAAAATATTTTTATAAAAATTTTATCACTCTCTCTCTCCCCCATCGAACTCTCTCTCTCTCCCTCACTCATTCTCTCTCTTCCTCTCTCCCTCTCACGATCTCTCCTCTCCCTCTCTCCCGGATTCGGTCCGGACGGGCCCCGATTGAGGCACGGGAGCTACCGACGGGACGGGCTCGACGTGAGGATCGCGTTGATGCTAGCTTTGTCTCGATCCGCGGTACGTGGAGGCGTGTGGGGCCGAGAGTAGCCGTGGCGTCCCTTCGTCCGTTCGGCACTGAATCATCGTCTTCGTCGCGATCGAGGTAGGGGGATGGACTCCTCACCTCGCTAGGACCATTTTTACGCCACATGCACGCACATGTAGGGCCGTTTTCCTCATTTTCTGTGTAAAACCCCATGTTAGCCTATTTATGCCTAATTTCATGAAATCAATTGTTATAGGCTTCGTTTTCAATTTTAATGGCATGCTTAGTTGTAGAATCGTTCTGTGGGCTTGGCAGGTTAGCTTTTCCTTTTTTTTCCGTTCGTTTGTAGCCCTCCAGGCGGATTTTCGACCCGGTGTGGTTGTTGCCCGCCGTGACGCCGTTTATGCGGTCGTCCTTGGACCGTTCATCACATGAGCGGTCGAGACCAAACCGTTTATCTCCGGTTGTGCGGCCTATAGCAGGACCGTTTAAGCCCTAGTGCGGCTATACTCTAGCCGTTTATCCTTGGGACCATAGGAAGACACATTAGAACGGCCCATGTCACGCCCCGAACCGATAGCAGCGGGAAGCGATGCTCGGAACATGGTAATTAACAGTCATGATAACAAGAGCGGAAGATAAATAACCACAATTAAACACAAGGAAGCCATACACACATATTGAAAAAAAATACGAGCTCTTATTAATATTTAAAGTATAATTTTGACCCACTCTTACAATATTAGATTCAAATTAAAGGAGGAAATAACAAAAAGAAATAACCAGACTCACGACACTAGCTAGACTCACGAAAAAAAATGACAGACTCCAATCTCTAGGTTCCAGGTTCACTCGATCACACTGATCCGATTCCCATTTGCAACGTACCGTTAACCGCATTACCTGAAAAGGATTGGAAGTAGGGGTGAGCAAGAAGCTCAGTAGGAATTATACTCTATCATCAGACATGGTTTAAGTGATTAAGCAATTAATGAATATGCATGATTAACGCGATAAAATAAGCAGAACTAAATAATCACTAAGATAGAAAGAGTAACGATAATTAAAATGGAAGAAATAGTTGCATGCCGAGATATCAAGCAAGATTAACAAGATTTTCTAGTAAATGGCCATTTGCAGTCAATTTCAAGTCATGTCAAGTAAGCAAGCAAGCAAGTACTTCATACTTTAAGCATGAATAATAATAAGTTTCACGGGAATGTGGAATGTCGTAGACCCAACACGCTAGATAGTACCAGTGCCAAATGCCACACCTAATCATTCACCTCCCCGGGGATCAAGTACTTATCGGGTGCTCCTCCCAGGACCAGGCTGGGCCCTTCATTTGTTTGCCTTGGCATTGATTTCTTTTTGGATCGTAGATCCCATGAGACTAGACATCCATAATATTTAATGGCCAAGGGTTCCAAGGTCAAGTTCATGTAGTCAAGGTAAAGAACATAAGAATAATGATTCTTTAAGAGTCCAAACAATAAGCTCCATAACCGAGAGAAATAATTGTCCTAAAGGACTATAATTAATGATCAATAGATCTAACAATCGGTAAATTTACAAAATACCATAGCCTACATTGGCTTGGTTAGCTCACATGATTCGAAATTCATGAAATAACCACTTTTCGAAAAACTGTCAGATAAACGGTCAGACAAGGGCCGCTCAAGGGTATATACGGTTAATACAGAGCCGCGCATGTCTGGAAGACATTAAGACCCATTAACATGATATATGATCCATACAGGGCCATATTAAAGATATGCGGTCGTTATAGGGCCACCTATAAGGATATATGGTCCACTACTGGCTGCACATGCCTGTTCAGCCCTATTCGATCCAAGACTTAAAAACCAGCAGTTCAATCACGTAAATCGATGTTCTGGTTGTTCATTAGGTTCATAACAAGGGTATAAAGAAATCTCGAGATGATGGTAAGTTCGCCGGATGGAGTTTCCGGTGATAAGTTCAAAGTTAATGCAACTTAAACGGGCTAATGACTTACTAGAAGTCCGTAATTTGGTCAACGTTCTACTGGAATAAGATTGTTATCCAGCAACTAAGAGTTCATGATAAACCTAATTTCCATGCTAAATCATCAAGGATTAAGTTTTACATTTAATGTATTTGCCAAAAAGATGAATCAAGATGATAAGATAATGAACAAGATCGCGTAGGAATGAACAACATGCAATTAACAGAATTTTAGTTACATAATTAACCACTAATCCTGTGGGTTTCTAATTAACCATTGTGTGTGTTGAAGTGGAGATGGTAATCAAAGTGGTTCATACACTTTGATTGAGTGCAGGGACCATTGTTCTTCAATTTTGGATTGAGGAACACCAGGCTTAATTTAAGATCAATGGGTTGTATGTATAGGTCATTAGTTCCTCAAAATATGGTTTTCAATTGGACTAGGTTTAATGGGTCGATCCCCTCACGGTTCGGATCGATCCTCGGGTCAAAAATATGTAAACCGGGTCTTACAGCATATGGGTCGACCCCTTGGGTCGACCCCTGAAAAATCCAGGGATTTGCCTGCGTGGGGGTCGACCCCTAGGTTCGACCCCAGTAAGACAGACTGCTGTCTGCTGAATGGGTCGACCCCATGGGTCGACCCCCACAAATTCTGCCTTTTGGGTCGACCCCATGGGTCGACCCCCACCTGCCCGCTGTATGGGTCGACCCCATGGGTCGACCCTTGGGCAGACTGGTTCTGCTTGAGGATGGGTCGACCCCTGCGTTCACAGAACCGAACGTGACTTCCGGAAACCAACTAATCTCACCCAATTGGGGTCTAATTGGGCTGAGATCTTAACCCCATGCTCCTGGGTTCTTGATGGACATACTAGGGTCATAATACAAGGGTTTGGAACATGAAATTCATCGAAAAATCAATCGAAATCACAACCTATCGAGGAAGAACACTTGAAAACCTAGTTTTAGCATGCTTCTAATCAAACACGAAATTCTCTAAGCATGGTCTATAAAAATTGGGGTTTTATATATCAAAAGAAAGAGGACTGGATGCTGAACATTTTGATATATTACTTGTGGTTTGAGCCCGAGAGAACCTACCTCAATCAGAGAAGAAAGGAAGAAGAAAGGAGGAAGAACAAACGCCGACACGTCACCAATAAACTCCCGAGATCTTCCTAGATCGATCTCCACTCCAACTGCCGCTGCTACCAAAGGATTCTAGGGTTGCATAGCTTCATTTTTATAGCTCATACACCTTCTGGAGCCTTTGGTGCTGGCAGAATTCATCGAAACAAGTTGATTGTTTGAAAACGGCGCCGAAATATTTGACCTAGCCAAAGCTCGGTCGACACCACGTTTTAGGGCTAGGGTTTCGATCAATTAACAGATGGGAAATGATCCTTAGATCGTGGCCTTTCATTTTCCACCGATTTGGGGTCATTTGGTTGAGTATTAAGCTCTAATTTCACGTTTTAAGTTAAGGTTAGGTAAGGGTTAGGTAAGTGTGCATTTTTGACTTAATCCACTAATTAGACCTAATTACGGATTTTTGCTGGGTCGACCACAGAAGAGAAAGTTGTTAAATAAGTGGTCCTTAACCCAATTATCATTTTTCTAGATTTTCATAAGGTAGTCAAAATTTTACTAGTTCTATTTACTAAGGAATTAAATATTAATTTCTGAAATTCATGCATTAATCCATTTTATTTCATTTTTTATTCAATAAAAGCTCAATAATTAAATCAGGGTATTACACCCTCCCCCACTTTAAGGAATTTGGTCCCCAAATTCATCGGGTATTACCAATTATGTGAATGTTTGAACTAAGATGATCTTACCTATCAAAATAACATGTTAATTATACAATTAATGACGAAAGAAATTACCTATAGCTAAGGATAAAAGAGAATGATACCATATATAATTCTTCATTCGATAGAAATTGGTTCCAATTCTTCTTGTAGTTTTGCTTGTGGAAGTAACTTAGGATAGTTAGCCATTGTATGATCCTAATTTCCGTAATGCAGACACGCTCCTCTCCTTCGCCAGCACTCCTTTACGAGATGACCAAGTTTGTGACAGTATAAACATTTCATTTGCGTAATATTGCTCTTCTTCTTATTATTATGTCGGGTTTCCTTACGACGGACTCGCCAGCCTCTAGCGGAACCGAATCTTAGCTTACCCATGGAACCACTCAGTTTCATTTTAAGAATGGCTTAGAGACCTGCAAGATAGTTATATGGTTAACTTTTTCATTACCCTTACGCGTAACACAACGCAATCTTGCATATATTTTATTACTTAACCCAAGATATTACCCAATCTCACCAGGTGACAAGGGATGACACGGGCCTTAAGACTTAGGGAAACCTATACTCTTGGACAAAATCCAAGGACTCAGGCAAGGAGGCTCTGATACCACCTCTGTCACGCCCCGAACCGATAGCAGCGGGAAGCGATGCTCGGAACGTGGCAGTTAACAGTCATGATAACAAGAGCGGAAGATAAATAACCACAATTAAACATAAGGAGGTCATACACACATATTGAAAAAAAATACGAGCTCTAATTAATATTTAAAAGTATAATTTTGACCCACTCTTACAATATTAGATTCAAATTAAAGGAGGAAATAACAAAAAGAAATAACCAGACTCACGACACTAGCTAGACTCAAGAAAAAAAAAGACAGACTCCAATCTCTAGGTTCCAGGTTCACTCGATCACACTGATCCGATTCCCATTTGCAACGTACCGTTAACCGCGTTACCTGAAAAGGATTGGAAGTAGGGGTGAGCAAGTAAGCTCAGTAGGAATTATACTCTATCATCAGACATGGTTTAAGTGATTTACCAATTAATGACTCATTGCATCTAGACAGGGGGAGCATTTTAGACTCATTAGTCTTTCATAATCTGAACTCTTCCTGTCTAGTCACTTAAATCATTCTCCTACTCCTGTGTGTTGATTGGCTTCTGGATTATCCATTATTTGAACTCATATCTTCTCTTGAAGCTAAAATCTCTATCTGCTTCTTCTTAAAGTTGCTGATGGAGAATTGAACTAGAATTCATTGTTGTCAAGTTGATCTGTCTGTATTCCAGACTCAGCTATTAGTTTCTAAACTGAAGCACTCAAGTGCATACCTCTTGCTGCTTCATTATAAATTCACTACTATTGGTTTCTTGTAAATCTTCCTGATGCATATTGATCATACCTGTTGCAAGCATGAGTTCCATTTTTCTTACTCTCTATGCATGCTTGTTAAATGTCTTTTGCTGTTGAATGCCATTGTCAATGTTGAACGTACAGAGAAGTGAAGAAATATCAGTTTGTGTACCCTCTCATAAATCTGAATTCACTCTTAATGAAGAATCTTCTATTATACAGGTTTAAGAATGTTTGTTGATTTGAATTGGTTTAAGTCTTATGTATTCCTTAGTTTGAATTTGAGGGACCAAAAAATATCTGAATCAGTGTTTTAATAAACTTTAACTAACCGCCTCATGTAAGTTCATGAAAGACTTCTCGTCATCAAAAAAATAAAACCTTGATTTACTTTGGTTGAAATGTAAGAAATATGTATTATTTTTAAACAAGTCTTTCTTCAAAACCTTGTGGGTAGCTGTGTCTAAATGTTAATTCTGTGGCATGACCATCATGCAGGGGCAGCCAACCTCCCCTTGACTATATGCAATACAATCCAGAGTTTCTAATGCCACAAACGCATGACCAATTACGCATCTAGTCCCCTTGACTAAATGCATTATATGCAATGAAGACTGAACACATGGTTTTATGATCTATGCTCATGAAGTGGACATGCAATTACAGCCTGAGATGGACTACAATAGACTTCATGTGCATTTCAGATTTTCAAAGAATTTCAGTTAGAGGATGCATAGATGAATTTCGTTATGCAAGAACATATTCAAATTGAGCAGTGCAGATGACATACAAGAATGCAAGTATGTATGCTTAACAAGTTATGCAAGCATCTAAATTCGAAATTTCAAATAGCACAATTCGGATTTTTAGAAAACAACATTCAATTCACTCTCAGCTTAAAGTATGCTTAGCCAATTCAGCAAAGACATTTGATAATCTATGAAAGACAAGCCAAATTTAGATGTGAGCTTGTATGCATGAAATGCATCTGATTGATAGAAATTTTCTTAGGTTGGAAGATCGAACATGTCAAGTGTAAAGATGGGGTTTTACCAAACTTGGGTGCCTTGGCTTATTAAACCCATTTATTCCTCTCCAAGGTACACATGCAACAACTGGGTTATTTTGATCTAGTCGGAACCCAAGCAGCCTTGGGTTCTATATTACCCCCAACAGGTGTTCAAAACAGTTTCTTCGCGAGATGGTCATCAAATTCCATCAGAGAACAATCGGCCATAGAGTGTCCAAAATTTTCACAATATCTACATGAAACGACAACCTTTTTGTTCTTATTATGCACATCAATATAAGCATGAAGTCTATGTGCATGAGTATGAACCTTTTTGTTGTTTACATGAACATTTTGTCTCTCATTGTCAGTTAGCCAACAGTTTGCAGATTTATGACCCGGCTTTCCACAATTAAAACATGAAAAATTCATTCTGTTAAGGCTTCTATCTAAAAGATGTCTTTTTACATGGATTTTAGCAGATTTGGAATTAAATGTGTTTCCCTGAGCATGCCAACAATCCTTGACTTTATGACCATGTTTTTCACATTCAAAGCACCAGATGTGCTTACCTCTAGAACCAACATTATTCCAATGAGACCCTAACCAGCATTCAATAGCCTTGTGACCAGGCTTGTTATAATTGAAGCATATGATGTGCTAGTTTGAAACAGATCTGTTTCTATTAAGGCCATGATGATTTACAGTGAATTTAGCATGCATCCTATCATCTTGTTTCATGACAAAGCATTCATTCATGAAGTGACCATGCCTACCACAGTAATGACAAGAACCATTAAACTCCTTAGTAGCATGATTTTTGTTAAATGAGTTCTTTGAATGCATTGTTCCACAAATGTGATCATCCTCTTTATTTGCATGTGAATGAGTAAAAGACTTATGAACATCATGCATTAAGCTATCAGATGTTACAGAACTAGTAGAGTAAACAGCACAGGCAGGAGCAACTTTGACTTTATTCATATCTGCACTCTTTTTCAATTGTTTAGTCTTTTTCAAAACTTTGGTTTGTTTTTCAGTTCTCTGTGCCTTGAATTGAAAGAATGATGATGAAGGTGTTTTAGATGGCTCAGAACAACTAGCAAAAGAGATAGATAGCTTATTTTCAGGTTTCTTCTTGTTGACCAAATTGTAACCCAATCCTTTCTTCTGAACATTAACCTTAGTTCCAAGAACCTCATCACGGTTGCTTTTTCCTTCAACAAATTTTGACAGAGCATCATTTAAATCATGAATTTCATTTTGAAGTGAAGTGATGTTCACTTCAGAGTTCACTAATTCTTCTTCACATTTTGTTACTTTTTCATTCAACATAGCATTGATGGTTTTGTGACTGTCAATTTCCTGCATCAATACACTCACTTTTTCTGATTCATTACCAAATGAGCACTTTCCCTTTTCAAAGGTCAAGAGCCTTTCAGATATAGCAAAATTCAGCAGCTTCAATTCTTCATTTTCTTTCATTAGCTCTTCATTCTGAAATAGTTAAAATTTTAAAATATGATCTTTAGTAGATAGTTCTTGTTTCTGTTTAGATTCAAATTTTTCTAGATTTCTTTGTAGTTCCACATTAACAGCTTTAATAGCATCAAGTTCCTTAGAGATTACATCATTTTCTTCTTGCAGTCTTTCAAGTTTTTTAATTTTATTTTCTAAAGATACAATGTGTATCTCATAGCTAGCAATCTCTTGTTCACTACAATTAACACATTCACTCAAAACTTTGTTTGCAGTTTTGTGCTTCTCAATTTTTTGTTCTAGTTTCTCATTTTCTTTTCTTAGAGAGTCAATTAATCCTTCTTGGATTTTCAGTTCAGATTGAAGATCATCATTCAAATTCTTTAAAGAAGTATATTTATCATAAGAACTTTCAATCTTCTTTATTTTAGCTTTCAAATGTTCATTTTCATCAATCAGTTTTTTTTCAGACTGTTCAACTTCAATTTTCTCATCTAACAGATTTTTGTTTTCTTCTTTGAGGGAGGCAATCAATTTCCTCTGCCATTCATTTTCAAGGTAGAGATCTTCATTACGTTCCTTTAGGAAAGGGCATTTGTTGCAGGCTGACTTTATAGAATAGTTGTGTGAAGCTTCCTCCTTGAATTCTTTTATACAGGCTACAAGGTTTTCATTATTCTTCTGAAGTTTAGCATTCTCAATTTTCAATTTATCCACTTCAGAATTAACCTTATTCAATTCTTGCAATGTCATTAGATGTTCATGATTTTTAACATTAAGTTGATCTTCCAATTTAGAAATTTTATTCAGACATTCTTGATTTTCATTTTTCAAGGATAAAATCTGTTCCTTGCTATTATGAACATCCACTAAGCACATATCATAAGATTTTTTCAACTTTGGACAATTTTCACAAGAGAGTTCAGATTTATTCTGTTCAATCTTTTTCTTCAAGTTCTTATTTTCAGATTTCATTTTCCTAGACAACTCTAGCAACTCTTCATACATCATTACCAAGTCATCAAATGAAGGTTCTTCTGATTTGGAGCTTACCTGAGATGAGGAATCCTCATTCAAGTGATTACTGATGTGAACACTCCGATTGGCCATCAAGCATTGATCATCATTTTCACGGGAGGCAGTCTTTAGTCTGTCCACTATATCTCTTGATCTGCAATCATGAAAGCAAGAGTGGAGTCCCCTGTTAGTAGCTGCCTTTACCATCTCAAAAGCTTTCTGGTTTTCAGCACACATAGATCTATGACTATCAGTCCATTTGGACTCATTCTTTGATAATCTATGTGGACCATGCAAAATTAGTTTCCACAAATCTGGATCAACAGACTTAACAAACATGTACAAGTTATTAAACCACGTATTAAAATCAGTACCATCAAACATTGGTGGATGAGCCATGGAGGCAAACTAACAAGCAATTTAAAAATAGAATGTAGGAGACAGTGATGCACAAAAAGCTAGCAGGATCCTCTGTAGATCGCTAGATCTGGAAGTTCAGAGACCCGCTCTGATACCAATTGTTAGTCTAAAAGGACTAGGTGTGAAGGTGCAAACCTGATTCAGAGGGGGGGTGAGTGAATGAATCCCTCTTCAAAATTTTGCCCAATTAAAGCATTACTGGGCAATGATGCGGAATTAAAAACGTACAGATGTCTTAAACGACTCAGATGCTCTTCTTCGAATAACGAATGATGATCAGATAAACTAAACTTCTGATCTACTCTGTATAAGCTAAAGAGATGACTCGGTTCATCTAATCAACTTGACTCTCTCAAGATCGAAATCAAATGCACGATGTACAAGCCAATCTCTCACTAGATATAAGATCAGACTATCATGAACGAGTCTAAGCATACATCTAGCGGAATAAATAGACAAACAAACCACAATGGACAAGAAATTTTAGATGGTTCAGTCTGCTGCCCGTAGACTTACGTCCATCCCTCACTCAAACCAAAGTGAGGCTTCCCACTAATACACAGCTTAAAACCGTTGGGCATTACAGCTTGCATACAACTGCAGAACAACACAACTTGCTTCCGCTAAGCAATCACAGCTTGTTGACCAGAGGAACCAATCCTCTGCAACTGCTGAGCAACACAGCTTGCTCTGCTGACTCATAGCTTGAAGAAACAAATAAATGAAAAGAACAAAGGAAAATATGAAGCAAAACCATAGCTACGAAAAGCTGGAAATGAAACACAGAATGTAGCTCTCGCAGGAGAAAGTCTGGCTTGGATCTGATCCAAATGCCAGGAAGATAGATCTTCAACGATGGCTTTACACTCATGAACTCCTCACTCTCATTTTCTTTCTCTATATAGCTCTGCTCACACTGGCTCTCTCTTCCTTTCTTCTCGTTCTTCTTCTGGTTCTCAGACCCTGGCTCACTCTTCCTTTCTCTACTACTCACTATCTAATTCTGCCGTCCTCAATTTTCTAATTCTTAGTGTCTCCTTATTTCTATCTATTCTCTTAATTTCTTTATGTATCCATCTAATCGCAGAAGAAGGGTTTTATATATCTTCAGCCTTGGGGTCCCACAGCTCATGCTTCGGGCGTGTGAAGGGAACACTCCCGCTGAGAGGATTTTAAAATTCCTTAGCCACGTGTCAGAATATAGAGATTGGCTTTCCACGTGGTAGAATTTCTAGGCTTGGCTGCTCCTTGGATCATGTGCCCCTTTGTTAAGTTGGACTTCGAGCCACATGACTTATCCCCTTGAATCACTTAAGTTCCTGTCAGATGAATAAGTGGCATTTCGTCAAACACGTTATACACATAAGTAAAACTAATGTACATTGATATTTATATGCAAGGTAGAAAGCATGTACACACCCCAACAGTGAAATGCACAGACTTGATATGAGTGCAGAGCTAAGAGATGCACAGACTACATGTGTGCATAAGCAATGAATGCACTGACTTGGTGTGTGCAAAATACAGACACTGCACTGACATAAAATGCCAAATCCTATCTTGCAAAGACTTTACGCGTGTAAGAGATAAGGGTTGCAAGGACTCTCAATGTTGTGCACCAGTAACTTGCACTGACTTAGTTATACACATGCGAGACTTGCACAGACTTAGAATGCAGTGTACTTCAATCATGCACAGACATTAAACACATAAACCTCTTATGCACGGACTTACCAAAGAAGTGTGCACAGACCTTCTTCAGTTGAAATGCAACATATGCACAGACTCAATATAGAATGAACTAATTGTTGCATCAACTTTTATTCCATGTGCAGGATAGGACATGTATCGACTCACAATATGCATCATGCAAACATGCACTGACTTAATATGGTCTAAACATAGACATGCACTGACTTAATATGGTCTAAGCAATGAAGTGCATAGACCTCTACATGCGACATGTATGTTTATGCACAGAGTTAAACAATGAATGCACTGACCTTCACTGACCAATCCAAGAGCAAATGTGCACGGTCCCTCAATGCATGAATAAAAAAGCCGACTCATGGTGTCAACTCTTACCAAATGCATATGAGCAGTGAATATGCATGGACCCTCTACATATACAAAAGAAAATATGTGTGTGCCTACAACCTGTATGATGAAATTCAAAGCGTGCATGCACTCTGATGAAGTTCTATGCAACATAACATACAGAAACCAGATTCATAAGCAATGTCATATGTTATCATCGTTCGATATTTCATGCAAACACATGATGACTTATAGTGTTTGCTATCATCAAAATCATAGGGACATAATAATCTCCCCCTTTTTGATGATGGCAACACTATGAGTCATAAGTCTAAAGCAAGATGCCGACTCATGTCAAACTATTCTCCCCCTTTGACTTCATCAAAAAGAAAATAGTTTGATACAAGAAATACATGCATGATATGATTGAATTAAAAACTTTCCTTTTGACTTCAATAAGCATGGAATACACTGATGCTTACATGATGCAGATGGGACAAGTACCAATCAAGCTATGCTCTCCCTTTGACTTATCTAGACAAGATCGCAAACAAACTCCCTTTTGAAAAAGCAATAAGTGCAGTCTAGACACGACCTATCCTCTCCTTTAAAACAAACCAATGCTCCCTGTTCAAAATCAAGCAAGGCTTTCAAGTGTGTAAGGTGAGGGGTATGTCAAGAATAAGTTCAGGAAGGATGTCATGACATCATGCAAGATACAAGATCTTTCAAGGATAGTGCAACAAATAGAGTGAGCAGAATCTGAGCAAGTGTGATCTCCAAGCCGAAGTATATGAGAAGAAAAGGTTTTGAGTGAGGTACCCAATCCATATAACCAACTTTAATTTTCAGAATATTCTATTATAAAAGCTTATGAAATGGTTTTAATTGACAAGCATGGTTTAAGAATGATGTATACAAGGTTTGTCAATAAGATACAATACTCATACCTGAAGCAATGTTTTAATAAAAATGAACCAATTACTCATATAACATTCTAGTTCAACCTCCTTTCATCTTACACAATTAATTCTAATGACTTCTTTAGGAAAAACAGTCATGAGTATTGAGATTAAATAATTTAACATTTCAGAACAAAAATTCACCTTTTGGGTTTAACAAAATTTTCATTTCTTTTCATTTTCAGAACAGTCAGGAATAATTCATGTCTTTCGTCGTAAAGGTAGACGCTGATTAGATGCCAGTACCCCTAGCTTACTCAGCAGAATGTTCCATTCTGTTTCCGATATAGATATCACCTTTTTGCGTAAGGGTACACGTTTACCAGACGCAAGTACCCCTAGTTACTCAGTGAAACTAACCTTTGTTAATTTTCTGAACAGAGTTAGCCAAGAAGCATCATGACATAGGGTCCATTGACTATGGCAAGGATCCTAGTTTCTCAGCGCATTTGGCCATTGCTCTGCCATTTACATAACTGAATTAACATTTAGACACAGCAACCCACAAGGTTTTGAAGAAAGACTTGTTTAAAGATAATACAGATTTCATGCATTTCAACCAGAGTAAATCAAGGTTTCAATTTTCTGATGATGAGAAGTCTTTCATGAACTTACATGAGGCGGTTAGTTAAGGTTTATTAAAACACTGATTCAGATATTTTCAGGTCCTTCAAATTCAAACTAAGGAATACATAAGACTTAAACCAATTCAGATCAACAAACATTTTTAAACCTGTATAATAGAAGATTCTTCATTAAGGGTGATTTCAGATTTATGAGAGGGTACACAAACTGATATTTCTTCACTTCTCTGTGCGTTCAACATTGACAATGGCATTCAGCAGCAAGAGACATTTAACAAGCATGCATAGAGAGTAAGAAAAATGGAACTCATGCTTGCAACAGGTATGATCAATATGCATTAGGCAGATTTACAAGAAACCAATAGTAGTGAATTTATAATGAGGCAGAAAGAGGTATGCACTTGAGTGCTTCAGTTCAGAAACTAATAGCTGAGTCGGGAATACAGACATATCAACTTGACAACAATGAATTCTAGTTCAATTCTCCATCAGCAACTTTAAGAAGAAGCAGACAGAGATTTCAGCTTCAAGAGCAGATATGAGTTCAGATAATGGATAATCCAGAAGCCAATCAACACACAGGAGTAGGAGAATGATTTAAGTGACTAAACAGGAAGAGTTCAGATTATGAAAGACTAATGAGTCTAAAATGCTCCCCCTGTCTAGATGCAATGAGTCATTTCTTTTTGAATTGTTTAACTCTGATGATATGCAGTGTAATTCATTATATGTATGCATATGCAATGATTTTCCTAAAAGAATTACATGAATATGAACATGAGTGGCATGACCATCATGCAGGGGCAGCCAACCTCCCCCTGACTATATGCAATACAATCCAGAGTTCTAAATAGCACAAATGCATGACCAATTATGCATCTACTCTCCTTGACTAAATGCATTATATGCAATGAAGACTGAACACATTGTTTTATGATCTATGCTCATGAAATAGACATGCAATTACAGCCTGAGATGGACTATAATAGACTTCATGTGCATTTCAGATTTTTAAAGAATTTCAGTTAGAGGATGCACAGATAAATTTCATTATGCAAGAACATATTCAAATTGAGCAGTGCAGATGACATACAAGAATGCAACTATGTGTGCTTAACAAGTTATACAAGCATCTAAATCAGAAATTTCAAATAGCACAATTCAGATTTTCGGAAAACAACTTTCAATTCACTCTCAGCTTAAAGTATGCTCAGACAATTCAGCAAAGACATTTGATAATCTATGAAAGACAAGTCAAATTTAGATGTGAGCTTGTATGCATGAAATACACCTAATTGATAAAAATTTTCTAAGGTTGGAAGATCGAACCTGTCAAGTGCAACGATGGGGTTTTACCAAACTTGGGTGCCTCGGCTTATTTAACCCCTTTATTCCTCTCCAAGGTACACCTGTAACAACTAGGTTATTTTGATCTAGTCGGAACCCAAACAGCCTTGGGTTCTATATTACCCCCAACAGGTGTTCAAAATAGTTTCTTCGCTAGATGGTCATCAAATTCCATCAGAGAACAATCAGCCATAGAGTGTCCAAATTTTCCACAATATCTACATGAAACGACAGACTTTTTGTTCTTATTATGCACATCAATATAAGCACGAAGTCTATGTGCATGAGTATGAACCTTTTTGTTGTTTACATGAGCTTTTTGTCTCTCATTGTCAGTTAGCCGGCAGTTTGCAGATTTATGACCTGGCTTTCCACAATTAAAATATGGAAAATTCATTCTGTTAAGGCTTCTATCAAAAAGATGTCTTTTACATGGGTTTTAGCAGATTTGGAATTAAATGTGTTTTCCTGAGCATGCCAACAATCCTTGACTTTATGACCATGTTTTCCACGCTCGAAGCACCAGATGTGCTTACCTCTAGAACCAACATTATTCCAATGAGACCATAACCAGCACTCAATAGCCTTGTGACCAGGCTTGTTAGAATTGAAGCATATGATGTGCTGGTTTGAAACAGATCTGTTTCTATTAAGGCCATGATGATTTACAGGGAATTTAGCATGCATCCTATCATCTTGTTTCATGACAAAGTATTCATTCATGAAGTGACCATGCCTACCACAGTAATGACAAGAACCATTAAACTCCTTAGTAGCATGATTTTTGTTAAATGAGTTCTTTGAATGCATTGTTCCACAAATGTGATCATCCTCTTTATTTGCATGTGAATGAGTAAAAGACTTATGAACAGCATGCATTAAGCTATCAGATGTTACATAACTAGTAGAGTTAACAGCGCAGGCAGGAGCAACTTTGACTTTATTCATATGTGCACACTTTTTCAATTGTTTAGTCCTTTTCAAAACTTTTTTTTATTTTTCATTTCTCTGTGCCTTGAATTGAAAGAATGATGATGAAGGGGTTTTAGATGGCTCAGAACAACTAGCAAAAGAGGAGAGTAGCGTATTTTCAAGTTTCTGCTTGTTGACCAAATTGTAACCCAATCCTTCCTTCTGAACATTAACCTTAGTTCCAAGAATATTATCACGGTTACTTTTTCCTTCAACAAATTTTGACAGAGCATCATTTAAATCATGAATTTTGTTTTGAAGTGAAGTGATGTTCACTTCAGAGTTCACTAATTCTTCTTCACATTTTGTTACTTTTTCATTCAACATAGCATTAATGGTTTTGTGACTGTCAATTTCCTGCATCAATACACTCACTTTTTCAGATTCATTATCAAATGAGCACTTTCAGATATTGCAGAATTCAGCAGCTTTAATTCTTCATTTTCTTTCATTAGCTCTTCATTCTGAACTAGTTCAATTTTTAAAATCTGATCTGCAGGAGATAGTTATTGTTTCTATTTAGATTCATATTTTTCCAGATTTCTCTGTAGTTCCACATTAACAGCTTTAATAGCATCAAGTTCCTTAGAGATTACTTCATTTTCTTCTTGCAATCTTTCAAGTTTTTTAATTTTATTTTCTAAGGCTACAATGTGTATCTCATAGCTAGCAATCTCTTGTTCACTACAATTAATACATTCACTCAAAACTTTGTTTACAGTTTTGTGCTTCTCAATTTCTTGTTCTAGTTTCTCATTTTCTTTTCTTAGAGAGTCAATTAATCCTTCTTGGATTTTCAATTCAGATTGAAGATCATCATTCAAATTCTTTACAGAAGTATATTTATCATAAGAATTTTCAATCTTCTTTATTTCAGCTTTCAAATGTTCATTTTCATCAATCAGTTTTTCTTCAGACTGTTCAACTTCAATTTTCGCATCTAACAGATTTTTGTTTTCTTCTTTGAGGGAGGCAATCAATTTCCTCTGCCATTCATTTTCAAGGTAGAGATCTTCATTACGTTCCTTTAGGAAATGGCATTTGTTACAGGCTGACTTTATAGAATAGTTGTGTGAAGCTTCCTCCTTGAATTCTTGTATACATGCTACAAGGTTTTCATTATTCTTCTGAAGTTCAGCATTCTCAATTTTCAATTTATCCACTTTAGAATTAACCTTATTCAATTCTTGCAATTTCATTAGATGTTCATCATTTTTAACATTCAGCTGATCTTCCAATTTAGAAATTTTGTTCAAACATTCTTGATTTTCATTTTCCAAGGATGAAATGTATTCATTGCTGTTATGAACATCCACCAAGCACATATCATTAGATTTTTCCAACTTTGGACAATTTTCACAAGAGAGTTCAGATTTATTCTATTCAATCTTTTTCTTCAACTTCTTATTTTCAGATTTCATTTTCCTATACAACTCTAGCAACTCTTCATACATCACTACCAAGTCATCAAATGAAGGTTCTTCTGATCTGGAGCTTACCCGAGATGAGGAATCCTCATTCAAGTGATTACTGTTGTGATCACTCCGATTGGCCATCAAGCATTGATCATCATTTTCACGGCAGGTAGTCTTCAGTCTGTCCACTATATCTCTTGCAGATCTGCAATCATGAAAGCAAGAGTGGAGTCCCCTGTTAGTAGCTACCTTTACCATCTCAAAAGCTTTCTGGTTTTCAGCACACATAGATCTATGACTATCAGTCCATTTGGACTCATTCTTTGATGATCTATGTGGACCATGCAAAATTAGTTTCCACAAATCTGGATCAACAGACTTAACAAACATGTGCAAGTTATTAAACCACGTATTAAAATCAGTACCATCAAACATTGGTGGATGAGCCATGGAGGCAAACTAATAAGCAATTTAAAAATAGAATGTAGGAGACAGTGATGCACAAAAAGCTAGCAGGATCCTCTGTAGATCGCTAGATCTGGAAGTTCAGAGACCCACTCTGATACCAATTGTTAGTCTAAAAGGACTAGGTGTGAAGGTGCAAACCTGATTCAGAGGGGGGGTGAGTGAATGAATCCCTCTTCAAAATTTTGCCCAATTAAAGCATTACTGGGCAATGATGCGGAATTAAAAACGTACGGATGTCTTAAACGACTCAGATGCTCTTCTTCGAATAACGAATGAAGATCAGATAAACTAAACTTCTGATCTACTCTGTATAAGCTAAAGAGATGACTCAGTTCATCTAGTAAACTTGACTCTCTCCAGACCGAAATCAAATGCACGGTGTGCAAGCCAATCTCTCACTAGATATAAGATTAGACTATCATGAACGAGCTTAAGCATACATCTAGCGGAACAAAATAGACAAACAAACCACAATGGACAAGGAATTTTAGATGGTTCAGTCTGCTGCCCGCAGACCTACGCCCATCCCTCACTCAAAGCAGAGTGAGGCTTACCGCTGATACACAGCTTAAAATCAATGGGCATTACAGCTTGCCTACAACCACTGAGCAACACAGCTTGCTTCCGCTGAGCAATCACAGCTTGCTGACCAGAGGAACCAATCCTCTGCAACCGCTGAGCAACACAGCTTGCTCTGCTGACTCACAGCTTCAAGAAACAAATAAACGAAAAGAACAAATGAAAATATGAAGCAAAACCATAGCTACAAAAAGCTGGAAATGAAACACAGAATGCAGCTCTCGCAGGAGCAAGTCTGGCTTGGATCTGATCCAAATGCCAAGAAGACATATCTTCAACGATGGCTTCACACTCATGAACTCCTCACTCTCATTTTTTTTCTCTATATAGCTCTGCTCACACTGACTCTCTCTTCCTTTCTTCTCATTCTTCTTCTGCTTCTCAGACCCTAGCTCACTCTTCCTTTCTCTACTACTCACTCTCTAATTCTGCCATCCTCAATTTTCTAATTCTCAATGTCCCCTTATCTCTATCTATTCTCTTAATTTCTTTATGTATCCATCTGATCGTAGAAGAAGGGTTTTATATATCTTCAGCCTTGGGGTCCCACAGCTCATGCTTCGGGCATGTGAAGGGAACACTCCCGCCAAGAGGATTTTGGAATTCCTTAGCCACGTGTCAGAATATAGAGATTGGCTTTCCACGTGGTAGAATTTTCAGGCTTGGTTGCTCCTTGGATAATGTGCCCCTTTGTTAAGTTGGACTTCGAGCCACGTGACTTATCCCCTTGAATCGCTTAAGTTCATGTTAGATGAATAAGAGGCATTTCGTCAAACACGTTGTACACATAAGTAAAACTAATGTGCATTGACATTTATATGCAAGGTAGAAAGCATGTACAGACCCCAACAGTGAAATGAATAGACTTGATATGAGTGCAGAGCTAAGAGATGCACAGACTACGTGTATGCATAAGCAATGAATTCACCGACTTGGTGTGTGCAAAATATAGACACTGCACTGACGTAAAATGCTAAATCCTATCTTGCATAGACTTTACACGTGTAGGAGATAAGGGTTGCATAGACTCTCGATGTTGTGCACCAGTAACTTGCACTGACTTAGTTATGCACATGCGTGACTTGCACAGACTTTGAATGCAGTGTACTTCAATCATGCACAGACATTAGACCCATAAACCTCTTATGCACGGACTTACCAAAGAAGTGTGCACAGACCTTATTCAGTTGAAATGCAGCATATGCACGGACTCAATACAGAATGAACTAAGTGTTGCACCGACTTTTATTCCACGTGCAGGACAGGACATGTATCGACTCACAATATGCATCATGCAAACATGCACTCACTTAATATGGTCTAAACATAGACATGCACTTAACTTAATATGGTCTAAACATAGACATGCACTGACTTAATATGGTCTAAGCAATGAAGTGCACAGACCTCTACATGCGACATGTATGTTTATGTACAGAGTTAAACAATGAATGCACTGACCTTCACTGACCAATCCAAGAGCAAATGTGCACGGTCCCTCAATGCATGAATAAAAATGTCGACTCATGGTGTCAACTCTTACCATATGCATATGAGCAGTGACTATGCATGGGCCCTCTACATATACAAATGAAAAAATGTGTGTGCCTGCAACCTGTATGATGAAATGTAAAGCGTGCATGCACTCTGATGAAGTTCTATGCAACATAACATACAGAAACCAGATTCATATATAAGCAATGTCATATGTTATCATCGTTCAATCTTTCATGCAAACACATGATGACTCATAGTGTTTGCTATCATCAAAACCACAGAGACACAACAATCTCCCCCTTTTTGATGATGGGAACACTATGAGTCATAAGTCTAAATCAAGATGCTGACTCATGCCAAACTATTCTCCCCCTTTGACTTTCTCAAAAAGAAAATAGTTTGATACAAGAAATACATGCATGATATGATTTAATTAAAAACATTCCTTTTGACTTCAATAAAGCATGGAATACACTGATGCTTACATGATGCAGATGGGACAAGTACCAATCAAGCTATGCTCCCCCTTTAACTTATCCAGACAAGATCCCAAACAAACCCCCTTTTGAAAAAGCAATAAGTGCAGTCTAGACACGACCTATCCTCTCCTTTAAAACAAACCAATGCTCCATGTTCAAAATCAAGCAAGGCTTTCAAGTGTGTAAGGTGAGGGGTATGTCAAGAATAAGTTCAGGAAGGATGTCATGATAGCATGCAAGATACACGATCTTTCAAGGATAGTGCAACAAATAGAGTGAGCAGAATCTGAGCAGGTGTGATCTCCAAGCCAAAGTATATGAGAAGAAAAGGTTTTGAGTGAGGTACCCAATCCATATAACCATGTTTAAGTTTTAGAATCTTCTATTATAAAAGCTTATGAAATGGCTTTAATTGACAAGCATGGTTTAAGAATGATGTATACAATGTTTGTTAATAAGATACAATACTCATATCTGAAGCAGTTTTTTAATAAAAATGAACCAATTACTCATATAACATTCTAGTTCAACCTCCTTTCATCTTACCCAATTAATTTCAATGACTTCTTTAGGAAAAATAGTCATGAGTATTGATATTAAATAATTTAACATTTCAGAACAAAAATTCATCTTTTGGGTTGAACAGAATTTTCATTTCTTTAAATTTTCAGAACAGTTAGGAATAATTCATACCTTTCGTCGTAAAGGTAGACGCTGATTAGATGTCAGTACCCCTAGCTTACTCAGCAGAATGTACCATTCTGTTTCAGGTATAGATATCACCTTTTTGCATAAGGGTACACGTTTAACAGACGCAGGTACCCCTAGTTACTCAGTGAAACTAACCTTTGTTTATTTTCTGAACAGAGTTTGCCAAGAAGCATCATGACATAGGGTCCATTGACTATGGCAATGATCCTAGTTTCTCAGCACATTTGGCCATTGCTCTGCCGTTTACATAACAGAATTAACATTTAGACACAGCTACCCACAAGGTTTTGAAGAAAGACTTGTTTATAAATAATACAGATTTCATGCATTTCAACCAAAATAAATGAAGGTTTCAATTTTCTGATGATGAGAAGTCTTTCATGAACTTACATGAGGCAGTTAGTTAAGGTTTATTAAAACACTAATTCAGATATTTTCAGGTCCTTCAAATTCAAAGTAAGAAATACATAAGACCTAAACCAATTTAGATCAACAAACATTCTTAAACCTGTATAATAGAAGATTCTTCATTAAGGGTGATTTCAGATTTATGAGAGGGTACACAAACTGATATTTGTTCACTTCTCTGTACGTTCAACATTGACAATGGCATTCAGCAGCAAGAGACATTTAACAAGCATGCATAGAGAGTAAGAAAAATGGAACTCATGCTTGCAACATGTATGATCAATATGCATCAAGCAGATTTACAAGGAACACCTATCCCTCGGACATGGAACGCGACAAATCTTTGCAAATTCTACTTTTGATCATTTGGCAAGCATGCACATGTAAGCAAAATAGAATAAACATTCTCTTCTTCTCATTAAATTTTGATGTACATCAAGTAGGCTGCAGCCAATACAGTATACATGTACAAAAATCACACCCTCTGGTACTATAACGCGAGCAAAACGCTCGGCCAACCCGGTAAGCACTCTTACGTCCAGTCACTGACTCTGCCTCGTGCGGAAACTAGCTCGGACAAAGGATAGCCGGCCACGTTGGTATGAGAAAAGCTCGGAAGAAAATGGAAAAGAGGGGAAACAACAAAAAGGAGAAGAGGGGAAGAGGAAGGAATACAAGTGAAGGCCTCCTCTCCGCCATCTCTTTGGAAGCCAGAGAGAGCAGGCATCCTCTGAATAGTAAAAAAGGAGAGAGAAAAAGAAAACAGCAGAGATGGACGAGGAGTGAGGGGGAGGCCCAGAAAGGAGGGAGCTTAAAGAGCTCCCCCCTCCCCTCAGAATGGCATCGGCGGGTCAGGGATAGGAAGGCAACATGCCCCGGAATGATGAACCCTCTCCCAGAGTGACCTCCAACTGACGAACCCTCTTCCAGACTGAAATAGCAAGAGCTTCCCTCCTACTGCCATCCGCATCATCGTCTTCTGAAGTGCCTTCCATGCCCCGCCAAGATCGACAACACAATGCCTTGCGGAAGGGAAAGAAGGAGAAGCCGCTAGGGATGGCCTTAAGCGATGAAAGGAAAAGGAGACTCCCCTCGGACTTTTTATAGGCCGAAGGGAGAGGTGTTCACCTTAAATGACTCTCCCCTTACAAAACAGGCTAAAAGGGCTTTCCCTGAGATGGTTACCTCATTTCCCAACATGCCCCCAGCGGGACGCACAAAGCGGCAAGTCATTAAGGGTGATATGGAAAAATGGAAAGGTGCCAGCAACATGTCAGTTATTTGACAGATCGGCACGCGCGATATCTACAGAGAAAATCGGCGCCTTCTCGAACGACTACAAATTCGATAGTCAACTCACACCAAAAGTGAAAGAAACAGTCAATTTAGCATTTAATACTACCGCTATTATATTTTCCAAAAAAAGTCGTACCTGGCTACATAAGGGAAAGAAAAAGAAAGAAAAAGCTACTACATCAGGCCTCGGGCCCATCTCCAGTCTCGGCAGGCAAGGCTTCCTCAGCACCAGGCGATCTACCCCCAGTATTCTCGGCGATGGCCGACCCAGACACTAACCCCACCCGTGTGGGAACTGTCTCGGTCGTGCACCCTCCCGAAGCTGTTGGAGTTGGCGGTCGCTCGGACGAGGAAGAGGACTCCCGACCCTCCTCTTTGCTCGATGTGTAATTGGAAGAGTCGGTCGAACCCTAGTCCAAATCATAGCGTTGTCCGTAAGGAAAAATGAGCCTAGACACTTGGGCCTCTGCCTCTATGACGGCCCGATCGAAGCACTGGGAGAAGTCCTTCCGAAGCCCCCGACGGTAGCCCGACTCATAGTAAGGAAAGGCCGCCTGATGAAGAGCTACCTAAAAAGCCCTTAAGCACCTATGTTGCTCGAGCGCCTCTATCCCAGCCAGCTCCGTTTTCCTCTCGAGCTCGACTATCTGTTGCTTAGACTCAGACAACCTTCTCTCAGCCTCGGACAACTTCCTCTTGATCTCGATCTGTGAATCCTCGACCGCTCGGACTCAGTCCTCGAGCCCCTCTTGCTCGGCCAGCCATTGATCGTCGCACTCAACCTGGATTCTATGCTCCAACTCCATGAGCTCATTCTTCCGATCGACCATATGACGAGCCTGGGCTAGCTGCTTCGCCAATGACCGAGCCTCCGCTTGGCTCGACTGCGCCAACGCCCAGAGCAGGGCCATCTCCCGATGAAGGTCCCGAAGATCAAGGGTCAGACGCTCGACCTTCCGATCAAGTGCACCGCGGGCCCACGAAAGAGTCTCCCGCTCCGACTCCACCCGAGCGTACGCATCCAATGCTTCCACCCCCAACTGGGCCAAGATCATCTCGCCCTCCATAATTTGCTCAAAAAGTGAGGAGGGGGGACCCTTCTGGACTTTTTCCTGCAAGTCTCGTGAAGCCAGGGAATGGCACGCCCGATACAGAGGAGCCCGGATGCTAAAGGCGTTGGTCGAGGGAGGGGAAACTCTCACGGGAGCGGCCGGGATTGGGGCACCTCCCCCGGGCAACCCCTTCCCGGGGGCCCCACCGGTTGGCTCGGAATGAGGGGCCCCGCCGCGTACCTCCCCGGCCTCGGTCAGCTGAGATTGAGTCGCTTCCTCCTGCGACCCTCCAGCCTCGATCGGCTCAGACCGGGCCCCCTTGTCTGGTGGCCCCTCTACTTTGCTCGATGCCTCGACATCGGTCGTGACCCCTTCATCATCGGCCCCCTCTTGCTCGGTAGAGGGGAGAGCCGACAGGGAATCCTCTTCGGACGGACGGGTGACCTCTGCCTTCCTCGCCCGATTCTTCTCGACAGAGTGAGCCTACATTGAAGACCACAGCAACTTGGCCATGGAATCCTTATGCTTGACCCCCCGACGTTCGGAAGCATAATCCCGGGCCACCCGCTTGCCCTTATCCCGGGCACGGGATGAGACCTCCGAAGCTTGAAGCTCACTTGGAGCAAGTGTCTCGTCCAAGTCGATGACCTCCAACTCGGCTAACAGTGCCTCCTCCTCAATCATTCACCTCGCATCTAAACCATGGAGAGCAAATTGAGAGAAGGAAGGCCCCTTACTTGACAAGAAAGATAGCAAGTCCATAAACTCCTTCCTTGTCGGCAACATCACTCGAGAAAGGTACCCATCGATGTTTGACGAGGTCACCAAATCAGCAGTCTCTCGGCGACTCTGCTGAAGGATGGCAGACTCCTTCTCCACCTCCGGGGAGACCACGGTTTGCTTCGGAGGGATATTCGGGTGAAAATTGGGCACCATCGGGAAATTCCAGATCACACCGACCACCGACGTGTCCACCTAGAAATATTGGGTCTTCCACCCCTTATGAGAGGAATCCTTCACAGATAGGGACACATAACTCCTCCCCTGCTTCGCCTGAATGAAGAAGAAGCCCTTCCCCGCATGAAGATTCTCCTTCAACTCAAAAAAGTAATGAAAGAGGTCTAGCGAGGCAAGCACCCCACACTGGCAACAAGGAAAGATGAAGGAGAAGATGAATGTATAAGAGTTGGAGACCAGCTGGACAGGAGGCAGCCGATAAAACCGAAGCAACTCTACAACAAAGGGATGGAGAGACAGACGAAAGCCACACTTCCAAGCCAAGAGAAAAGAACAAAAGAGGGCAAAACGAGTGGCCAGGCTAGACTCATGAGGCTCAGGCGCCAGGTGTTGTGCCCCTGTGGTTTTGATGATTGGCTTTGATGTGAGTTAATCATTTGATGATTGGTTTTTGTTGTGAGTTAATCATTGTGAGTCATCTTGCTGTATGAGTCATCTTCATATGTTCAGTAAGTCTGCTGTTCTGTTAGTTTATCAGGTATAAAAGTATTGCATATTTGATGTTCAGCCATGTTATCTACTGCATGAAGCATTCACATACACTTACATAAGTCTACACATCAGCATCACGTAGAAAGTATGTACATCGCCTTCAGTAGGCATGTCAAGTCCACACATTGCATAGCATGCATCGTTCTTCAACTGAAGTCTATACATCAGCTTGCATGAAATCAAAGTGTGTACATTGAATAGCATGCATTTCATGAAGTCTGTACATCCTGTGTCTCTGTCAAGCTTCAAAGTCTGCACATGGCTCACCGTCTCATGCATAGTCTGGATAGTTGTGGGTCGACGCCCCCTTCTAATGGGTCGACGCCCCCTTTGTTTTCCAAGTCCATACATTGATTTTCATACTCAAAGTATGTACATTGGTCTTCACCTGAAGTCCATACATTGGTTTTCATATTCCAAGTCTATACATCCTCCGCCGAAGCCTTCAAAGTCTGTACAGCCATTCCTTGAAGATCAAGTCCATACAACGGCACTGTAGCGTGCTCAACTGAAGTCTATACATCCTTCAAGGCGCCAAGTCTGCACATCGCCTCATTTCTTCAGAGTCTATACATCCTTCAAGGAACCCTAAGTCTGTACATCGCTTCCATCTTCAAAGGCCATACAGAGTCTTCTGTTGAATTTGAAGTCTATACATCCTGTGAACCTTCAAGTCTATACATCAGCCTTTGCCAATCGGTTTCCAAGTCTGTACATTGACTTCAAGCCTTCCGAGTATGTACAGCCCAAGTCTATACATCCGATTGCCTTTGCATTGCTCAAGCCTGTACAACCCTCTCGTTGGCAAGTCTATACATCGGCCTGTTTGAGCAAGTCTATACAGCGGTTGCATTCTTTGGAAGTCTATACACTGCGCAGCACTGTACAAGTCCATACACTGGCTGCACTGCACAAGTCTATACATTGGCTTGGGCATCCAAGTCTAGACATTGATTCATTATTCATGCCTTGATTCGAAGTCTGTACAGCGAGCGGCGTTCATCAAAGTCTGTACATTGCTTGGCGCTCACCAAGTCTGTACATCGCTTCAAGCATTCCAATGTCTATACAAGGCATGCTTCATTAAGTCTAGACATAGCACTGTAGCTTCCCTAGTTGAAGTCTATACATTGCTGATCGAACGTAAGTCTATACATTCCAACCTTTTCCTACGTTCGCTGCTTTAGCTACACCCTAAGTATACACACTGGCAAAGTGTATACATCGCTTAAGCAAGTCTGTACAGCCAACGCTTTCATTGGTTCCAAGTATGTACATTGGTTCAGGTTTACCAAGTCTATACAATGCTTCAATAGTCTCTAAGTCTGTACAGCATGCCTTCACGTTCAGAGTCTATACACCATTCCTCAAAGGCCAAGTGTATACATTGTCCATAAGTTCAAATGTTTCAAGTCTATACATTGGATAGGCTCGTTCATGCTTTGTTCATCTCAAGTCTGTACACTGCCTTTCACATGCACTCATTAATCAAGTATGTACAGTCCCTTGTTTACAAGACTATACACTCGACTGCCTTGCTTTGCTTCAAGTCTGTACATCCCTTCCCTCAGCAAGTCTATACACTGGAGTCATCAGCTACAGGGATAGCATGTCTGTACATTGGGTTCTCGTACATGTTAACAGCAAGTCTATACACTGCATTCATGCATTGTTCTTCACAGCAAAGTCTGTACACTGCGTTCTCTTGCACGCAATCAAAGTGTGTACAGCCTGTGCTCGCATTGGTAAGTCTATACATGCTTGGCTATTCATCGTCTGCTACATGCCACTTCAAGTCTGTACATCCATTTGTGCAGTGTGCATTGATCAAGCCAAAGCCTGTACATCAATATGTTGTTTTGATGCCGTTGCATAGTCTATACATTGTTGAGCTTCACACACATATCTTCATAGTCTATACATTGCATCACTGTGCATGCATTGAATTCATTGAAGTCTATACACTGCATACAGTTATGCTTCGCAAGTCTACACATTGCTGTTCTTCACAATAAGTATATACACTCTCTCACGTTGTACACACTTGCCTAATTGATGTCACTAAGTCTATACACTCGATGGCTTCATACATTTCACAGAAGTCCACACATTCCCCTTGTTATGATAATGCATTCTTCAGCAAGTATATACACTGAGGTCGCATGAAGACCAACAAGTCTATACACTCTCTCAGTGTACACACTTACTCATTTACTGCTTCTAAAGTATATACACTAGTTGTTACAAACATGAACTAACTAATTCATTTCATTTCATTTTGTCTCTGTGTGCAGATGACTCAGGTTAATGACTGGGCACGTGAATCGAGGATGATTCCTGGCACGTGATCTGAGGTGCTCTCTGGGCGGGAACCTGAAGGACACACGCCCTAGCACCTGCTGAAGCTGATATAAATAGAAGCCTTCGTCCACTGAAGAGAAATAATAAGAATAGAAGAGGGCTGATCGAGACTGTGAGAAGAGAAGCAGAAGAAGAAGAAAGAAGAAGAAGAAGAGTGAAGATAGAGAGTGAGAGCAACAGAAGAAAAAGAGAAAGAGAGAGCTCGTGAGGATTGAAAGAAAAGAGAAAGACAGTGAGAGTGAAAAGGAGAGCATAGAAGATAAAGATTGTGTGAGCTGAGAAGAAGAACGAAGAGGAAGAAAGGAAGAGAGGATAGAGTTCTATTAAAGATCTGTTCAGTCTGTTCATGGACCAAATCCAGAACGACTATGCTCATTGATAGCTATATTTCTTGTGTTTCATTTCCAGCTTTTGTCACTGTGCTTTTTATGTTTTCTTATTTTTCCTTTTGTTACTCAGGCTACTATTGTTCTTCCGATTCTCAGTAGTGAGGTCGGGTTCCTCCTGTGGACTTAGGAGAAGGGAGATCTGATCTCCGGTTCTGGACTTGTGGGTTGCAAGTCAAGGGGTCCCTCCTGGTCTGGAGGAAGAGAGGTCTGCGACCTCTGGTTTGCTGGTGACGGGGAGTCATTGGTGTGTTCCCTCCTGTTCTGGAGGAAGAGAGACTATGTGTCTCTAGTTTCCAAGTGGCTGGGAGTCACTTGGGGTGTCCCTCCGGTTGTGAGGAAGAGGGGAGGTTGTTCCCCTGGTCAAGCTGTGTGGCAGCAACTTGTTTGCAGACTGAGTCTGCTTTCTAGCTTGTGCTAGTGGAAGCCTCACTCCGGTTGGGAGTGAGGGGTGGACGTAGGTCTTGGTGACCGAATCACCTAAAAAATCTCTTGAGTAGTGGTTTGTCTGTGTGTTTGCTTCCGCTAGATGATTGCTTAGGCGCGCTCCATGTGTTTGATCACGAGTTTAATTGAATTAGTTTTATTCTGTGATTGCGTCTAGCATCTGTATTTTAATTTGGGCATTATTTCTGAAGGGGATACATTCACCCCCCTCTGTATCCGGGCATAGCACCCTATCAATTGGTATCTGAGCGGTGTCTGCATAGAAGGTCCAGCGACCTGCAGATCCGATCCTGCAGTCTTAGGTGCTTATTTGCTTTTGGTGCATCAATATTCCTGTTGCATTATATCTGTTTGTTTCCATGGGTGAGCCACCAGTTTTCAACAGTTCCAATTTTAGTGTATGGTTTGCTAGTCTGAAAAATTATGCTAAATCTGTTAATCCAGACCTGTGGAAAGTGATTTCACATGGTCCTCATGAACTACCAAAGAAAAAGTCCAAATGGACTGACATTCATGAATCAATGCATGAAGAGAATCAGATAGCTATAAATCTAATGAAGGCAGCTACTGATAGAGCTTTTCATTCATGTTTCTTAGATTGCAGCTCTGCTAAAGATATTCTGGACATGCTGAAGCAAACTCAGAAGAGAAATGAGGACAGCAGCATGATGGCTAACAGAAGCAATCAAAGTGGCAGCCAAAATGAAGAAGATGATGATGATGAGGTAAATCTCTTTGAGAACTATACCTTAGATGACTGGGAGAATTCATATGCTGAATTATTAGAGTCTCATGAACAGTTAAGAAAATAATACAAAAAATTGAAGAAGAATAGTAGGTCAGACAGTTTCAATTCTCCATGTAAAAACTGTGTTGAACTGAAAAGTGTTCATGATGCTTTTGTGTCTGATATTCAAATGTTGAAAAAGCAAATTTCGATACTGAAGATTGAGAATCAAGATCATGTAAAAGAGATCTCTGAACTTGAGAAGAAGCTTAGCCTAACTTGTAATGATTCTGTTCAGAGTAAGAATTTGCTGGAAAAAATTGAATGTGTTAAGTCTAAACTAAGTAGGCTAGAATCTGAAAATGACTCTCTGAAATAATCTGTTAAAGATAATGAAGAAAAATTTGAGAAACTTGAGCAAGAGAAGAGTTTGGTTGCTGAAAAATTGAATGCCACAAAATCTGTAAACATAGAATTACAGAAAGATCTTGAAAATAGCAAAAAGGTTTGAAGGAACTTGAGGCTGTAAGAAAGTATGAACTCAATTCAGAAGATCAGCTTCTAATAAATGAATTGGTTCAAAATGATAAGCTTAAGGAAGAAAATGAGAAGTTAAAAATGCTGAACTCCACTATGTCTGAGAGACTGCTAGCCTTAGAAAGAGGAAAAAGTGTTTGTGTTGAAGACCCTGAAAAACTGAGCAATCTGGAACAAGAAATTGAAAAATACAAAACAGCGAATAAAGTTTTGAATGAAGCTATGAATTGCAGTGAGCAAGAGATTGCCAGTTATGAGTTACATATTTCCTCTCAAGAAAAAGAAATTCAAGATTTAAAAAACTCCTTGTCTAAATTTGTTAGTGGTCACGATAATGTGAACAAACTGCTGGGAGTAAAAGTCAATTTTCAGAAGGAGGGGTTAGGCTATAACCCTGTAAATAAAAAGAATTTTGAAGATAAAAATCATACATCCTTTGTTGCTATCTCTACTTCTCACACTTCTCAAAAGCCACCTATTTCTCAGTCTACTGTTCAGAGAACCGAAAAACAAATTGAAAAGTCGAAAAAGGTTGATGGATACAAGCTGAAAACTGTTTTCGTTAAATCATCTGAACAGGAAAAGCCTTCTACTTCATCACCACCTCAGTACAAGGCTAAGAAAATAGAAAAACAAAATAAAAATTATAAAACATCAAAAACTAAAAGGAACAGTCTGCATGCTAAAAACTCATCTGATAAATGCCATGTTTTAAAGAAATCAAATGGCTCCTGTCATTATTGTGGTAGGCATGGACACTTTATGAGTAACTGTTTTGTGATGAAACAAGATGACAAAAAGTATGCTAGAAAATCTGTGTCTGATCAGAAAAAGAATGTCACATGTTCTAATTGTGATAAAGTAGGACACACTACTGCTCATTGTTGGTTTTGCAAGTGGTAAGGAAAAATCATGTTCAAATCATACAAAATACTTTTCAAATCAGCATGTTTTTAATATGAACAAATCTGGTTCAAAGAACCAGCACCTCATCTGTTTTAACTGCAACAAAAGGGGTCACAGGGCCTCTGAATGCTGGTCAGGTTATTATAGAAGAAATTCTATCAATTGCTCTCGTTGTGGAAAGCATGGCCATACAGTCAAGGACTGTTGGCATGCTCAAGGGAAAATTTTCATCTCTGAAAGGTTTGAATTCCCTGCAAATACAAATGCTCTCAGAAAGAACAAAGTTGTTTTTAAAAAGAAAACTTTGAATGTTTTGATTATGGAAAATAATTTGGTGATGCAAATAACAGAAATTTCCATACCAATGCACATAAAATTCATATTCATAAGAATGTGCATAAATCAGATCTGAAAACTGCTGCTTCTTGCCATCATTATGGCAAATCTGGACATTTAATGGATGGTCATCCTCCGATGAAATTTAATGATCATCAAGTTAAAAATGTGCTGAGAAAACCTCCTATGAGTGATATTGTCAATTCAGGACCCAAGACTTCTTGGGTGCCTATTTGTGCAAAATAGGTTGCTAACTTGCAGGTGTGCCTTGGAAGCTGATTAATATAGAGGGGATTAATCCAAGGCACTCAAGAATGAAAATCTCTTCCTGAACTTTTCAGGTAAACTTCTTGCTCTTCTTGTTTTTAGTTTTAATGCATAGCAAGTTAAATCAGTTTTTGCATTTTCATTCATCATCTGCCATTTGCATCATTTTTAGATCATACACTTGCTGAGTGTTATGTGCAAATATCAGATTAAGAAGGGTTGTCTGCATCTGATGCATACATATGCCAATTGTAATTATTTGATAATTGTTGTTATGCATAATCTCTGAAAAAATTGCATTCTGAAATTTCTAAAAAATCTGAACTGCATATGAATGTGGTTTGAAATTTGTCTGTTGCATAGCTCACTAAAAATCTGGATTGCATATAGGACTGCATGTTGAATTATCATGATTGACCTCTATGGTATATAAATGGTCAGCTACCAAAAGACAGGAAAATCTATCTGGAGGTTCTTGCTATGTGTGAGGTGGTCTTTTAGACAAAGTGCTCCGCCTGGTACCATGGGTCATCTTGCTTAATAGGGCAGTCTGATTGAGTATAAGTCACATTGTCATATGTTCAGTCTTCAGTGCAAATCATTGCATGTATTTCGGAGTAGTTAATTGCATGTCTTTGCATAGCATTCAATGTTGAGTCTTTGCATGTCTTTGCATACATGGAGTTAATCGCATTGCATTTCATTGTAAAATACCAAAAAGAGTGACTGAATGCATATTGTCAGGGGGAGTCAATGCATTGCATGTAGGTTGTCAAATGCATACTCTTGTGAGAATTCATTGCATATCCTTTCTTATTGACTTTGTTGATAAACCTTGATCACAATTTGAAAAACATTGGGCTTCAAATTCTCCTCTATCATTTGATATCTGAATTCCATCAGTCTCTCATGAAGATTTTAATGGGACTATCTCAATCATAAATCTGAAAACTTTTGAACTAGGAATCTTCTATTATACGATTTTATGAATGACTGAAATAACTCACTTGGTTTAAGTTTAATGTATTCATTGAGGTTGACTTTAAAATTTCTTAAAATATATCTGAATCATGTTTAATAAACTTTAACCAACTGTTTCATGATGTGTCTTGTAAAAACTTCTGAAATCTGCACTATTGAATACATGGCTTTAATTGATTAAGTACATGAAGTTAGTATTGTTTTGAAGCAAATGAATTTCTCTGAAATGTCTAAAGGGTAATATCTGTCAGAGCAATGACTTTAGTCACTGAGAAACACATGTCCAAAGGACTGTGTCATGAGGTGCCATAGTTAACTCTGCTTAAGATGAATGTTAATAAGGCAGAGCAATGGCATGCACATTGAGAAATACAACTCACTCATCAAGAAATGATTTGAAGTGTGTCATGATGTGTAAATGCTACCTCTGTTTATATAAAGCATGACTGTGAGTCACACTAAGTGCTTAGGGATATTGGCCTCTGATCAAGGTATATCATCTAGTTACAAGGTGTGCACTGAACTAGAGTGCTCGTAAAATTTGTAGCATGAAAATTGTTGAACAAATTGAAATGTCTGAATATTGATGCTAAAATCAAATTGCTACAACCCTAGACAAATTCATATGACTTCATAAATGCTTGATCTCAATTCTAGTGCATGTAATTCCGATTGAAGTCAATAAATTTGATTATGTAAGAGAAAGGGAGGTTAATCAAGATAAAAATGAGGGCTTGGTTCATTTTTATTAAACCATGGATTTAGATATCAATAAAAAATTTTATTGATAAACTCTGCATACATCATGTTTAAACCATGCTGATCAATAAACTTCATTCATAAGCCCTTATAATGGAAGACTTTGAAAAATTATGTTTTGGATTTATGAGATTGATATCTCCTTGAAAATCTTGTTAAACTTCTTCTGCTTGGAGCCTCTTTGAAAATCTGTTATTTGAAACTCTTCTGCTCACTGTCTTTGAATTCCACTGTGGTCTCCCTCTCACCCATATCAATTGGGAGAAATGCAACAGATGCATATCAATTGGCATCTACTCAGGGGGAGCTTCCTTGTAATATCGAATCATGTTCATCTCAATTGGTAACAATTGTGTCTTTGCATTCATATATTTAGGGGGAGGTATTGCACTTCTTCTTGCATCTGCATTTCTGCATTCATACCTCTGCATGGTTCATCTTGTTTATTGCAAGGAGGAGAAATTGATTGTATTTTTAAACATGCTTTAACTTCTCAAACTATTTTCTTTTTTATGAAGTCAAAGGGGGAGAATAGTTTGTGTCATCAGAATTACTCACAGTGTAGTGTTGTCATCATCAAAAAGGGGGAGATTGTTGTGCCCCTGTGGTTTTGATGATTGGCTTTGATGTGAGTTAATCATTTGATGATTGGTTTTTGTTGTGAGTTAATCACTGTGAGTCATCTTACTGTATGCGTCATCTTCATATGTTCAGTCAGTCTGCTGTTCTGTTAGTTTATCAGGTCTAAAAGCACTGCATATTTGATGTTTAGCCATGTTATCTGCTACATGAAGCATTCACATACACTTACATAAGTCTGCACATCAGCATCACGCAACAAGTATGTACATCACCTTCAGTAGGCATGTCAAGTCCACACATTGCATAGCATGCATCGTTCTTCAACTGAAGTCTATACTTCAGCTTGCATGAATTCAAAGTGTGTACATTGAATAGCATGCATTTCATGAAGTCTGTACATCCTGTGTCTCTGTGAAGCTTCAAAGTCTGCACATGGCTCACTGTCTCATGCATAGTCTGGGCAGTTGTGGGTCGACGCCCCCTTCTGATGGGTCGACACCCCCTTTATTTTCCAAGTCCATACATTGATCTTCATACTCAAAGTATGTACATTGGTCTTTACCTGAAGTCCATCCATTGGTTTTCATATTCCAAGTCTATACATCCTCCGCCAAAGCCTTCAAAGTCTGTACAGCCATTCCTTGAAGATCAAGTCCATACAACGGCATTGTAGCTTGCTCAACTGAAGTCTATACATCCTTCAAGGCGCCAAGTCTGCACATCGCCTCATTTCTTCAGAGTCTATACATCCTTCAAGGAACCCCAAGTCTGTACATCGCTTCAATCTTCAAAGTCCATACAGAGTCTTCTGTTGAATTTGAAGTCTATACATCCTGTGAACCTTCAAGTCTATACATCAGCCTTTGCTAATCGGTTTCCAAGTCTGTACATCAACTTCAAGCCTTCCGAGTATGTACAACCCAAGTCTATACATCCGATTGCCTTTGCATTGCTCAATCCTGTATAGCCGTCTCGTTAGCAAGTCTATACATCGGTCTGTTTGAGCAAGTCTGTACAGCGGTTGCATTCTTTGGAAGTCTATACACTGCGCAACACTGTACAAGTCCATACACTAGCTGCACTGCACAAGTCTATACATTGGCTTGGGCATCCAAGTCTAGACATTGATTCACTATTCATGCCTTGATTCGAAGTCTGTACATTGCTTGGCGCTCACCAAGTCTGTGCATCGCTTCAAGCTTTCCAATGTCTATACAAGGCCTGCTTCATTAAGTCTAGACATAGCACTGTAGCTTCCCTAGTTTAAGTATATACATTGCTGATCGAACGTAAGTCTATACATTCCAACCTTTTCCTACGTTCGCTGCTTTAGCTACACCCTAAGTCTACACACTGGCAAAGTGTATACATCGCTTAAGCAAGTCTGTACAGCCAACGCTTTCATTGGTTCCAAGTATGTACATTGGTTCAGGTTTACCAAGTCTATATAGTGCTTCAATAGTCTCCAAGTCTATACAGCCTGCCTTCACGTTCAGAGTCTATACACCATTCCTCAAAGGCCAAGTGTATACATTGTCCATATGTTCAAATGTTTCAAGTCTATACATTGGATAGGCTCGTTCATGCTTCGTTCATCTCAAGTCTGTACACTGCCTTTCACATGCACTCATTAATCAAGTCTGTACAGTCCCTTGTTTGCAAGACTATACACTCGACTACCTTGCTTTGCTTAAAGTCTGTACAGCCCTTCCCTCAGCAAGTCTGTACACTGGAGTCGTCACCTGCAGGGACAGCATGTCTGTACATTGGGTTCTCATGCATGTTAACAGCAAGTCTATACACTGCATTCATACATTGTTCTTCACAGCAATGTTTGTACACTGCGTTCTCTTGCACGCAATCAAAGTGTGTACAGCCTGTGCTCGCACTGGTAAGTCTATACATGCTTGGCTGTTCATCGTCTGCTACATGCCACTTCAAGTCTGTACATCCATTTGTGCAGTGTGCATTGATCAAGCCAAAGCCTGTACATCGATATGTTGTTTTGATGCCGTTGCATAGTCTATACATTGTTAAGCTTCACACACATATCTTCATAGTCTATACATTGCATCACTGTGCATGCGTTGAATTCATTGAAGTCTATACACTGCATACAGTTATGCTTCACAAGTCTACACATTGCTATTCTTCACAACAAGTATATACACTCTCTCACGTTGTACACACTTGCCTAATTGATGTCACTAAGTCTATACACTCGATGGCTTCATACATTTCACAGAAGTCCACACATTCCCCTTGTTATGATAATGCATTCTTCAGCAAGTATATACACTGAGGTCGCATGAAGACCTACAAGTCTATGCACTCTCTCAGTGTACACACTCATTTACTACTTCTAAAGTATATACACTACCTGTTACAAACCTGAACTAACTAATTTGTTTCATTTCATTTTGTCTCTGTCTGCATATGACTCAGGTTAATGACTGGGTGCGTGAACCGAGGATGATTCCTGGCACGTGATCCGAGGTGCTCTCTGGGCGGGAACCTGAAGGACACACGCCCTAGCACCTGTTGAAGCTGATATAAATAGAAGCCTTCGTCCACTGAAGAGAAATAATAAGAATAGAAGAGGGCTGATCGAGACTGTGAGAAGAGAAGCAGAAGAAGAAGAAAGAAGAAGAAGAAGAGTGAAGATAGAGAGTGAGAGTAGCAGAAGAAAAAGAGAAAGAGAGAGCTCGTGAGGATTGAAAGAAAAGAGAAAGACAGTGAGATTTAAAAGGAGAGCAGAGAAGAGAAAGATTACGTGAGCTGAGAAGAAGAAAGAAGAGGACGAAAGGAAGAGAGGAGAGAGTTTTATTGAAGATCTGTTCAGTCCGTTCGTGGATCAAATCCAGAACGACTATGATCTTTGAGAGCTATATTTCTTGTGTTTCATTTCCAGCTTTTGTCGCTGTGCTTTTTTTGTTTTCTTATTTTTCCTTTTGTTACTCAGGCTACTATTGTTCTTCCGATTCTCAAAAGTGAGGTCGGGTTCCTCCTGTGGACTCAGGAGAAGGGAGATCTGATCTCCGGTTCTGGACTTGTGGGGTGCAAGTCCGGGGGTTCCTCCTGGTCTGGAGGAAGAGAGGTCTGCGACCTCTGGTTTGCTGGTGATGGGGAGTCACTGGTGTGTTCCCTCCTGGTCTGGAGGAAGAGAGACTGTGTGTCTCTGGTTTCCAAGTGGCTGGGAGTCACTTGGGGTGTCCCTCCGGTTGGGAGGAAGAGGGGAGGATGTTCCCCTAGTCAAGATGTGTAGCAGCAACTTGTTTGTAGACTGAGTCTGCTTTCTAGCTTGTGCTAGTGAAAGCCTCACTCTGGTTGGGAGTGAGGGGTGGACGTTGTTGTGCCCCTATGTAGTTTTGATGATGGCTGACATACCATGAGTCACACTAAGATGTGCTAATTAATATTGATGACTGATTGACTGGTTGAATATCTGATTGTTTGCTAGATTGGGTTAACATAGTGGCTAATTGTTCATGCAGTGCGTTGACGCAGTTGGAGATTGGGTTGACGCATTGGCTGTTTGTTCACTAGCTGCGTGGACGCAGTGGATCAGCTGGGTTGACGCCATGTTGCTTTGTCTCCTTTGTGTTGCTCATTAAGTCTCCAAGTCTGCACACTGCCTTTGTGGTCCAAGTCTATACAGCCTCATTCCTACCTACGTTCCGAGTCAAAGTCTGCACATTGTCTTCGAACCAAATGTCTGCACAGTGGCCTTCACACTTGAAGTCCACACTATGCCTCAGGCTGAGGTAGTCCATACACTGGTCGGTGGCAAGCCTGTACACTGGCCTCAGCGTTTTCACGTGAAGTCTACACATTGGTCTCTACTTAAAGTCTATACATTGGCTGAGGGTCTTCAAGTTCATACACAGTTGTCTGATGCATATTGATTGAAGTCTGTACATTGGGTTTTCACATGAAGTATGTACAGCCGTTCACTGTTGTAGTCCATACACTGGACTGTTAGGTCATGTCTACACTGGGTCTCAATGTACACACTTATTCATTGTGCTGCTTCACGCACAAAGTCTGAACATCCTTCAATGAACCTTGAAGTCTATACACTGATTCACTATTCATCGCCTTTGGGCATCAAAGTCTGTTCATCACCTTCAATCTTCAAGTCTATACACTGGCTTATTCTTCAAGTCTGTACAACCATTTTGGATTATATTTCAAGTCTAGACTTTGCACTGTTGCATTCATCATCTTCGTGTGGTGTTCTGTCTTCGTGTTGGTTTTTCTCATTAGACTTCGTGTCCTTCTCGCCCTGACCACACTTCGTGTCGATTCTTGTTTTTCATCTTCGTGTCTTTCTTGTGTTGAAACCACACTTCGTGTTGGTTTCTGTTTTTCATCTTCGTGTTGTGGTCAGCTCGTGTCGTTCTCGTTGCTATTTGTTATGTCGAGTTGCTTTTTACTTCGTGTCGTTTTCTCTGAAGTGTTAAGCGTTATTAGTATGTATCTCGTGTCGGTCTCTTCGTAGTGTTTGTTTTGTTACAGTGACACTTCGTGTCGTTCTCGTTTTACCTCGTGCTGTTTTCATCTGACCTCGTGTCATGCTCTCCTTATCTCGTACTGTAGTAATCCTGTGTTCTCGTGTCATTTATTGTAGCTACTAGAGTCATATTCCTGCTATCTTTGTTTTATCACGTGTCGTTTCACCTCATGTCATTCTATCTGCTGTTTATTACGTCGTGTTGTTTTCTTTGTATTCGTGTCTTCGTGTTATTCTAGTGTTTATAACCTCGTGTCGTTCTCTGTGTAATACTTGTTTTGTCACCTTTGAACCTCGTGTCGTTCTATGTGTAGTGTTTGTTTTGTCACCACTGTATCTCGTGTCGTCCTCAGTGCAGTGCACCTCTTGTTGTTTCTATACACCTCGTGCAGTTTTAGGTTCTGGTGTCCTGAGTTTTAATCGTGTTAATTCCTTGCAGGAGAAGAAGAAGATGGTCCGAGGAAATATTCTCGAGTGACTGTCAGCACGTGATCCGAGGCTGAAATAAAGCCTACTGAGAGACTGCCACGTGGTCTGAATACTTAGGGCTGGAAATGTGGAGGTCACACGTCGAGGGTGATACTGCTGCTGCTGCTATATATATGGGTCTTCATCCTTTGAAGAAATCATCGAAGAAAAAAAAGCCTGTAGAGTAGAAAGCCCTTCGATCCAGAAGAAAAGAAGAGAATAGAGAAGAGAGTGAGAGTGAGAGCAGAAGAAGAAAGGGAGAGAGAGATAGTGCTGTCTAGAAGAGAAGAAGAAGAAAAAGAAGAGTGGTAGAGTGAGAGAAGCTGCAGAAGTAAAAAAGAGAAAGAGAGAGAGCTCGCGAGTGAGAGAAGGAAGCAGAGAAGAAAAGGAAGAGAAAGAAGAAGAGAGAACGAGAGATGGGAAGCTTCATCTGAAGACTTGTTCCTACTGGACCGTGGATCAGATCCAGGCCAGTCAGCTCCATTGAGAGCCACATTTGTATTTTCATCTTTTACAGCTTTCTGATTGCTGTGTTATTTTCGTTTATTATTTTTCCTTTATTTTTCTGATTACCTTTGGTCTTCCGATTGCCCTATTGGGGATCGGGTTCCTCCTGTTGATTCAGGAGAAGGGAGATCTGATCTCCGGGTTGTAAGTGATAGGTTGTCACTTGAGGGTTCCCTCTGGTTAGAGGAAGGGAGGCTAGCCCTCCGGTTCTGGGCTTGTGGTTGCAAGTCCAGGTGTCCCTCCGGTTGGGAGGTAGAGAGGTCTTCGACCTCTGGTTTGCTGGTGACTAGAAGTCACCGGTTGGTTCCCTCCTAGTCTGGAGGAAGAGAGACTTTGGTCTTTGGTTTCCAAGTGGCTGAAAGTCATTTGGGGTGTCCCTCCTGTGGGAGGAAGAGGGGAGCGTGTTCCCCTGGTCAAGCTGTTTGGCAGCATTTGTTGCAGACTGAGTTTGCGGTTTCTAGCGTGAGCTAGTGGAATCCTTACTCCGGTTGGGAGTGAGGGATGGATGTAGGTCTGGAGGACCGAACCACCTTAAAATCCTTGAGCAGTGGTTTGCTTGTAGTGTGTTCTTCCATATCTCCTACCACCCTTCACAGATTGTCTTGAGATTTCCTATTCTCATTTGTGCTGCTTCCGCTAGTTGATCATTTGGGGGCCAATTACATATTTGCTCTTTTGTTTTAAAAGGATTTTCAACTGGTTCATCAGATTGCTTGATTTGCTTCCGCTAGATGCTTGGATAGGCACTCTCCAAGTGTTTGTATTTGAGTTGAATCAAATTGGTTCTATTCTCTGTCTATTTCTAGCATCCCAGTTTTATTTGGCCATTATACATAGAAGGATACATTCACCCCCCCTCTGTATCCGGGCATAGCACCCTAACAGTTGGTATCAGAGCCAGGTTTCTACATACAAGGTCCAGCGACCTGTAGATTCAATCTTGCGGTCTTAGGTGCTAATTTGCTTTGAGTCCATCAATATTCCTGTTGCATTGAATTTATCTGCTAATTGTTTCAATGGCTTGTCCACCCGTCTTCAGTGGCTTTGATTACCACCAGTGGCACAGTGCTTTACGTGCTTATGTTAAATCTGTTGATCCAGACCTGTGGAAAGTAATTTCACATGGTCCTCATGAATTACCAAAGAAAAAGTCCAAATGGACTGACAGTCACGAATCAATGTATGAGGAGAATCAGACAGCTATAAATCTGATGAAAGTAGCCACTGACAAAGCCTTTCACTCATGTTTCCTTGATTGCAGATCTGCAAGGGATATGTTGGAAATGATGAAGAGAGCCGGGAAAGGAAATCAAACAAGCTGCATGATGGCCAACAGAAGCGATCAAGGCAGCAATCAAACTGAAGAAGATGATGATGATGAGGTAAATATCTTCGAGAATTTCTCTCTAGAAGATTGGGAAAATGCTTATGCTGAATTACTTGAATCTCATGAGCTATTAAGAAAACAGTATAAGAAATTGAAGAAGGGTACTGGTTTAGATAGTTCAACCGTTCCTTGTAGAAATTGTGTTGAATTGAAAAATATTCATGATGCTTGTATGTCTGACTTTCAAATACTGAAGAAACAAGTTTCATTATTGAAAACTGAAAATCAAGAACATATAAATGTGATATCTGAACTCAAAGAAAAATTGAACTCAGATAATGATAATCAGACTGTTGTTAACTATCATGACCAGTATGAAAAATTGTTGAAAAACTTTAAAAGTGTAAACTCAGATTTAAACAAACTGAGATCTGAAAATGATTCCCTGAGAACATCTGCTAATAAAAATGATAACAAATTTGAGAAACTGAAGCATGAGAAAAACTTGCTTGCTGAAAAACTGGAAGCCATCAAATCTATGAATGTGGAATTACAGAAAAATATTGAAAAGAAGGAAAAAGATTTGAAGGAATTCAAGGCTGAAAGAAAACTTGAAATTAACTCAGAAGATCAGACTCTAATAAATGAGTTAATTCAGAATGACAAGCTTAAGGAAGAAAATGAAAAATTAAAAATGTTGAATTCCACTATGTCAGAGAGACTTCTAGCTTTGGAAAGAGGAAAAAGTATTTATGTTGAAGATTCTAATAAACTGAGCAATCTGGAACAGGAAATTGAAAAATACAAAACTGCTAACAATGTGTTAACTGAATGTGTGAATTGCAGTGAACAAGAGATTGCCAGTTATGAACTACATATTTCCTCTTTGGAAGATGAAATTCAGGATTTGAAAGTCTCTTTGTCAAAATTTGTTGATGGGCAAGAAAACCTAGACAAGCTGCTAGGTGTAAAAGTCAATGTCAAAAGGGAAGGGCTGGGCTACAATAATCTAAATAAAAAGGCTTTGCAGAATAAAGTAATGACATCCTTTGTAAATGCCTCAAACGTAGCCACAACATCAAAAGACAAACAGCCCATTGTTCAGAAAATACTGGGAACAAAGATTAATTTTAAGAAAGAAGGACTGGGTTACAGTCCAGTCATGAGGAAGGCTGATGGAGCCAACCTGAAAACTGTCTTTGTTAAATCCTCTGAACAGGAGAAGCCTTCTACTTCATCTCCAACTCAGTACAAGGCTAAGAAAATAGGAAAACAGGATAAAAATCAGAAAAGGACTGTAAATCAAAAAATAAATGAAAAGGGTTCATCAGTGCATATTGATCATAGTCCTCATACACATTCACAAGCATCCAAAAAGAAAATGATCTGTCATTACTGTCATAAATTTGGACATCTGATACATGAATGTAGACTGATAGAAAAGGATGATCTGAGTGCTAGAAAATATCATGATAAAAATCTTTCATCTCAGAAAAGGAAAATTGAGTGTTTTCATTGTGGTAAACTAGGACACAAAATTTCATAATGCTGGTTTGTTAGTGATAAGAATAAATTTCATGCAAACTATCATGCTCTTAACAAGAACAAGTATGTTCCAATGAACCAGCATATAACATGCTTTAATTGTGGAAAATTGGGTCATAAGAGATTTGAATGCTGACTGAATGCTGGTAAGAAAAGGTCTAATTCATACTTTCACTGTGGCCAGATGGGCCACATTGCAGCCCACTGTTGGCATGCTCAGGGTAGACAATTCAATTCTAAAACTGTTAAACTCCCTGCAAATGGAAATGTTTTTGGAAGTAATGTTTTTAGAGGCAAGCACAATGAGTGCTTCAACTGTGGGAAGCCAGGTCACAGGGCTGCAACCTGTTGGCTGGCAGGATATCAAAACCAAACTGGTTTTGGCAAACAGAATTTTTATTCTGTTAACAAGAAATCTCATGCTTATGCACATAGAATTCATGCTAACAAGAATCTACATAAATCAGATCTGAAAACTGCTCCTAGAAATGTGCTGAGAAAACCTGCTAGGAGTAATACTGTTTTGTCAGGACCCAAGACTTCTTGGGTACCTGTTTGTGTAAAATAACATTGCTATGCAGGTGTGCCTTGGGACTGAAATAGAAAGGGGTAATGATCCAAGGCACTCAAGAAGAAAACCCCATACTGAACTTTTCAGGTAAACTTCCTGCTCTTCTTGTTTTTAGTTTTAATGCATAGCAAGTTAAATCCATTTTTGCATAATCATTCTTCATCTGCATTGTCTGAAATGATGCCTCTGAACTCTACTCATCTGAAGTGCATATATGTGATTTGCATGTAGAGTACATTCATTGAAAACCTGAATTGCATATAGGACTGTTGGTTTCACCTTGATATTCATGACCTCTATGGTATATCAAATGGTAAGCTACCAAAAGGCAGGGAAATCTATCCGGAGGTCCTTACTATGTGAGAGCTGGTCTTTTAGACCAAGTGCTCCGCCTAGTACCATGGGTCATTTCGCTTGACAGGGCAGTCTGAATGTGCATGAATCATTTGGCATCATATGTTCAGTTTTTAGTGCAATCATTGCATGTTTTCAGGGGGAGTGAGTTGCATATCCTTGCATAGCAATTCAATGTCGAGTCTTTGCATGTCCCTGCATACATATAGTGCATTGCATTTCCTTACATTGAAAATGTCAAAAAGGGAGTTTGAATGCATATTGTGAGGGGGAGTCATTGCATTGCATATAGGTTGTCAAATACATACATGGGTCAGAACTCATTGCATATCCTCTCTTACTGATTTTGTTGACAAATCTTAATCATATTCTGAAAACTTTGAGCTTCACAATCTCTCTTAACAATTAGTATTTCTACTATCAATTTGGCATCATTTGGCTTCAGAATTCTATCAGTCTTTCATGAAGATTTCAATGGGCTATCTCGATCATAAATCTGAAAACTCTTGAACTAGAAATCTTCTATTATACGTTTTTATGAATGACTGGAATAACTCATGTGGTTTAAGTTTAATGTATTCAATGAGTTTGGCTTTAAAATCTCTTAAAAAATATCTGAAGCATGTTTAATAAACCTTAACCATCTGTTTCATGCTATGTCTTGTAAAATCTTCTGAAATCTGCACTTTTGAATATATGACTTCAACTGATTAAGTACATGAAACTATTATTGATTTGAAGCAAATGAATTTTTCTGAAATGTCTAAATGGTAATATCTGTCAGAGCAATGACATTGGTCACTGAGAAACACATGTCTGAAGGACTGTGTCATGAGGTGCCTTAGTTAACTCTGATTAAGAATTCATTGAAATTCAGGCAGAGCAATGGCATGCACACTGAGAAATACAACTCACTCATCAAGAAATGATTTGAAGTGTGTCATGATGTGTAAATGCTATCTCTGTTCATATATAGCATGACAGTTAGTCACACTAAGTGCTTAGGGACATTGGCCTCTGATCAAGGTATATCCTCTAGTTACAAGGTGTGAACTGAACTAGAGTGCTCGTAAAATTTGTAGCATAAAAAAAAATTGTTGAACATATATCAATATCTAAATATTGATGCTAAAATCAAATTGCTACAACCCTAGACAAAATCAAATGACTTCATAATTGCTTGACTTCAATACTGGTGCATGTAATTCTGAAAGAAGTCAATAGATTTGATTGTGTAAGAGAAAGGGAGATTAATCAAGATAAATATGAGGGCTTGGTTCATCTTTATTAAAACATGGTTTTAGATATCACTACAGAATTTTATTGATAAACTCTGCATACATCATGTTTAAACCATGCTGTTCAAAAGGCTCATTCATAAGTCCCTATAATGGAAGACCTTGAAAAATTATGTTTTGGATTTATGAGATTGATATCTCCTTGAAAATCTTTCTGCTCACTTTTCCTTAGATCATTGACCTGAACTTCTCCTTGTCTACCCCTGTGGTCTCCTTCTCATCTATCTCATAAGATTTCACTTATTGAGGGGGAGCTTCCATGTCATGCATCACTTGCATATCAAGTGGCATCTAGTCAGGGGGAGCATTCCTTGTCATACAGAATCATGTTCATATCATTTGTGACCTTGCATTCAAATCCCTCATGATCATATTTATGCATGATCAACAAAAACTGTATAGTCAACTCCTTTCTTATCAGTTGACTGATTCCATCTGCATTTTTCTGACCATACAAATGTGAGGTGCCACTCCCATTATTACCTTGTTCACTTGCAGCCTTCTGAACCTCAGAATCTTTATGATGGTGGATTTCAGATTGATTCCTGAGATGTATTTCTCTCTACACTGTTGGAATCTTCCATCTTGTTCTGCAATAAGTTCCGATTCTGTGGTATCTTCACCAGAATTCAGATTCTTTGTAATGGCTGATTTCAGATTGATTTATTGGATAACCAGAGTCCATTTCTGTGCTTCAAGAGGAGAGTAGTCATTCATGCATGTTGATAGGGGGAGAGCTGTCTCATTGCATAAGGGAGATCTTCATTTTTTTTTACCATGACTCATTCTCTGCATTCGCTCTATATTTTCTGCCATGTCAAAGGGGGTGTATTTGTTGCATTTGCATCTCTGCATAAGTTGTTTGACAAAGGGGGAGATTTTTATTTAATTGCTTCTGATCTTGAGCTGCCCTCATAAGTTTTTTTTTTGTTTTTGCTGAAGAAAAAGGGGCAGTTTAGTCAAAGGGGGAGTTTTTAATTCTCTCTTCAACTCATGTCTTTTTGCTGAAGGCAAAGGGGGAGAAGAATCTAATTTGAGTTAGTGTAACTCATTGTGTTGCCATCATCAAAAAGGGGGAGATTGTTGTGCCCCTGTGTAGTTTTGATGATGGCTGACACACCATGAGTCACACTGAGATGTGCTAATTAATATTGATGACTGATTGACTGGTTGAATATCTGATTGTTTGCTAGATTGGGTTAACATAGTGGCTAATTGTTCATGCAGTGCGTTGACGCAGTTGGAGATTGGGTTGACGCATTGGCTGTTTGTTCACTAGCTGCGTGGACGCAGTGGATCAGCTAGGTTGACGCCATGTTGCTTTGTCTCCTTTGTGTTGCTCATTAAGTCTCCAAGTCTGCACACTGCCTTTGTGGTCCAAGTATATACAGCCTCATTCCTACCTACGTTCCGAGTCAAAGTCTGCACATTGTCTTCGAACCAAATGTCTGCACAGTGGCCTTCACACTTGAAGTCCATACTATGCCTCAGGCTGAGGTAGTCCATACACTGGTTGGTGGCAAGCTTGTACACTGGCCTCAGCGTTTTCACGTGAAGTCTACACATTGGTCTCTACTTAAAGTCTATACATTGGCTGAGGGTCTTCAAGTCCATACACAGTTGTCTGATGCATATTGATTGAAGTCTGTACATTGGGTTTTCACATGAAGTATGTACAGCCGTTCACTGTTGTAGTCCATACACTGGACTGTTAGGTCATGTCTACACTGGGTCTCAATGTACACACTTATTCATTGTGCTGCTTCACGCACAAAGTCTGAACATCCTTCAATGAACCTTGAAGTCTATACACTGATTCACTGTTCATCGCCTTGGGGCATCAAAGTCTGTTCATCGCCTTCAATCTTCAAGTCTATACACTGGCTTATTCTTCAAGTCTGTACAGCCGTTTTGGATTGTATTTCAAGTCTAGACTTTGCACTGTTGCATTCATCGTCTTCGTGTGGTGTTCTGTCTTCGTGTTGGTTTTTCTCATTAGACTTCGTGTCCTTCTCGCCCTGACCACACTTCGTGTCGATTCTTGTTTTTCATCTTCGTGTCTTTCTTGTGTTGAAACCACACTTCGTGTTGGTTTCTGTTTTTCATCTTCGTGTTGTGGTCAGCTCGTGTCGTTCTCGTTGCTATTTGTTATGTCGAGTTGCTTTTTACTTTGTGTCGTTTTCTCTGAAGTGTTAAGCGTTATTAGTATGTATCTCGTGTCGGTCTCTTCGTAGTGTTTGTTTTGTTACAGTGACACTTCGTGTCGTTCTCGTTTTACCTCGTGCTATTTTCATCTGACCTCGTGTCATGCTCTCCTTATCTCGTACTGTAGTAATCCTGTGTTCTCGTGTTATTTACTGTAGCTACTCGAGTCATATTCCTGCTTTCTTTGTTTTATCACGTGTCGTTTCACCTCATGTCGTTCTATCTGCTGTTTATTATGTCGTGTTATTTTTTTTGTATTCGTGTCTTCGTGTTATTCTAGTGTTTATAACCTCGTGTCGTTCTCTGTGTAATACTTGTTTTGTCACCTTTGAACCTCGTGTCGTTCTATTGTAGTGTTTGTTTTGTCACCACTGTATCTCGTGTCGTCCTCAGTGCAGTGCACCTCTTGTTGTTTCTATACACCTCGTGCAGTTTTAGGTTCTGGTGCCCTGAGTTTTAATCGTGTTAATTCCTTGCAGGAGAAGAAGAAGATGGTCCGAGGAAATATTCCCGAGTGACTGTCAGCACGTGATCCGAGGCTGAAATAAAGCCTGTTGAGAGACTGCCACGTGGTACGAATACTTAGGGCTGGAAATGTGGAGGTCACACGTCGAGGGTGATACTACTGCTGCTGCTATATATATGGGTCTTCATCCTTTGAAGAAATCATCGAAGAAAAAAAAGCCTGCAGAGTAGAAAGCCCTTCGATCCAGAAGAAAAGAAGAGAATAGAGAAGAGAGTGAGAGTGAGAGCAGAAGAAGAAAGAGAGAGAGAGATAGTGCCAGTGAGAAGAGAAGAAGAAGAAAAAGAAGAGTGGTAGATTGAGAGAAGCTGCAGAAGTAAAAAGAGAAAGAGAGAGAGCTCGCGAGTGAGAGAAGGAAGCAGAGAAGAAAAGGAAGAGAAAGAAGAAGAGAGAACAAGAGATGGGAAGCTTCATCTGAAGACTTGTTCCTACTGGACCGTGGATCAGATCTAGGCCAGTCAGCTCCATTAAGAGCCACATTTGTGTTTTCATCTTTTACAGCTTTTTGATTGCTGTGTTATTTTCGTTTATTGTTTTTCCTTTGTTTTTCTGATTACCTTTGGTCTTCCGATTGCCCTGTTAGGGATCGGGTTCCTCCTGTTGATTCAGGAGAAGGGAGATCTGATCTCCGGGTTGCAAGTGATAGGTTGTCACTTGAGGGTTCCCTCTGGTTAGAGGAAGGGAGGCTAGCCCTCCGGTTCTGGGCTTGTGGTTGCAAGTCCAGGTGTCCCTCCGGTTGGGAGGTAGAGAGGTCTTCGACCTCTGGTTTGCTGGTGACTAGAAGTCACCGGTTGGTTCCCTCCTGGTCTGGAGGAAGAGAGACTTCGGTCTCTGGTTTCCAAGTGGCTGAAAGTCACTTGGGGTGTCCCTCCTGTGGGAGGAAGAGAGGAGCGTGTTCCCCTGGTCAAGCTGTTTGGCAGCATTTGTTGCAGACTGAGTATGCGGTTTCTAGCGTGAGCTAGTGGAATCCTCACTCCGGTTGGGAGTGAGGGGTGGATGTAGGTCTGGAGGACCGAACCACCTTAAAATCCTTGAGCAGTGGTTTGCTTGTAGTGTGTTCTTCCATATCTCCTACCACCCTTCATAGATTGTCTTGAGATTTCCTATTCTCATTTGTGCTACTTCCGCTAGTTGATCATTTGGGGGCCAGTTATATATTTGCTCTTTTGTTTTAAAAGGATTTTCAACTGGTTCATCAGATTGCTTGATTTGCTTCCGCTAGATGCTTGGATAGGCACGCTCCAAGTGTTTGTATTTGAGTTGAATCAAATTGGTTCTATTCTCTGTCTATTTCTAGCATCCCAGTTTTATTTGGCCATTATACATAAAAGGATACATTCACCCCCCCTCTGTATCCGGGCATAGCACCCTAACCGACGTAGGTCTTGGTGACTGAACCACCTAAAAAATCTCTTGAGCTGTGGTTTGTCTGTGTGTTTGCTTCCGCTAGATGATTGCTTAGGCGCGCTCCATGCGTTTGCTCATGAGTTTAATTGAATTAGTTTTATTCTGTGATTGCGTCTAGCATCTGTGTTTTAATTTGGACATTATTTCTGAAGGGGATACATTCACCCCCCTCTGTATCCGGGCATAGCACCCTATCACCAGGAATTGGAACCGCCAAGGCAGCTCATATTGGTTCTCTAGCCACTTCACATCAGCCTCCCCCAGCTCACTGCGGAGAGGCTCCGACGGTACCATGAAAACCCTTGGGGCTTGATCCCTCTGCCTCCCCTCAGCTTGATGTAGGACGGACATGCGACCTGGGACTCTAGCTCACGATCGTCCCTATGCGAGGGAAGACGTGGACCGTGCGAGGTTGAGAAACCGACCGTGAGTCTTGGGTATCGGCCTTTTCGCGTTAACTCGGATCGAGTCACGGGACGGTACACTCAATCTCACTCTCTTGCAGCGGTGATAATAGAATAACAAGCTAGAAACCTATCACATGCAGCGGCATATACGAAGTAATACGAGTAAAGCAATGCCTTCGAGGAGGGCAGCGAGTTTACCTCCACGCTCCGAGCATGGGGAAGACGTTCCCGGCCAGTTATGGTAACTCCCGGTAACAACAGTAAAAAGTTAATTACAACCGTGAATTTTATTGCCCACTCCACGCAGGGAGGTAAAGGGCTACAAGTGGGGCCCGGGAGGACCGACCCTGGGTTGACGGGCAGCAATTTGGAGGTGCGTACGGCACGAACTCGGCCTGATGGTCCGACTCGGCACTATTCTAACTCGGTGCTGCGCCAACTCGGTTGTTGACTCACTGGACATCAAGCAACGGTCTCCAAAGGAACGTCGCCTTCCTAAGATCTTCTGGAGGCGCCGCTTGGCTGGGACAATGGCGGGATGTCCCTGACCGACTCTCTGAAGGGGCGGTCGCTGAAGTTGACCGTTGATATTTATTTCTAAATTTTCTCCCGGATTGAGTTGTGCTGGCTAAATTCGGATCTGCTCTGCACACCTTCACAAAAAGAATTCCTACGACCAGATCCGATCTTGGAATGATGCACAAGAGGTACCGATGGATAGAGAATTCAGAGATATACAACATATGTTTTTGGTGGCTCCATCCACAGAATGGATTAAACATAAAAAAGACTGCAAACTACCATTTTTTTATGACCCAGACTGACAAACACACAGGGCAGAGATGGATCTGCCTGAAACAGACCTTTGACCGAGGGCTAAATGATGTTCTTTGGCTCAACGAAAATTATGGTGGAAGGGGGTATACGTTAGGAACACTAGGTAATTTTTGTGGATTTTCTAACATTTTTATAAGTGGGTGGGGAAATTACAAAAAGGAGACTCTGTCCCGTAGGTCTGCAAAAGGGCAGATTACTGAGAGGACAAACAAAAATATGGAAAAATTATCAAATGGACTCCAAATGACACGAAATTTTAATTGGAGGTTAGGGGAGATGGACAGAACAAACTTAGGGCTCCATCAGACAACAAGAACAAGAGATACAATTTCGGAGGAGAGGTTCTATCCTGATTTGGACAGAACTTCGATGTAGCGGCGGTGGCGGCGCGACGGCGACGAGGGCAGCAGAGGTGAACTCAGAGGGGCTAAGGAAAATATAGGAGAGGGCTTCACACCCTGGAGGGCTGGAGGAAGAAGAAGAGAACCAGAGAGAGAGAGAAGAGAGGGCACACCGTTCTTGCTTCAAGTAATTTTCACATAATTTCTTCATTAATTCTCTAATGACACTATACATAGGCTTATATAGAGAATGGCAAGGGGTGGGGGGCTGAGAATTTCATGGGAAAGAGGCCATTTTCTTCTCCCATGTGGTCAAAAACCTAAAATAAATAAATTACATATGGAGGGGGGACTCCTTTGACTAGGTAGGTAAGGTAGGTGGCCTCCCTTTGACATTTTCAACCACTTGTCTCCCATGTCTCCAATTGACCTTCTAGATGCCACCTAGGACTTTGACCAGCCCCACATGGACCCATATGGCTTATGTGGACCAATGGGGAAGGAGTGAGGGCCCCCTTGCTGGACCTACTGACATTTTGCACAAAAACCCAAACAATCCAAGGGAATGACACATTGGCTTATAAAGCCTTACAATTGCATATATACTTTCCCAAGGATATAAAAGCAAATAAAAGGACTCAAATGCAAAATAAAAAGTCCGTGCTCGGCGTCGATTCCCATCAACTCTCCCCGGGTGGGAAGAACTCAACCCCGTCGATTAAGGGGTACGGCTACTCGGGTAGCTCCGGCGGATCCGTCACCGAACCTGGAAGCGCGGAGTACGCTCCACTCCAGGTAAGCGACACCTGCTCTGTCACACCCCGACATGGAATATCGGGTCGTACAGTTAGAAACTAGCTAGAAATCATATAAATATTCTAAACTAAACAATTACACAGGTGCTAAGAAAAGAGATAAATTATTGATCATGAAATATTCCAAATCTAGTACAATATCCTTAAACCAACTTAATACAAACTGAGACAATAACAACTCAATCAATAATATCATAACTGAAACTAAACACACTCTAAGGCACAACTACAAGTAGGATAACTATGCCAACTCCAACTCTAGAACTGGTGCACTCAAAGATATCACTCCTGCCCCTCCCCATCGGTATGCGCATCATCACCTAAACAGCCTGGAAAGGTGGGAAACAACAACTATGAGCTGACGCTCAGTAGGAAATAACAGGCAAGTGTACGTGATTACTAATTTAATTACATTTTCATATACCATGCAAATAAAAGAAATAAATGACGATACAATGAAACAACGTAATAAAAGATCTTGCAAGGTCAAGAAATATATGATGACAAGAATTAACAAGATAACAAGTACAAGAATTTACAACAGGAGATAGTAATAGAGAATTGGCCAACAAGCAAGTAATTTAAACATCATTTCAAGCACGATCAAGTAACAAGAGTAACAAGAGATTTTCATGTCATAGACGTTACACTAGTCATGCACTCGGTGCAATGCCTCACTATGTCATTATAACATCCCATGGGCTCAATAATTTTTCGGGCGCTCTCCCCAGGACCAGACCGGGCCCTTATGATGCGTTGGCATTGATTTATTGGATCCATGATCCCACATTGTCTAGACATTCAGTCAAGTTAAATGGTCAATTTAATCAGAGGAATTTCTGTCAGAAGTTCAAGATTTAAAGGACTAACCTGTCTTTGGATTCATTAACTTAAAAACTTGGTATACGATCACTTCTAGGCCGTTTGACAGGACATACGGCTAGTACTAGCCGTATTACAAGAACTGGACCAAATCTCAGTCCACGAGGTCAAGAATGAACGATTGACAGTGTCGTTCAGGTAAGTAAGCAGTACGTGACCTTAAGACACGATTACGATACTTGTACGGACTACACTAGACCGTTCTTGGAGATAAGCGGTCAACTATGAGCTACTCATGTGCTGATTAGCCCAAGTCGATCCATGACTTATAACTCAACGATTTGGTCACAATTTCCAGGTCGTAGCCGGGTCATATGGGTCCCAAAATGGCGGATTCTAACTTGCCGGATAGAGTGTCCGGGTAGAATCGCACTAAGGGACAGCAATTTAGGTTTAATGGTTGTAATGCCATATAGATTGTTAGTGTGCTATTAGTCTATTCTACCGGGTTATAAGGGCTATTAATTGCTTTCCTAACAGGCATTTAAAAATACCTTGATTCGTGAATTATTATAAATCTCAATTCAAGAGATAAGTTAATTACAAGATGGTAACTCAAGATACTAGAACAAGCCAATAATGACAATAGATAATAATACAAGACATCAATTTACTTTCAAAATTACCATTTTATTATATGGGTTTCTAATTAACCATTTGTGTGCGTTGAAGTGGAGATAGTAATCGGGATGGTTTATACACTTTGTTCTTCAATTTTGGATTGAGGAACGCCGGGCTTAATTTGAGATCAATGGGTTGCATGTATGGGTCATGGGTTCCTCAAAATATGGTTTTCAATTGGACTAGGCTTGAATGGGTCGATCCCCTCACTGTCTGGATCGATCCTCGGGTCAAAAACAAGCCCACCGGGGTTGTCAGCAAATGGGTCGACCCATTGGGTCGACCCCTGCAAATCTAGGGTGTATGGGTCGACCCATTGGGTCGACCCCTAGAAAACCAGGGGTCTGCCAGCGTGTGGGTCGACCCTCGCACGGACAGACTCCTGTCTGTGTATGGGTCGACCGCCGGGGTGTATGGGTCGACCCCCTGCATTCGCAGATGCGAACGTGACTTCCGTAAAATGGAAAAATCTCACCCAATTGGGGTCTAATTCGACTGAGATCTTAACCCCATGCCCCTAGGTTCTTGATGGACATATTAGGGTCATAATACAAGGGTTTGGAACCCTAAATTCACCGGAAAACCAATCAAAATCACAACCTATCTACGAAGAACACTTAAAAACCTAGTCTTAACATGCTTCTAATCAAACACAAAATTCTCTAAGCATGGTCTATAAAAATTGGGCCTTTCTATATCAAAAGAAAGCTTACTCGACGCTGATTCTAACCATATATGACATACTATATGGGGATCAAGATTAATAACTCGAAATCATGATTTAACTCAAAAGAATACATCATAAACCACGTCTAGACATGCTCTTACTCAAATCAGAAATTCTCTAAGCATGATGCATAAAATTTAGGGCTTTCTACGCCAAATGAAAGCTAACATGCTGCTAATTACAATCATATATGTAAATTATAGTTTGGTCTGTTATAACCTACCTCAATCGAAGAGAGATTTAGAAGTTAGAATGAAGAACGCCCGTTTGACAGCCCTTCACTATTTCCACGAGATCTCCCTCCACACCTAATAGAATTTGAGGCTTTTACTACCAATGGAAAGAGCTCTCCGAGAGGATCAAAATGGTATACTCATGTGCAGATTTTGGTCGAGGGTACCTACCTTAATCGAAGGAACAAAGAGGGCCAATGAAAAACCCACGAACTCGGACACTCCTCCAATAAACGCGAGAGATCTCTCTAGATCGGAATCCTCTGCGAACACCGCTGCTACAAATGGAAAATAGACACCTGGGGCTTTCTTTTAATAGGTCATACTCATTCTGGATCCTTCCAGGAAGGGAGAAATCGTCGCTTGAAGTGGCGTGTTCAAACCGCCGCCGCCAAAGTTGACCTAGCCCATGCGCGACCAAATGCTCCCCATAAGCTCAAAATTTCGTGGCATTATGAGGGGGGAAATGATCCTCTCTATAATATCTTTCATTTGTCCCTGGAATCACCTCATTTGGTTGAGAAATAAGCTCGAATTTGATGTTTTAAGGTGGTGGTTACTATTGAGCACGAATTTGATTAGGTAAGTGTAAAAATTTGACTAATCCCACTGATTCGGCCTAGTTAATGATTTTATTAGGATTAGTCATAGAAGATAAAATTGTTAAACGCAATTGATTCTACAAGAATATGATTTTTATGGATTTTTATAAAATAGTCAAAATGTGACTTGTTCTATTTATTAAAGAATTAATCTAATTAATTTTTAATTAATTCCCATAAGTTCAAATAAATTCAAATAATTTCTAATTAAATTCAAATAAATTTCTAATTAAATATCTAGAAGAATTTGGGGTATTACACCCTCCCTCACTTAAAGAATTTGGTCCTCCAAATTCACTGCACGTTAATACAGAGATGGGGAAAGACTAGCTCACCTAGAATAAGTCAGGATACCGCTTCCGCATAGTATCTTCAGACTCCCAAGTAGCTTCCTCAGCTCCACGCCGACTCCACTGAATTTTGACCATAGGTATGGAACGATTTCGGAGTTGCTGTTGCTTCCGATCCAGAATCTTGATAGGTCTTTCTTCATAGGTCAAATATTCCGTCAATTCGAAATCTACATGCTGAATGATATGTGTGGGGTCGTACACATATTTCCGTAACATAAACACGTGGAAAATATTGTGTACGCCTGACAATTGAGGCGGTAATGCCAATCTGTAAGTAACCTCTCCCACTCTATCCAGAATCTCGAACGGACCAATATATCTCGGACTCAGCTTGCCATGAATGCCAAATCTTCAAATCCCTATTGTAGGAGAGACTTTCAGAAATACATGCTCGCCAACTTGAAATTCTAATGCTCTTCTCCTTGTGTCGGCATAACTCTTCTGTCTTGATTGAGCCACTTGTAACCGGTCTCGGATAATACGGATGTTCTGTGATGATTCTGAAATAAGATCCGGTCCAAGCCATTGCTTCTCACCTACCTCATCCCAACATAACGGGGAACGACAACTTCTTACATACAATGCTTCAAAAGGAGCCATTCGAATGCTGGATTGATAACTGTTGTTGTAGGTGAATTCAATCAAAGCCAAATGGTCATTCCAACTACCTCCAAAATCGATCACGCGGGCTCTAAACATATCTTCCACTATCTGGTTGGTTCTTTCAGTCTGTCCATCTGTCTGTAGATGAAAGGCAGTACTGAAATTTAGATGAGTACCCAAAGACGCTTGTAGTCCCTTCCAAAAATGTGAAGTAAATCTGGGATCTCTATCAGACACAATGCTGACTGGTATGCCATGGAGCCTTACCACTTCCTTCAAATACAAAGCAGCCAATACACCAACTATTCATTTGGACTTAGTGGGTAAGAAATGAGCTGACTTTGTCAATCGGTCGACAATCACCCATATTGCATCAAATCCACCACGAGTCCTAGGTAGACCCATAATGAAGTCCATGCCAATACTTTCCCACTTCCATTGGGGTATGTCGAGTGGTTTCAACTTTCCTGTCGGTATGAAATGTTCAGTCTTGACTTGCTCACAAACCAAGCATCAACTCACGAAGTCTGCAACTTCCCTTTTCATATTTGGCCACCAAAAGGATCTCTTCAAATCCTTGAACATTTTAGTGCCTCCAGGATGAATGGTGTATTTGGATCTATGTGCTTCCTCAAGAATCTTGTTCTTTAACTCAGCTTCATCAGGTACATAAGTTCTACCCTAGAATAACAATCTTCCATCGTTAGCCATCGTGAAGTCATGTCTGCTGCTCAAGCTTCCCTTGATCTCTACTAGCTCGGGGTCATTATCTTGCAAAGATTTGATTTCCATCAACAATTCGGGCTTAAGTTGAATCTGTGCAATCATAACCCGATCATTGTCAGTATTCAAATCCAGACTAGCTAATTGTTCCAGTAGCTTCCACTCTTGTAACATGAGACTTGACAATCTAGCTACAGGCTTCCGGCTTAATGCATCTGCCACAACATTACCTTTTCCAGGATGATACTCAATCGAGAAGTCAAAGTCCTTCAAGTATTCCAACCATCTTCTTTGCCTCATATTGAGTTCCTTCTGAGAAAATAAATATTTCACACTCTTATGATCTGAAAACACTGTGAATGTTTCTCCATATAAGTAATGCCTCCATATTTTCAATGTGAACACGACTGCTGCAAGTTCCAAATCATGAACAGGATAATTCTCTTCATGCTTCCTCAACTGCCTAGAAGAATAGGCAATCACTTTCCCATGCTGCATGAGTACACAGCCTAAACCGATACTTGAAGCATCTGTGTATACCACAAAACCTCCTGCACCAGAAGGTAAAGCCAATACAGGTGCCGTAGTTAAACATTCTTTCAAAGTCTGAAAGCTTCGCTGACTTGCTTCTGACCAATCAAACTTGCTCTCCTTGCGGGTTAATCGGGTGAGAGGTACCGCAATCTTGGAGAAATCTTGAATAAATCTTTTGTAGTAGCCTGTCAGGCCTAGGAAACTTCTAACTTTAGTCACACTAGTAGGCTGATCCCAATTCTTCACTGCCTCTACCTTAGAATGATTAACAGAAATACCTTCTTTTGTTATAATTTATCCTATAAAGGACACCTCTTGCAGCCAGAACTCACACTTACTGAACCTGGCATATAGCTGATGATCTCTCAATAGTTGTAATGCCATCCTCAGATGTTCATCATGCTCCTCTTCATTCTTGGAATAAACCAGGATGTCATCAATGAACACCACAACCCATTGATCAAGATAGGGCCGAAATACATTGTTCATCAACTGCATGAAAGTTGCTGGTGCATTCGTTAGACCAAAAGGTATAACGACAAATTCAAAATGACCATACCTGCTGCGAAAAGCTGTTTTATCGATATCTTCTTCCTTAATCCGCAACTGATGATATCCAGATCGAAGATTAATCATAGAAAAATACTGAGCTCTCGCTATCTGGTCAAATAATTCGTCAATCGTCGGCAATGGATATTTGTTCTTGACAGTCTGCTGGTTCAATTGCCGATAATCGATGCACAATCTCATCGAACCATCTTTCTACCTGACGAATAATACAGGGGCTCCCCAAGGAGAGGTACTTGGACGAATGAAACACTTCTCGAGTAATTCCATCAACTGTTGCTTTAATTCTCTCAATTCCGCAGGAGACATATGATAAGGAGCCTTAGAAATAGGAGATGTACCAGGAATGAGATCAATAGAAAAGGTAACTTCCTGCTCAGGCAGAAGTCCTGGTAGTTCTTTTGGAAAGACATCAGGAAAATCTCAGACAACAGAAATATCCTTAATCTCGATCTGCTACTCAGGGGTTGCACAGACAAAGGCTAGAAAGGCCTCGCATCCTCGTCTCATCAGTTTATCACCTCGAAGAGCCGAGATAAGTGATACCGAGTTATTGTGCTTAACTCCCACAAAAGAAAGTCCAGGGTGCCTAGTAAAAGACACAGAGCTAGAACTGTAGTGAACATTTGCCTAATATTGAGCCAACCAATCTGCTCCTAGGATTACATCATAATCCTTCATGTCTATGCAAACTAAATCAGCTGGTAATATCTGTTCATCAATCATAACCTTACTAGAAGGATAGAAATATTGAATTGCCAATCTAGAACCAATAGGCGTTGAGATTTCTAACGGAGAATTCATCAAAACAGGTTCCACAGCTAAACACTTAGAAAATCTCCGAGAAATAAATGAATGTGTGGCACCAGTATCAAAAAGAACAAAGCTGGCTTGTCAAGAATAATAAGAGTACCTTCGACGAGTCCACCATCCTCGGCGGTTCTTGCTTCATCTGCATGCAAAGCTTGGAGCTTGCCTTGCGGCTTTCTGATACCTTGTGGTTTTATCGGGGTAGCTTGCTCCGATAAAAGAGGACAATTAGGGATACGGTGCTCCTTACTTCCACATCACAAACAGGCGCCCAACTTGCGCCAGCACTCCTCCATCTTGTGACCAGGATGATCACAAAACTTGCACACACCCATGAAGGGAATAATAGGGCCAGGCTTCTTGTCTTCATGCTTCGGCATCTTGCCCTTCCACAATCTAGAACAACTCCACAAACCAGGTCCACTAATAGGCCTCTTCATGCTATACTCGTGTTTGATATTCCCGGAACCCGTAGGTTGTTCCTTCTTTGTGCCTTTTACACGGATTCTCTCCGTCATTTCTAGAGTATCTTCCAGGACTTGAGCTTTCCTCACCATCTCAGAATAGGTTGAGATCTCCATCGGTGCCAATTGATTGATATAATACAGCCTCAGTCCATTAAGAAAGCGCTTAGCCTTCATTTTCTCGGTGGATATTAAGTGAGTAGCATAACGAGAAAGCCGAGAAAACTGAGCTTCATATTCTGCCACAGATAAACTTTGATGCTTCAAAGCCGCGAACTCCGCTGCCTTCTTCTCTTGCACTATATCAGAAAAATATTTGCCATTGAAGAATTCCTCGAACTCCTCCCATGTGACTTGCTGATCACCGAGAGTCACCTTTACCGATTCCCACCATGACCTTACATCACGTTCCAGTTGAAAGGTCGAGAGAAGGACACGTTCTTGATTGCTACATTACATTACTTCAAATATCCTTCCCATCTCATCCAGCCAATGCTCGGCTTCATCAGGGTCAATCGAGCCCGCAAATCTCGACGGATTCATTCCCCGAAAGTTCTGATATAAATCACCAGTGCCATGGTGTGCAGCTCCTGATTGGGCCGCTTGTTGCAAGGCCTTGAACTGTGCGCTGCAAGTTCCTCCATTCCGCACGATCAGCTGCCATTGCAATGGCCTACACGTGGAATAGATTACTTAGGTTCATTAAAAATAGATAATAACACGATTAAGATATGAACTTAACCCAAAGTTTCTACCCAATCTCACCAGGTCAGGTCCTTAGACTTTAACAAGGTTAGGGGTCCTACGATAACACTTAGAACCCTAGAACTTGGAAAACCTAGAATTTTTAGGGAAATCGAGGAATATTAAACCTGGCTCTGATACCACCTAAACTGTCATGCCCCGACGCAGAATATCGGGTCGTACAGTTAGAAACTAGCTAGAAATCATATAAATATTCTAAACTAAACAATTACACAGGTGCTAAGAAAAGAGATAAATTATTGATCATGAAATATTCCAAATCTAGTACAATATCCTTAAACCAACTTAATACAAACTAAGGCAATAACAACTCAATCAATAATATCATAACTGAAACTAAACACAATCTAAGGCACAACTACAAGTAGGATAACTATGCCAACTCCAACTCTAGAACTGGTGCACTCAAAGATATCACTACTGCCCCTCCCCATCGGTATGCGCATCATCACCTGAACAGCCTGGAAAGGGGGGAAACAACAACTATGAGCTGACGCACAGTAGGAAATAACATGCAAGTTTACGTGATTAACAATTTAATTACATTTTCATATGCCATGCTAACAAAAGAAATAAATGACGATACAATGAAACAACGTAATAAAAGATCTTGCAAGGTCAAGAAATATATGATGACAAGAATTAACAAGATAACAAGTACAAGAATTTACAACAGGAGATAGTAATAGAGAATTGGCCAACAAGGAAGTAATTTAAACATCATTTCACGCACGATCAAGTAACAAGAGTAACAAGAGATTTTTATGTCATAGACGTCACACTAGTCATGCACTCGATGCAATGTCTCACCATGTCATTATAACATCCCATGGGCTCAATAATTTTTCGGGCGCTCTCCCCAGGACCAGACCGGGCCCTTATGATGCGTTGGCATTGATTTATTGGATCCAAGATCCCACGTTGTCTAGACATTCAGTCAAGTTAAATGGCCAATTTAATCAGAGGAATTTCTGTTAGAAGTTCAAGATTTAAAGGACTAACCTGTCCTTAGATTCATTAACTTAAAAACTCGGTATACGGTCACTTCTGGGCCGTTTGACAGGACATACAGCTACTACTAGCCGTATTACAAGAACTGGACCAAATCTCAGTCCACGAGGTCAAGAATGAACGGTTGACAGTGCCGTTCATGTAAGTAAGCAATACGTGACCTTAAGACACAATTACGATACTTATACGGACTACACTAGACCGTTCATGGAGACAAGCGGTCAACTATGAGCTACTCATGTGCTGATTAGCCCAAGTCGATCTGTGACTTATAACTCAGCGATTTGGTCACAATTTCCAGGTCGTAGCCAGGTCATATGGGTCTCAAAATGGCGGATTCTAACTTGCCGGATATAGTGTCCAGGTAGAATCGCACTAAGGGACAGCAATTTAGGTTTAATGGTCGTAATGCCATATAGATTGTTAGTGTTCTATTAGTCTATTCTACCGGGGTATAAGGGCTTTTAATTGATTTCGTAACAGCCATTTAAAAATACCTTGATTGGTGAATTATTATAAATCTCAATTCAAGAGATAAGTTAATTACAAGATGGTAACTCAATATACTAGAACAAGCCAAAAATGACAATAGACAGTAATACAAGACAACAATTTTCTTTCAAAATTACCATTTTATTATATGGGTTTCTAATTAACCATTTGTGTGCGTTCAAGTGGAGATAGTAATCGGGATGGTTTATACACTTTGTTCTTCAATTTTGGATTGAGGAACGTCGGGCTTAATTTGAGATCAATGCGTTGCATGTATGGGTCATGGGTTCCTCAAATATGGTTTTCAATTGGACTAGGCTTGAATGGGTCGATCCCCTCATGGTCCGGATCGATCCTCGGGTCAAAAACAAGCCCACCAGGGCTGTCAGCAAATGGGTCGACCCCTGGAAATCCAGGGTGTATGGGTCGACCCATTGGGTTGACCCCTGGAAAACCAGGGGTCTGCCAGCGTGTGGGTCGACCCAATCGCACGGACAGACTCCTGTCTGTGTATGGGTCGACCCAATCGACCCCCGGGGTGTATGGGTCGACCCAATGGGTCGACCCCCCGCGTTCGCAGATGCGAATGTGACTTCCGTAAAACTGAAATATCTCACCCAATTGGGGTCTAATTGGACTGAGATCTTAACCCCATGCCCCTAGGTTCTTGATGGACATATTAGGGTCATAATACAAGGGTTTGGTGTTGAATACGTGTGCACCATGATTACTGTTATGGTTTTGATGATAGCAACTACTATACGTCATACTGTGCTTGCGTATGATGTCATTGTGTATCTGTTTAAGCAATCAGTCATTTCATCGAACATGTTGTGTGCATGAGCAGTGCATGGTTTTTGATAGCAAATACTAAGTCACATTTTGTTTGCAAATGACGTCATTGTGCATCTGTTTAAACAGTTAGTCATTTCATCGAACAGGTTGTGTGCATGAGCAATGCATCGGTGCATACCATTGTTCATATCTTGCATTGGTTCATTCATGTAGTTGGTTCATCTCTTATGCTGCTACACATAAAGTCTATACATTGGATTGCATAGCTTGCCATGCAAAGTCTATACATTCTCCATGCATATCCATTAACAAGTCTATACATTGGATTGCATAGCTTGCCATGCAAAGTCTATACATTCTCCATGCATCTTCATTAACAAGTCTATACATTGGTTACATAGCTTGCCATGCAAAGTCTATACATTCTGCAACTCAAGTCTATACATCATCCTGTTGCAGGCACATCAAGTCTATACATCCATCAGTTCAGTGCACAGCAAGTCTATACAGCAGCAAGTCTATACAGCCAGCCAGCAAGTCTATACAGCCAGCAAGTCTATACATCAGCAAGTCTATACATCCCACAACTCAAAGTCTGTACGTTGCACAACTCAAAGTCTATACGTTGCTGCATACAAAGTCTATACGTTGCGACAGATGAAGTCTATACGTTGCTGCAGATGAAGTCTGTACGTTGGCTGCATGCACAACTCAAAGTCTGTACGTTGCACAACACAAAGTCTGTACGTTGCGGCAGATGAAGTCTGTACATTGCTGCAGATGAAGTCTATACGTTGGCTGCCTACACAAAACAAAGTTTGTACGTTGCACAAGACAAAGTCTGTACGTTGGCTGCTAGCACAACTCCAAGTTTGTACGTTGGTTGATGGCTGCAACACAAGTCTATACATTGGCCGGCTACTTCACACGCAAAGTCTATACATTGCTTTCTATTGTGTTCGTGCATCAAGCTACCAAGTCTATACATTCATGAAGCAAGTCTGTATAGGCTCATGCATGCTCAAGGTGTTAAGTCTGTACAGAGTTCATACATGCACAAAAAGTCCACACATCCATCAATAGCCAAGGTCAAATGCACAAAGAAGTATAGACGAGAATCCATGGTTAAAGACTCAGTTGATACCTTCTATACTGTCAAGGGTGATGCCACAAACATGCACGGGCTGCTAATGGAGTTGAACGACGGAGCTGAAGTGGATAACGGACCGACCCGGGCAAGCCCGGGTTCTGCCCAGCTGGCGGTCGACCGCCAACATAGGGGCGGTCGACTGCCCCAGCCAGCAGATGCCAGCTTCCACGAGTTTCAGCTACAGGTCGACCGCCAGCCAGTAGCGGTCGACCGAAAATCCCAGGGCTCACCAATCTATAGTATTTCTCAGTAGAGGTCGACCGTCACCTACCACAGGTGGACCGCCAGCCCTGAGCCAACCAATGTTGACTTTGTTTTCCACTTCAAAAAGGGCCATTCAACATGGATTTTTTTAATCCAAAAGTCACCTAATCACCCATGATTTGTGGATCTGGTCTGGGGCTTGTCTATAGACCATTCAAAGTCTATAAAACCAATACAAGAGGGTTAGAAAACCTAGTTGATGTAGTTGATGAAGTGAATCAAAGAGAGCTCAAAGGGGGGCCATTGTGAGGGTACTGTAGCACCTGCGTAAATAGTACTTCGGGCTGGAGTTCTTCATCCTTCCAAGGTGATTCAAACTCAAATCTGAAGCCAAGCAACCTCCAAGCAAGCAAGAAGCATTCAAGGCTCTCAAAGGTGATCAAAGCTACATCCATACACCACTTCATCAACTCAAGGAGATTCAAGAAAAGATCAAAGCTACATCCATACACCTCCTCATCAACTCAAGGAGATTCAAGAAAATATCAAGCTACATCCAATATCGTCTCCATCAACTCATAGGGATCAAAGGAAAATCAAAGCTCTTCATCAAATCCTCAACAGATTCAAGATCCAACAATCTCAGACAAGATCTAGTTCATTCTAGCATATCTTCATATCTTGTTTGAGCATTTTCATCTTGTTCCATCTTCATTTCATTCAATCTATTGAAACTGAAGATCGTCCCTACCGGTGGTTAGTAGGAAGGCAATCGGGAGTTCTCTGATCTGCGGTGTAGCCGTCCCTGCCGGCTTTGTGTGTAGGAAGACAGAAAGAGAGTGTTCTCTATTCTGTGGTTTGGGCCGTGTCCCCGGTCAAGCTGTGAGTCAGCAGGAAAGTCTCACCGGGTTTTGGTGAGGGGTGGACGTAGGTTGCGGGGTTGCAACCGAACCACCTTAAAAATCCCTGTGTTGTGGGTTGTTTATTGTGTGTGATTGCTATATATCTTCTACCCCCATTCACAGGTTCGTGTGGTTCCATACTTGGTAATCTTGTTTACACACTCAAGCACTCAGATTTGCACCTTCGGCTTTCTATATGGTTTAATTGAGCTTAGCACTTTAACTGCAACCCTAGGGCGGCCTGCTGCATCCTTGCACACAGGCGCCAAGATGAAAGTATTGCTAAGTGCTTCCCTTGCTTAGACTCGCATGCACCTTAGTTGATCACCACTGCATTCACACACATATGAACTTTGAGTGATCAACATAGTACACACACACGTACGGTTGTTGCAAGCTATTGAATGCTCTGTGCCACTCTACTTAATTTCACTGTGCATTATGTCTAAGTGATTCATTCACTTTATAGGAGTGGTTCATACATCCGATAGCTCAGAGTTTTAAATAGGCCAAAGCTTTTGATAGGATCTATTCAACCCCCCCTTCTAGATCCGTTTACACCTCATGGGACCCAACAAGTGGTATCAGAGCGAGGCTCTGTCATTCCCAGATCCAACGATCTGCAAGGAAAGATCCCGGTGTTTGTTATTAAGATGGATTCACATGCTACACTTGCTTCGATGGCTTCTCCACCCATTTATGATGGTTCAGATTTTTCTACACGGGTTGGAAGAATGTTCATCTATGTTAGCTCCATAGATCCACAATTGTGGACTCTTATATACAATGGTCCTCATGAGCTGCCATCAAATTCAATTGATTGGTTAGCCGAACATGAGACCAAACACAATGATAATCGTATTGCGTATAACTTAATTACAGCTGCAGTTGATCTAAGACTAACTCATCTTGTGTCCTCTTACAGCACAGCCAAGCAAGTATTGGACAAATTGGTGAAAATCCATGAAGGGAAGGAACAAGAACAAGAATGCTTCATAGCCGACCATGCAGAACAGTCCAGCAATACATCCTCATCACGGGTAAACTCTGACTCCGAGAAATTCACTTTTGAAGAGCTTATGCAAGCCTATGATGAACTAATCACACAATATAAAAAGGTAAAACCAGATAACAAAAATTTGAAAAATGATCTCAATAAAATTAACCAAAATGAAAGCTCGATTTGTAAAAAGTGTTCTAATTTAAAGAGCTTAACAACACTCTCTCAGTTGATCTAGATACGCATAAACAAAGCATTGCATGTCTAAGGGAAGAAAATGAAAATCTTCATAATGAAATCACTAGGTTGGAAGAAATTGTAATAAAACATCAAAACTAACCTAAGTCAATCTCTAATGATCAAACTATGGCGGATGGGCTAATCTATCATGAGAAGTTGATTGAAGGAAACAAAAATTCTGTTTCATGCTCTGCTAATTTTGTATGTGAAAAATGTTCATTTTTGAGAAACATAAATGTTGGTCTCCATGATGATCTTGAATGGCAACAAAAACTGATTGATTCTCTGAAAGAAGAGAATAGAGAGTTGTTGGAAAAGAAAATTGAACTTGAACAAGCTGAAGAAGAATTGCATGAAAAATTGGCTGCACATGAAAAAGGCAAATCTGTCATTGAATATCACTATGAAACTTTGCATGCTTTAGAACAACAAAATCAAAATCTTAAAGTAGTAAATGCCATGCTCAATGAGCAATTGGCAGCATGCGAAGAGGGCCTTGTTGAATCTAAACAGCACATTTCCTCACTTGAAAATAAAATTCAAGATTTGAATGATTTCCTGTCAATGTTTGCCCAAATCTAAGATTCTGGCTCACCGGAAGCCACCACTTCATGTGGTCACCAAAAAGGGCACACTGCTCGAAAGAAAAGTAAAATTCAGCATGCTCATCCAAACATGCACCACAACATGTCCAATGCTAAATACCATGCCTTCCACAAAATGAATGTCAATTGTTATTATTGTGGTAAATATGGTCACACTGTGTATGATTGTTTTATCTTGAGAAATGATGAGTTTAGAGCAAGACAGCAAGTGAAAGGGCAAGGAAAGAAATAGGTTAACACTGGCAGAGGGCTTGCTCAACAGAATCACATGGAGAATCAGAAGTGTAGACATTCCTATCCAGACAGGTCGACACTCCCCATGGCCTTTAATAGAAATGCATCTCTTTGCTGCTTTCATTGTGGTAAGACTGGTCACACTGACCAACAATGCTGGTATTTGAAAGAAAGACATCACCCTCATACCATGAAAGGTAAAAATTATGTTCGCCCACAAAAGCATAGTCCACATGCACACGCACATGAACATAAAAAGAAAAATCAATCTTTTATGTGTTGTTTCTATTGTGGGAAAAATGGGCATGAGATATATGATTGTCTCACAATGAGGGAGGATGATGTGATTACCCTGAAAATGATGGGCCAAGATGTTAAACATGTTGCTAACCCACAAGGACCCAAGCAAGCTTGGGTACCTAAAAATTCCAAATGAGAATTTTGGGTGTAGGATGCCTTGGAGCTGAACAAAGGATCATAAGGTAAATAAAAGCTCAAGGCACGGGTATGTACATAAACCTTTAAGTTCAGTCATCTTGCATGTTTAGTCTTGACATGTAGATAGTGCATCATACGTGTGCCCAATGTCATGTTGATGTGATGATGAGTTGTTTGCTACCTGATATCAGCCACATGAAATGTTTGGACTTTTGTTTTGATGATGCATGTCATGGCTGCATTTTCAACTCGTTATTCATGTTAGCATTATTCAAAAGGAGGAGTCTAGCAATTGACATCATCATGTTACATTCAGTTCAAAATCAATTGTGAATGATTTGTGTTTGCATCATATTGTGATCATACATACCTTAATGCACATCATGCTTAGTAGACACAAAAATGGACTATTATTTTGCAGCATCTTCATTGCATTGTGTATTCACATAAGTCTTAGGCTGCATAATTCATTGCCAACCCATGCATGTATTTAGGGGGAGTCAACATTAATCTAGCTTGAATCATTTTACATCATATCATTCTTGCATGGCCATGGTATATCAAATGTTGATGTATGGAAGGGCAAGTTATGCTTGCCTCGAAGCACTCAATATGCGTGAGGTTTCACCTCCGCCAAGTACCATGCGTCACTGTCGCACATAGGCCATATAGCTAGGGGGAGTTGTCTTCTTGAGGCATTCGTGCATATGGTTCATATTCATTATGTTGCATTTCATAAGTATAAAATCATGCATTATGTTGGTTCATGCATTTCATGTTTGTTCAGGTCAACCCCTGCATAGTTCAAGTAAACCTCTCCTTGACATTCGTCATTCTATTTGACTGCCTACATAACTCCTTGAGTACATTCATTGCATATTCTTAGGGGGAGTCGTGTTGTTTTTCTTGGTTCATTCGTCCTTTTTGCATCTGAACCTCAATGGCCTCCAGTGTGATAATAAGTTCAAGAGACAGACATCACTACTGTGTAAGAGCTTTCTATTATATGAACTGATGATTGTCCATTCAATGAGAATGGTTTAGATTTAATGATTTCCTTGAAGTTCTAATATATCTTTTGAAATCATCTATTTTCTGTGGTTTTAATAGACCTTAACTAGAGATTGCATGTTGTGTCTTGAATAACTATCCTGAAATCTGAAAAACCAAACGTCTTGACAACTTTGGTGATACTCTAGAGCTTAGTATTATTTTTAAACATCTTGATGAGCTGGAATTCTTGAAAAATCAATTTGCAGAGCAATGATAGTATTGCACGGAGAAATATGTCACGTCATCAAATCAAGTGACGAATGATATGTCATGATGTGCCTCTGTTATCTCTGTCTTAATTACATTTGGACTCTAGGCAGAGCAATGGCATAATTACTGAGAAATATATCTTCTCATCACAGAAATGAGTTTGGATATGTCATGACGTGACTTTGCTATCTCTATTTATTTTGAAGCATAACAGTCAGTCTTACAAAATACCTAGGAATACTGGCGTCTAAACAATATTTATTCTTACGGTTAGGAGGCATGTACTAGACTAGACTGCTCGTAAAATATGAGTCTTGTGCCTTCAAATGCAAAAGATACTGAAAATCACATTTGCTGCGATCATAAAATTCCATGATCTAATCATGATTGTTTAGCCTCAATACTAGTTTTTGTGCTATTTCCTTTGTAGTTCTTGAATCTGGATGTATAAGACAAGGGAAGGTTAAACACTGTCATGATATACGCTTCTTGTACATTTCTATTAAATCATGGATATCGATGCCTTTTGAACTCTATTGATGATCTTGGTTTTCATTAGTTTTGAACCATATATATTGCTCCCAGCATGTTTCCAATTTCCATATAATGGCTTGCTCTTCCACTACCATTCCACTCTGATCTCTAGGACTTTTGTCAACCACTGTACCGTATCCCTCCTTTTTACTGTTGGCAAAGGGGGAGAATGTCTTGTTGTAAGTCCTTACTGTGGACTTGGGAGAAAGGGGGAGATGTTGCATAATGCTACCTTTGAGCGTTGTCAAAGGAGGAGAGTGCAATGTGGATATGGGAGAATCCAAGGGGGAGAGAACGTTCATTTATGATGAGGGTTTATGCATAGCATTCATACACTTTACTTCTCCATGCATACGTATATCCATGCATACATATCTGTATTCACATGCTTCACTATCATGTATCTTGAGCTTCACATGTTACATATGTCATAAACTTTACTGTCTTGGCTATTTCTGCCATATAATAACTCACAATGTTGCCATCATCAAAAAGGGGAAGAATGTTGAATACGTTTGCACCATGATTACTGTTATGATTTTGATGATAGCAACTACTATACGTCATACTGTGCTTGCATATGATGTCATTGTGTATCTGTTTAAGCAATCAGTCATTTCATCGAACATGTTGTGTGAATGAGCAGTGTATGGTTTTTGATAGCAAATACTAAGTCACATTGTGTTTGCATATGACGTCATTCTACATCTATTTAAACAGTTAGTCATTTCATCGAACAGGTTGTGTGCATGAGCAATGCATCAGTGCATACCATTGTTTATATCTTGCATTGGTTCATTCATATAGTTGGTGCATCTCTTATGCTGCTACACATAAAGTCTATACATTGGATTGCATAGCTTGCCATGCAAAGTCTATACATTCTCCATGCATATCCATTAACAAGTCTATACATTGGATTGCATAGCTTTCCATGCAAAGTCTATACATTCTCCATACATCTTCATTAACAAGTCTATACATTGGTTACATAGCTTGCCATGCAAAGTCTATACATTCTGCAACTCAAGTCTATACATCATCCTGTTGCAGGCACATCAAGTCTATACATCCATCAGTTCAGTGCACAGCAAGTCTATACAGCAGCAAGTCTATACAGCCAGCCAGCAAGTCTATATAGCCAGCAAGTCTATACATCCCACAACTCAAAGTCTATACGTTGCACAACTCGAAGTCTATACGTTGCTGCACACAAAGTCTGTACGTTGCGGCAGATGAAGTCTATACGTTGCTGCAGATGAAGTCTATATGTTGGCTGCATGCAGAACTCAAAGTCTGTACGTTGCACAACATGAAGTCTGTACGTTGCGGCAGATGAAGTCTGTACGTTGCTGCAGATGAAGTCTATACGTTGGCTGCTTGCACAAAACAAAGTCTGTACGTTGCACAAGACAAAGTCTGTACGTTGGCTGCTAGCACAACTCCAAGTCTGTACGTTGGTTGATGGCTGCAACATAAGTCTATACATTGGCCGGCTACTTCACACGCAAAGTCTATACATTGCTTTAGGTTGTGTTCGTGCATCAAGCTACCAAGTCTATACATTAATGAAGCAAGTCTGTACAGGCTCATGCATGCTCAAGGTGTTAAGTCTGTACAGAGTTCATGCATGCACACAAAGTCCACACATCCATCAATAGCCAAGGTCAAATGCACAAAGAAGTATAGCCAAGAGAATCCAAGGTTAAAGACTCAGTTGATACCTTCTATACTATCAAGGGTGATGCCACAAACATGCACGGGCTGCTAATGGAGTTGAACGACGGAGCTGAAGTGGATAACGTACCGACCCGGGCAAGCCCGGGTTCTGCCCAGCTGGCGGTCGATCGCCCCAGCCAGCAGATGCCAGCTTCCACGAGTTTCAGCTACAGGTCGACCGCCAGCCAGTAGCGGTCGACCGAAAATCCCAGGGCTCACCAATCTATAGTATTTCTCAGTAGAGGTCGACCGTCACCTACCACAGGTGGACCGCCAGCCCTGAGCCAACCAATGTTGACTTTGTTTTCCACTTCAAAAAGGGCCATTCAACATGGATTTTTTTAATCCAAAAGTCACCTAATCACCCATGATTTGTGGATCTGGTCTGGGGCTTGTCTATAGACCATTCAAAGTCTATAAAACCAATACAAGAGGGTTAGAAAACCTAGTTGATGTAGTTGATGAAGTGAATCAAAGAGAGCTCAAAGGGGGGCCATTGTGAGGGTACTATAGCACCTGCGTAAATAGTACTTCGGGCTGGAGTTCTTCATCCTTCCAAGGTGATTCAAACTCAAATCTGAAGCCAAGCAACCTCCAAGCAAGCAAGAAGCATTCAAGGCTATCAAAGGTGATCAAAGCTACATCCATACACCACTTCATCAACTCAATGAGATTCAAGAAAAGATCAAAGCTACATCCATACACCTCTTCATCAACTCAAGAAGATTCAAGAAAAGATCAAGCTACATCCAATATCGTCTCCATCAACTCAAAGGGATCAAAGGAAAATCAAAGCTCTTCATCAAATCCTCAATAGATTCAAGATCCAACAATCTCAGACAAGATCTAGTTCATTCTAGCGTATCTTCATATCTTGTTTGAGCATTTTCATCTTGTTCTATTTTCATTTCATTCAATCTATTGAACCTGAAGATCGTCCCTACCGGTGGTTAGTAGGAAGGCAATCGGGAGTTCTCCGATCTACGGTGTAGCCGTCCCTGCCGGCTTTGTATGTAGGAAGATAGAAAGAGGGTTTTCTCTATTCTGTGGTTTGGGGCGTGTCCCCGGTCAAGCTGTGAGTCAGCAGGAAAGCCTCATTGGGTTTTGGTGAGGGGTGGACGTAAGTTGCGGGGTTGCAACCGAACCACCTTAAAAATCCCTGTGTTGTGGGTTGTTTATTGTGTGTGATTGCTCTATATCTTCTACCCCTATTCACAGGTTCGTGTGGTTCCATATTTGGTAATCTTGTTTACACACTCAAGCACTCAGATTTGCACCTTCGGTTTTATATACGGTTTAATTGAGCTTAGCACTTTAACTGCATCCCTTGGGCGGCCTGCTGCACCCTTGCACACAGGCGCCAAGGTGAAAGTATTGCTAAGTGCTTCCCTTTCTTAGACTCGCATGCACCTTAGTTGATCACCACTGCATTCACACGCATATGAACTTTGAGTGATCAACATAGTACACACACACGTACGGTTGTTGCAAGCTATTGAATGCTCTGTGCCACTCTACTTAATTCCGCTGTGCATTGTGTCTAAGTGATTCATTCACTTTATAGGAGTGGTTCATGCTTCCGATATCTCAAAGTTTTAAATAGGCCAAAGCTTTTGATAGGATCTATTCAACCCCCCCTTCTAGATCCGTTTACACCTCGCGGGACCCAACATTTGGAACCCTAAATTCACCGAAAAACCAATCGAAATCACAACCTATCTAGGAAGAACACTTAAAAACCTAGTCTTAACATGCTTTTAATCAAAAATGAAATTCTCTAAGCATGGTCTATAAAAATTGGGGCTTTCTATATCAAAAGAAAGCTTACTCCACGCTGATTCCAACCATATATGACATGCTATATGGGGATCAAGACTAATAACTCAAAATCATGATTTAGCTCAAAAGAATACATCATAAACCACATCTAGACATGGTCTTACTCAAATCAGAAAATCTCTATACATGATGCATAAAATTTAGAGTTTTCTACGCCAAATGAAAGCTAACATGCTGCTGATTACAACCATATATATGTTAATTAGAGTTTGGTCTGTTATAACCTACCTCAATCGAAGAGAGATTTAGAAGTTAGAACGAAGAATGCCCGTTTGACAGACCTTCACTATTTCCACGAGATCTCCCTCCACACCTAATAGAATTATTGGCTTTTACTACCAATGGAAATAGCTCTCTGAGAGGATCAAAATAGTATACTCATGTGCAGATTTTGGTCGAGGGTACCTACCTTAATCGAAAGAACAAAGAGGGCCAAAGAAAAACCCACGAACTCGGACACTCCTCCAATAAACGCGACAGATCTCTCTAGACCGGAATCCTCTACGAACACAACTGCTACCAAATGAAAATAAACACATGGGGCTTTCTTTTAATAGGTCATACTCATTTTGGATCCTTCCAGGAAGGGAGAAATCGTCCCTTGAAGTGGCGTGGTCAAACCGCTGCCGCCAAAGTTGACCTAGCCCATGCGCGACCAAATGCTCCCCATAAGCTCAAAATTTCGTGGCATTATGAGAGGAGAAATGATCCTCTCTATAATACCTTTCATGTGCTCCTAGAATCACCTCATTTGGTTGAGAAATGAGCTCGAATTTGATGTTTTAAGGTGGTGGTTACTATTGAGCACGAATTTGGTTAGGTAAGTGTGAAAATTTGACTAATCTCACTGATTCGGCCTAGTTAATGATTTTATTAGGCTTAGTCATAGAAGACAAAATTGTTAAACTCAATTGATTCTACAAGAATATGATTTTTATGGATTTTTATAAAATAGTCGAAATGTGACTTATTCTATTTATTAAAGAATTAATCTAATTAATTTTGAATTAATTCCCATAAGTTCAAATAATTTCTAAATAAATTCAAATAAATTTCTAATTAAATATCTAGAAGAATTTGGGGTATTACATACTCATCCTGTATAGATTCGATATGCATATGCTGCTGGGAAATGAGGCTAGAGGTGGACACTCCGGGATGGGGTCACTCTCAAAGGAGGGAAGGCGGCTCGAAGACTCACTAGGAATCACCGCTTGTCCCTTATGTGACTAGATCTGATATGTGGAGTAGAACCGATCACAATATGCCGACAAGTCTCATACTCGAAAGGGACTAACAACGCGAGCGTACAAAACTTACTCGACTCAACGTACGCACTGACACACATTGCACTTCGACAAACAAACCGGACGAAACAAAAACACACACAGACCCTTAACAAACCTAATGTTAGTCCGACCCGTACGTGTGTGACGGTGGACCAGGACACCCGAATATGTGCCATGCATACACTAGATGTACTCGATGGTTGACGAAATGGAGGACTCCTAGATACCCTAATATGTACCACTCATGCATTGGCGACCTATGGGATTTTGGTGGGGAATGGCTAGGAGATCCAAAACTTCCCTCGTCATTACCCCTAGAAGTAGGTATGGCTTGCCAACTAGACCGAGGGGTAGGGGTGGAATAGTGAACTCCTTGGAAGAAGTGGAGTAAATATGACAGCTCAGGAGGTTCACTAGTGAAGGGGTCAAAAGGGTCAAAGAAGGTATGACCCCATGAAGTGGGTTCCCCCATGACTCGATCCCAAGTTAAGAATTCATAATCACCGTCATACATTGTGATCGGTGGGACGACGGTCATGTTTAGAAAATAGGATTTCTCCCTTGGGCAAAAGGGAACGAAGTCGGACTCGATCGGCATCGAGAGGAATAGAAGAATCTCCGTGATGACACAACCCACGGTGCACACGGAGGTAATGGACCCTAAAGCTGGATGGGTGAAGCTAAGACTAGTGGGTTGGTCGAAGCTTCGGGCCAAGGAGTGTGTCAACTGCCATTGCGAGTCTAATCCCATAATAAGGTCATCTAAGGTATCAACATGGTGACTAGACCGGAATGTAATGTGGAAGGAGTTGACGGGCACCAATGGTAGGGTGGGGTCCATGGATGGGTAAGGAGGTGTGTGGACACTCAAAAAAATTTTGCGGAAAGCAAGCACATTCTAACTCCAGCCATTTTGAAGTGGATGAAGAAAAAGAAGAAGGTTAGAAATGAAAGAATAAATAATGGTGAAGAAACAAAAAAGAAGAGAAGAGAAAAAGAGAATAAAAAATATAATAATAATAAAAGTATATATATAATATATATAAGTAATATATATAATTATAAATAAATAAATAAATAAAAGGGGAGGGTCTCTCTCTCTCTCTCTCTCTCTCTCTCTCTCTCTCTCTCTCTCTCTCTCTCTCTCATTTTCTCCCTCACCGGTGCGGTCGCCACCCACCGCTGCACACTCCTGCGTGAAACCCCCCGGCACACCACCACCGGGCCACCTCCAGCGGCACACACCCACCGTACTGGGTGAGCCCACTCAGACCGTGCCGGATGACCCCTCTCTCCCATCGCCCTTCTCCCAACTCTATTCTCCACTTCCCCCGCGGCACACTTCCCCTCCACATCCCACGGCACACCACCCCACCGGATCACTCCCCTCAAAACCTCACGGTTAAGCCTTCCACGGCACACTCCCATGTCGTTCCCACCTCTACCGGCGGACCTTTTTTTTTGATATGCTTCCACCTCCTGAAATCACGGAGCAAAAATTGGCTGCACAGCACGATGAAATGTGGAAAGTTGCAAACGAGAATCAAAGACTTGCAGCTATTGACGTGGCCTTAAGAGCTTGCTGCAGCCCAAGTGAAGCTTCACATGCTGCAGACACAAATGTGTGTCATGGAGGCTGAGAAAGATCAAAAAAATGAAGGGCATGCACGATAAGATTGCAAAGATGGAAACTGGTGTACAGGCATCCAAGGCCAATAAAGCCAAATTGCAGCAGGCTCGTGCTGAAGCTTAAAACTTGGCTGCTGTCAGAGAGGAATTGATATTCAAAGTCCAGAATTTGACTCCGGATTTACGGAAAATCCATTTGGATGTCCAGCAAGTCCCACCAATGATGTCTAAGATAAATGCCCCTAGAAGATAATATCATGATTGTAGAGTTACATACGAGTACGAGAAGAAACTCTACTGTGACCACCTCGAATCACTTTAGGTGATGGAAAGGAATTATGTTTCCATGCCAAGGGAGGTATAAAAGCTGTGAAATGAATTTTCAAATTCCACTAATCCTGATAGAATGGGAGATGGGTAATATGGCTCCAATGTAGCATACCAGGAGAATGATGCATTTACGCAAAATGCTCCTGCACAACATCCTGTAGGCCAAAATACCTATGGGGATGGTTACAATGCTCCCCAGGGACGTGCCCCACCTTCTGGCGGTACAACTCCATATGGTGAAAAATGCTGGGAACGCTGCGCCAACCAGAATGATGTATGATGCACCCGATGATGCACTTCTTTGATCCGTTGATGTTCTCACCACGGTGATCCGGTGACACCGCCAAGCTGTTGAACCGGCACACCTGCAAGAGCCTTCAGCCTGGCACGCCTGCTGCTCGCTCCACCCAGCACACTATTTCGAGCCTTCAACGGCACACTATTTCCAACCTTCCAACGGCACACTTTTCTAGCTTTCCAACGGCACACTATTTCAAGCTTTCGGCGGCACATTATTTCAAGCCTTCAGCGGCACACCCCTGCAAGGGCCTTCAGCGGCACACCTTCAGGGTTCTTCAGCGGCACACTTGCGAAGGCCTTCAGCAGCACACCTGCGAGGCTCTCCAGCGGCACGCCTTCCTCAGCCCCCAGCGGCACAGCGTTCGGCCCATCCACACCGGTCAACGCTAGTAGCCCTCGGCGCGCAGCAAGAGCATGGCAGGCCCATGCCTGGACCTTGCTGGGCTATCCTCGCCCCACCTACTCCCATCCTCGGTAGTCGTCAGCCTGACTAGGGGTATAAGAACCCCTCGCTCCGATGAAAAAGGGTCACACACATAGGGAGACGGAGAAGACACAGAGGCCTACACGGACGAAGGGAGAAGAGAGAAGAGGAAGAAGGACAGCCCCGTCCGCCCAAGCTCGGCAAGCCCAGGGAGCTCCAAGGAAGAAAAGGCCAGAAAGAGAGAAAGAGAGTAAGAAAAGAGAGAGAGAGAGGTTCTATGTAGCGGGAGGTAGCAGGTGAAGAGAAGGGAGCCGTCGCCCCTGCTCGACCCCGGCTCTCTCCTCACCCTTTCTTTCTTTTTTTGTTTATCTTCTTGTTCCTCTTCTCATCCCTTTTATAGCTTGTTTCAGACATACTCTGTAACGCTTGACCCTTGGCCAGCCATGGTCATTTTCTATCATGAATAAAGGACGCCCCTCTGCTGGGTTTCCTATCATTCTCGTTGGGTTCTTCTTATGATATGTTTTGCCACTTGCTTCTCCCCTTTCTCTGGTGTTCTTGCTCCTTATGTTAATCTCCTTCCATGATGCCAGCATGCCCGGTCCAATGTATAACGTCTTGGTGTAGCGCCATCCAGAGGGGTCCTTTGATAGTGGCTTCCTGTATGGGCTTCTCCCCCTGTGTGTCTGACTCCAAAGCATGCCATTTAGCTCAGTAGAGTGCCCCCACCCGTAGAGAAGATGTGCCCCCCTTCAAGGCGGCCTGAGCCCCTGCTTCCTTAACATTCTTGATCTTCTTCCCCCCTGGTCAGTTAATGCACCCCTGGGCTTAGACCTAACCCATTGTGCCAACACCGTCCTCTCATTGGTAGGCCAACCCATACCCTCCACCGCTATAGCTTCAAGCCCCTTGTCCGTTGCATCCTTGGCCCTTCTAGTCCGATGCAGTCAATCCCCTGCTAGCACGGCACAGTCCCTCGTCCGTTTGCCGGTGCACTCCCTAATCGTCTCTGTCGGGCACACCCCTGGCCCTCCCAGTCCAGCACACTCTAGCCAACCCCATCCGGTACACCTTCAAGCTCGGCACGGCCTATCAGCCCCTCTAGCCAGTGCACCCTTTAACCATTCTAGCCCGGCACACTCCTCGAGCCCTCTTGCCCGGCACGGTTGCCATCTCCTCCTACCCAGTGCACTCCCAGTCTATCTTAGCCGGGTCTCCCGCTCGTTGATTTCTCTAAGGTTTTCCAAAGTTTCATCAAAGGTGTTGTCGCCCTTGGCACGCACCTCCAATTGTTGGGTTCTACCACTCCATGTGGGCGCGCTCTCTTTATCTCCCTTACCACTCGGGTCAAGGGGAGATGCTGCCGAATTTTCATTAGAAACGATAACGTGTTTAAAGATAAAAGGAAGCAACAAACAAATGAGACAATAATGTGCTAAAGGACAAAAGGAAATAATAAACTGATGAAATAAGCAACGATGAAACGCTTCGACTAAAGCCGAGGAACTACGGACAACGTGAAGAGAACCGGATCGAATGACACCTAAGTGACTTGAACACTCGTCCTACAGAGAAGAAAGAAGGGGAATGGCTTAGAATGAAGGAAGAGAAAACCCACACAGATCACATGAGACTAAAGAGGAAAAAGAAGGAAATGGCATAAGAAAATAAAAGAAGAGTGGGCCCCTCCTGGCCTTCCCCGACATACCTTTTGAAACCTTCGCCGACACGATCACCACCCAACTCCTTCCCCGGCACACTCGGCCAGGCCCTTCACCGGTACGCTCCCCATCCTCTACCCGGTACGCCCGCCAACTCCCTCCCCGGCACACTCTCTTGGCGCTTCTCCGGCACACCCTAACCTACCCGGTACACCCTCCAGCCCCCTCTCCGGCATGCTCTCCCTGTCTTCGCCGGTACGCCCCTCTTAACCCCCCAACGGCCCACTCTTCCTTCCAAAAAAATATGTAAAAATATATAATGATAATGATAATGATAATATTACTAAGAAAAGAAAATAACAAAAATCATGATAAATAAATAAACAAACCTGAACGCATAATAAATAAACAAAAAATGTGTTAAAAATAGATATATAATAATAATAATAATAATAAAAAATAAATAAATCATCAAGAACAAATCCATAAAGGGGAATAAACAACACGAGATTATATGGTAAAAATCTTAGATAAAAAAATGGTAAAAATCCATATCGCAGCCCCGTCTTCCCTCGTGACTCGGTGTTAAAGGAACAATAACGCTGCCCCGGCAGGCCGGGCCAGAGTCTCGGGAATTATCCTGACATGGCCACGGTCCGACCTCGCCCTCGGCCGACATTCCAATTAAACAAGATCCGTCTCCTGGCCCGGATTCTTCCCAAGCCACTAATGAAATTGCCGCGCTTTCAGCAAACATTTGAACGGTTTTATCTCGACTTCCATCGTGTTTCTACCTCGGACCCTAGCTCGTCCGAATATGAAAGGGTCCGCGAGTGACCGACATGGCCGATGGCTCGTATCCCGATGCAGGCTCTTGTGTGATTTATTCCTCCCCACTCTTGCACAATTAGTATTAATCCTTTTAGGCCGCAGGGCCCCTAATTTCAGAAATTAATCAAGGGTGTTCCCTAGTATGGGGGATGTAAATGACGTCGTGACCTTTATGGCGCGGCGGGATTCGGTCCCGACACGAACTACACAATCGTCTGATTAGTCAGATCGAGCATACAATAAATCGTCACTTTGTGACTGGCACGCCCACGCACCCAATAAACTCAATAAACGAATAACCAACTATTTAATAAAAAAGTGCGTCCACAAGTCTGGCACGCCCGGTGGGACCGATCCACCCTTCATCTCTTTGCCGAAATTAGGGGCCCTACGGCCCCCTTCTTGTAAGACTAATTGCGCTACTTTTGCAAATGCAGGAAAGTCACACTCTGACACAAGGATGGCGGCTACCTTCGGTTCCCAGCCTGTCGAGAGCCACGTCAGGGGTGGCTACCTCACCGTCCCCCTCAACTTCGGGAGCTTTCCTTTCGTGGTTGGCTTCCCCAACTTCCTTGGGGTGGCCTTCGTCAACATACTGGACGTGGAGGCATCCGACAAGCCCAAGACCAACACTCCCACCCAGGGGGCTACTAAAGCTGCTGCCGACCGAACCTCGGCCAGAAACAACAACACCGTCCCAACTGGGATGCTAAGCTGCAACGTGCACCACGTGCACCAGACTGCCGGCCCACCTCGGCAGGGATCGACGTCTCACCAGAGGTGGCTCCGAAGGAGCAATGCTGGCACGATCCTCGGGCGCCGGATCTCTAACTCCAGAAAACCCATGGCCGTCGGGAGCATCGGAGTCCACCTTGATGGACGGAGGTCTGAAGTAATTCCATACCGCATCGTACCAACCGTTCCAGTACGGAACTCCTTCCAATTGCTGGCCCAAGAGAAGCCGGACCGCTACGGGTCCAAATCAAATGGGAGGTTGGCCCCTAAGCCAATCAGTTTTAAAGAAACCTGGGTGCCCAGGCATCCTCAGGCCCCGGCTCTAGGAAGAGAAAGAGAAATAGAATAGAAGACCAAGGTTTTGACCTAAGCTTCCCGGAGGCTAACTCTCCAGCCCCGCATCCATCGGGTCAAGACTCACCTACATAACGAAGAACAAGGTGGGATGACCAGGCGAGGCTGCTTCACCTACAAAATTTTGGCACCAGTTAACGTGCCACGAGTTCTCGTTCACCTTGCTAAAGGGTGAAGTTATATTGTTCGGGCTGTCCGGGGGCACTCCCATAACCTCGATAGTACCACTTTGGGGATGCAGCAACCCCTAGAAGCTGCAAATGCTATGAGTAAAGGCCGGGGGCGACGGGCCACAATACTCACCTACAATAGGGCTGTGGTGGCCGGCCACTGCAGGTCCTTACCCGGGAATCATGATGACGCGGCACCAGTCCGTGCTGAAGAAATAGATGCAGGCCTGGTCACGATGGCTGTAAACGTGATCACGGCTAAAGGTGACAGTGGGAGAGCATCCACGCCGTCCGAAGAAATTCCAGCTGAAGAAAGAGGCGTCCCCCTCAACCCCTCCATGCATGACCCTGCAACGCTGAGGCTGCTGCAGGAATATCGACAAGAGATTGAACTACTGAAGAAGCAGCTAAATGAAAAGAATTCACAAGCGTCTACCGCCAAGCACCCCGAAGTCCCCTCTGAGACATAGGGAAACAATGGCCAAATCCTCGAGGCTTGGCCACAGGCGACTGCAGCTCAACCGGCGCCTAACTACACAGGGGGCACTTTCTCCCAGCAACAACACACTACCACTACGGTGCAACCCCCTGTGCTCTCATACCATGGGATTGCCGTTACACCTCAGGCAACGGTGGCGACATCACAAGTGTAGCAAGCCCACCTCCACCCAGGCCCGGTCGACCAGGTGATGGCGAGTAAAATGATGATAGATCGGATGATTGAAGAGAAGCTGGCCTATAGGGGCAACAAAGATTATGCCGCTTTTGATGTGTACAAGGTACCTTACCCTGTCCTTCATGCTGCTAAAAGGCTACCTCTCGGCGTCAGCAGGGCGCCGAAGTTTGACAAGTTTGACGGACAGGGTTCACCGAAAGAACACATAGCCTACTACATCAATGTAATGGGTGACTTGGTAGCAGATGAATCTTACCTGCTCAAGTTCTTTGGGTCTTCCCTCACAGGACTCGCTTTTGAGTGGTATTCGAATTTACCAGCTGGGTCCATTGACGATTGGCCAGATATGCAAAAGAAGTTTCGGGAATGATTTCACGTTGTCGAAAGAGAAATAACCATGGCCGAATTGTATACTTCCAAGCAGAAGAGTGACAAAACTGCTTTGGAATATATTAAAAGATGGCGGAATCTCAGCATGAGATGCAAGCGGCCGCTACACCAAGAAGACGCAATGCAAATCTGCAAATAAAATTTCAAGAGGAAGATACTTGAAAAGATGATTGGAGTTGAAATCGGGTCCTTTGACCGACTAAACAATGTGGTGGCAGAAATTGAGGCCTTCCTCTCCTCTGTCCCTACGGCTTTGAGCCAGAAGGCTGAATCAGCCGGTAAACGGCGCACGCCTGAAGGAGTTCATACAGTCGACTTCAGGGTGTTCGAGCAGCAAAGAAATAAAGATGAAGGGGTCGTCGCCAGCCCTCCTCCGGCTAAACTTGCCTAACAACAAGAAGGGCCTCCCTTGCGGGACAAAATGATGAAGCCTTACTCTTTTCCTAAGGAGAAGACCTGGCTCTTGTTTGAATGGGCCATGTAGCACCCCGTATAAAAAAATGATTAAAATTTTTTTATTAATAATATTTCCCAAATAAGAAAAAAAATATATTAGATAAACTCTATAGAAATCTTAAGTAAGAAGTTGGAACACGGATCTATCATATGTAAAGATTATTCACTTAATAAAGTGGCTTTCTAGTGTAGTTGGTTAAGTAACTTGCCTTTCAACCCAATGACTAAAGTTCAAATCCTACACTCCACCATTTATGTTTTTACCAAATAATTATATGTTATTATGTAAGAAGTGGGAACACGAAGTTATCATATGTAAAGATTATTCACTTAACATGTGTGGCTTTCTAGTTTAGTTGGTTACGTAATTTCCCTTTCAACCCAATGACCAGAGTTCAAATCCTAGCATCCACAATTTACTTTTTGTGCCAAATAATTATATACGATAGGCTAGCAATTAGACAAACCTACGTTGGCATCTGTCCTTTTCATACGTGAATAGTGCCATGAATAGTATCACTTTTTATTTAAAAAGAATTTTTTAAAAACAATGATATGTAAAAATAGAGAAAAATATAAGGATCTTATCCATGAAATTTCATTAACTAACTCCATCAACTTTTAAAGATAAAAATCATGAAAGTTAAGTGGGAAGTTTAAAATAAATAAACCACCCTCTCATAGGAGCTACAATCCACCAGACAACTTTTCGATTCCCTTATCCCCAACAGCCTGTACAAGCTGTAAAGTCCCATTATTTCAGATCTTGCCTCCCATTCGTTCATGACAGACCCTATAAACATACCCCTTTGCTACCCCCATTCTAGGCTAGCTAAGGTTGGGGCAAAACTTTGTAGGGAAGGGTTCTGCTACTACGATCTTCCAATAGGTAGGTGATCTCGAGCTTTAACCAAACCATAGCTAATCTAGGTTATATTAGCATATAAAATTAGTGATTAGTCTCATCTCCATGCGGTATTTAGTGGTTACACATCACGTTATAGTAGGTGTTCTCAACTTTTAACTAAACTAATAGCTAATCTAGGATGATTAGTCTAGGCATTTAGTCTTAGGCTCATTTCCATGCGATATTTAGTGTTTATAAAGTATGTGTTGGCTTAAATCTAGGATGATTAGTATGCCTTAGCTTCATACCTAAGATAATTAGCATGTATTAACTTTATACTCAGAATAATTAGCAAGTATTAGTCTCATATCTAAAATGATTAACATGTGTTGGCTTAAATCTAGGATGATTAGCATGCATTAGCTTCATACTTGAGATGATTAGCATGTATTAGCTTCATACCTAAGTCGATTAGCATGCATTAGTTTCATACTTGAGATGATTAGCATGTATTAGCTTCATACCTAAGTCGATTAGCATGCATTAGCTTCATACTTGAGATGATTAGTATGTATTAGCTTTATACCTAAGATAATTGGCATGTATTAGCCTTATACCCAGAATAATTAGCAAGTATTAGCAAGTATTAGTCTCATACCTAGAATAATTAGTATGTGTTAGCTTAAATCTAGGACGATTAGCATGTATTAGCTAATATCTATATTTGATATAGTTCATGCTTTAGTAAAGGGCCTGTCATTATGTCAATTTCTGTGAAACTAAAACCACCATGTTAAAGATGTTATATGAGAGAAACTAAAGCCTGAAAATAGTGAAAGAAGAAATTGTAGTCAAGAGGATGAAAAATGTGGAAAAAGACCAAGTTGAAAGAGGCCAAGTGGAAAAAGACCAAGTTGAAAGCACAATGAAATGATATTGAAAATAGGGGGTTCTAAGAAGGAAAATAATGAAAAATCTAGAGAGAATGAGAATATGTGAAAGAAGAGAAAGTCATAGATTGGAAGGTTAGGAAGAAGTTTTATGAAGAGTGCAGAGAGAGAAAATGAGAGGAAGAAGGTGAAAAATGTGAAAAAAATGAGATCTATAGGCGTAGGTGAACAGTTACTGAGTAAAAAATAGAACCGTAGAAAATTAATTATAACTTAAAAACTAAGAAGAATTGAAGGATGTGGTAGAAGAAGAAAATCTATATCTACAAGAGAAGAAGAACTTTTGTGAAGAACTCAGAGTGAAAGGAGGACTGGAAGGGCATGAAAACTGGGGAACAAAAGAAAGTATCGACCCTGCCTGTTGGCAGAGTCGACCCTGCCTGTTGACAGGGTCGACGCTGCCTGTTCACTGCGTTGACGCAGTGAACGGCAGAGTCGACCCTGCCTATCGACGCTGCTTGTTCACTGCGTTGACGCAGTGAACGGCAGAGTCGACCCTGCCTGTTGACAGGGTTGACGCAGTACTGTTCACTGCGTTGACGCGATGAACTGATGAGTTGACGCGATGAACTGATGAGTCGACCCTGTGAACTGGAAATGAACTGATGAGTCGACCCTGCCTGTTGACAGGGTTGACGCAGTACTGTTCACCGCGTTGACGCGATGAACTGATGAGTTGACGCGATGAACTGATGAGTCGACCCTGTGAACTGGAAATGAACTGATGAGTCGACCCTGCCTGTTGACAGGGTTGATGCTGTACTGTTCACCGCGTTGACGCAATGAACTGATGAGTTGACGCGATGAACTGATGAGTCGACCCTGTGAACTGGAAATGAACTGATGAGTCGACCCTGCCTATTGACAGGGTTGACGCAGTACTGTTCACTGCGTTGACGCGATGAACTGATGAGTTGACACGATGAACTGATGAGTCGACCCTGTGAACTGGAAATGAACTGATGAGTCGACCCTGCCTGTTGACAGGGTTGACGTAGTACTGTTCACCGAGTTGACGCGATGAACTGATGAGTTGACGCGATGAACTGATGAGTTGACGCGATGAACTATTGAGTCGACACAGCTAGCTCATTACGTTAACACGATCATTAGGCTTTCACTTTTGCCATCTCCATTGATAGATGGCAGCCGGAGAGGGGATATTTAACTCCTGACAGGGTCCTCTAAACCCTGTATAATTCCTAGAAAGGGCATCCCACAATAAGGGTGTCGTTTCTAAAATTGTCAGGTGGCCCATAAGGCACCTCTCTTATCTAGTTTTTCCGTGTATCAAACGTTACTGGTTTCCACTCCTAGTTCATCCCTACACATTAATGCGCCATTGGATTCCATTCCATAATTCTACCTTATATATCATACTGGTCAAACTTTGAAATTCCACATTGGCTATAAATGAGAGTGGATGTCGACATACATGATTAATGCTGTGCATATAGGGCCCGGTCTGGTCCTGGGGGGAGTACCCGAAGGTACTTGTGCCCATGGGAGTTTATTGACCACGGTGTTTGGCATTGTACCGAAGTATTTACTTGCTAGGCTTTAGACATTCCACTCATTCTCGTGATATTACTTTATTGATTTGACTTGAGACCCGCAGAAGGGTAAAGTTTTGCTTGAATGAAATTGATAAATAGCCAATTCCAGTTTTACATGTTTGAATTTATATTACTTTCTATTACTTACTTGACATGAGTTCTTACTCTCTTGGAAAGATTTCGTTAATTCCAGTTATTACTTGCTTGAATCTCTTCTATTACTGCATTGAAGTTGGAATCCTTATACTCTCACTTGTTATTCCTTCACTGCTCTTGTCGATTTTTACAATCCTTGATATCTACTCATCTACATGCATAGTTTTACTGACATTAATTGAACTTGTAAACCACTTAAAGCCTGTTAAATCTTGAGATGTAATTCCTACTGAGCTTTATGCTCATTCAGTGTCAATTAATATTTTTCAGGTTGTCTCGAGGATAGCTAGCAAGCATGGGCAAGAGTGTTGGAGTGTACCAAGATGACATAGTAGACCCTGTTTCTCAGTATATAATTAAGAGTTATTTTATTCTTGTAATTTGCTTGAGAGTTAGTGTTGTCCTTGAAATTTTGGAAGAGTTGTAAAAATTAAAATTTTATAGTGGAGATTTTTATATCAAGTGATGTAATTAGAATTTCTAGTCTTGATTGAGTGAGGGGTTTTCTCCCCTGTCGTGCCTCGATATTCCGCGTCGGGACGTGACAGGCCACCAGATACAATAAGGTCACCCTGATAGAGCCGAAAAGGCTAGGTGATCTTAGAAGAAAAGACGACCCCCATTTTTGCCCATATCATCGAATGCTTGGGCACTCCATTGAAGACTGTTATGTGTTTAAAGACATTGTCGAAGGTATGATCAAGAGAGGGGAGCTCCAGATGGGCGAATCCAGAGTGGATTCTCCATGCCCTCACGAGCTTCCCGACTTTAAAAGGGTTGTCAACATGGTGTCCATACATCAGCAGTTGCAAGACGACCCGGTGTGGGGGCATATGCCAGCCGCCAAGGGGAAGAAGAAGGAAAAGTCAAAAGACAGAAAGGGAGGCGTTGCCCTCTCTTGAAATACATTATCGACCGGCACGAGCCGCACGACTGAAGAAGTAGAAGATGAAGAGATATGCTTCATGCCGACCCAGGTGACTCAACCTGAAGCTTCCAGCTCCCGCTATGCCAATCAGCCCCGAAAGGAGTGGGGGCACTCTTTGCTGCCTCATGAAGAAGTATGCCATCATACTCCCTCACGCACGGGCGTGGGGGCAAGAATATCAAGCTCTCAAAGATTGAACGTGTCTGATCACGGATCCAGAGGAATGATGGTCTTGCCTGAATTTGAGGCGGGGGGCAGCATCTCTAGCTCCTGCCAACTTGAGCCCACTCTTATAATGGAGTTACGTCAGGAGCTCGAAATAATGAAGAGAAAAATGGGAGAGATGGGCTAAAACCCACCCAACCCGCACCTGGATCCGACAGCTCCGGCGGCAGTGAATAAGCCAAGTGAGAGGCGAATAGCCGAAACGAAGCCGGCTGAGGGAGAATTTACCGAGGCAAAATTATATGAGACCAGGCAAAAAGACGATGGGTCCGCCCCAGGCTATATAAGAAGAGTGGGAGACCCCCATGAAAGATGCAGGAGCCCTCCGAATTGTGAAGACATCATTTGGAGATGTGAGAGAAATCTGAAAGATGAAATCCTTCAAAGGGTGATGGGCATCAAAGTCAGAACCTTTGAACAACTAAGTGAGCTGGTGTTGACACCTTGAAAATGAGCAAGGGCTAAAACAGAATTGAAGAGAAGATCAGACCAACAGTGAAAGATCAATGATGAAGTTCATCAACCATCTACCCGGTCGAAGCCTTTTTCCCGGCCAAGCTGATGTCCGATGCCATTGTCAGTCAGACGACGGCACTGATGAAATAGCAGTCACCTGGATGAAGTCTTTTCAGGCTAAAGCTGATGTCCGATCTTGTCACCATTCAGGTGACGATACCGATGAGATGATGTCCGACTTTGTCATCATTCAGATGGCAATGCCGATGGAACCCCAGTCTACTGACTGATGAAAATCTATGAATGATCTCAATAGAAACTGTGTCACCAGTGGAGGGCCTTCTCGGGTTCTGATATATTTGAAGGACCAATGAAGGCCGAGGTGTATGTGAGGTCTAAAAAGCCCTAAATGGGCCTATAAAAGTGGCGTCGGGATCCCCTTGTCGAAGCCCAAAAGCGGCGCCGAGAAGCCGGAGTCCCACGTGCCGGGAAGTCTGCCTACGATTGAGGCGCGCCGGGACAGGCCTACCGATAGGATACCAAGGAGGGATATAAAACCCCCTCATTCGAAGAAAAAAAGGAGGACACACGGAGGACGGCGGAGAAGTAGAATAGATAGCCACAAAAGGAGAAGAGAGTAGAGCCTGCAATCTGATCCGAGAGAGGAAGAAGCAGAAGGGCCAAAGAAGAAAAGAGTTCGAAGCCTGATCGGAGGTGGGCAACGGGGAGGGAGAGGAGTCAATGCTCCGCCCTCCCCTCCCCATTTTCTGTAGTTCATTCTTCCAATTCCGATTGCTTCTACTTCTTCCCCCTTTTGATGTACGCTGTGATATCACAGTCGGTTTTACTCCGCTAGGGCAAGGCATAGTCTCCCTGTACCTTCTTTTATGTATTGTCTCTGATGTGTGAATGTAATAGTGATATTCGAATGAATGAACACTACAAGCTGCAGTTGATGCCTGCTGTCTATTTCTCCGAAACCCTATTGCTATCTCCCCATGTTTTTCTATCTCTTTTTAGACTCAGTAGCATGCTATCCCCCTCCCCAGTTCGATTGATCGCCTGCTTATTTGCCTAGTTCTGGAACGCTGCTCGTGCTTACTTCCGAGCCAGGGACATACTATCCCTTGGCCTCTGAAGCAAAGCATAGATGTATAGCAACCGCTACTCGGTTTTAGATGTTATATTCATGCTCATCGGCTCTACTGAAGTCATCCCCGGGGCCAGAGACAGCCATCTCTTGGCCCCCAGATGATGAAGAGTATATCAAAATCATCGTCAGGGATTATTATGGACGCTGGTGACAGAGATACCCTAAACCATGTTTCCCCCAAATCACTCTCCGCTTCTGGCCTTCCCTTTGAAACCCAAGCCAAAACCAGTTGCCGTCTGATGAATTGATCTCTTTTGACTTCTCAAGGCCCGTCTATCTTGGCCTGAATCACTAGGAAAGCCCCCTGATTCATCAACAAACCCAAAAACAGGGTACCGTAAAACTCTGTTTCTCATCCCGGCGCCCTCACCCATCTCGGCCCCGTACATAGTGAAAGGGGTGAATAGTTCTCGGCGCAAGGCTTCTGGCGCCGAGAACCCCACCCCTGGCCTTCTTACCTTCGCGCCGGGATCCTTTTCATCTTGGCCGCACCGGGAACCCCCTCTGGCTGCTTTGCCATCGCGCCGAGAGGCCCATCCTCTGGCTTTCTTCCCTGCGCGCCGGGAACCCCCTTTGAGAAATTCTTCCTCGCGCCGGGAAGCCAGCGCCGTGAACTCCCTGGCTTTCTCTTCATCACGCCGGGAACCTGGGCTCCTTGCCCTTGCGCCGACAACCTCCCTTGGCCATTTGGCCCTTGCGCCGAGAGCCTATTTCCTGGGCGCGCCGGGAACCCCTCCCGTTCCTTGCTGTGGCACCGGGAACCTCTAGGCCAAGTCCAAGGTTCGCCGAGAGCCTACTCCCCCACCCATCAAGCCTCCGATACCTCTATCAAACCCGTTTAGGGATGTCCAGGGGTTACCATAGCTGTCCCGGGGATAAAATTAGAGGGAGGCAGACTCCCTTATGTTCCACTGATCTGCGCCGGATTTATGAGCAACCCCTTTAGCTAAGGTGAGCTCTGCCACTGCATGAGTGTCACTGGCTCCTATAACGGAAGAGTCAAACATTGCCCCAGGGCATACATGTGCAATGTGGGAGGTTCGCTCCCTCCTTTTCTCGGCTTTCATCCCGGCACTCCGTGGGTGATAGCCTATTCTCCCCTGGGCATAATCCAAATTATGGGGAAGTGCTGCCGAAATGTCGATCGATGTTTTAACCCCGATAAGTCCCGGGAGGTGCACATCACACGCCCCTCGTCCGGCTCAATCTTCCGGGGAATACGAATGCTGCGAGACCCTTGGCTGGATGAGAAATATGAAAGGGGACATCTCCCCGATGATGGTCCGGACCCCGTCCCGTCGCTGCGTGGATGGTGTCCTATTCCTACCCGACACGACCTACATAAGAGGTGGTCATGTCGGTGTAGTAATCTGCTGTGCACTAAATTATCTTCCCAGAATAACAAGAGCTTCAATATCACACACTGTTATTTTTCTTTTATTACCGCCCCGAGTGGCCTCCTATTTTGGCGTTTAATCAAGGGTTGTCCTTCTTAGGAAGGGCGTAATTAACGTCATAGCCTTTATGGTATGGCGGACTTTTGGTCCTGACTCGGACTTCACAATCGACTGACCAAGTCAAGTCGAGCGCACAATGAAATCGTCACACATGTGACTGGCACGCCTAACAAACCAATAAAATAAATCAATAATAAAATAATAAACCAATAAAAATAATGAGCGAGGTAAATCCCGCGTCCACAAGTCTGGCACGCCCGGTGGGACCGAGTCTCCCTTAATCTCTACGCCAAAATAGGAGGCCCAGCGGGCCCCCCCTCAAATTTTTGATTTTGTGTGCTTTCTCTATTTTCAGGAAGCTACGATGATGGCTGGAATCATGTCTGTATGCTTTGGTCAACAAGCGGTCGATGTGCATGTTCGAGAAGGCTACCTGGCGGTACCTCTTTCGTTCGGATCGATGCCGCCTACTGTCGGGATGCCCAACTGCCTGGGCCTCATCTTCACTGACTTGCTCTAGATTGACAACCAGGAGCAAAAGACTGTTGTCGAGACATTGCCGCAAGCTACCAGCCCCAAGATGAGCCAGGTGATGCAGGATACTCCTGAGGTCGTGTCCTGCTTCGTCCATCACGAGGCGAAAAGGGGCACATCCTCTGCTGCTGGAAGAAGGAAGAGATCCGACAGGAGAGCCCGATCCACTGCTGCGGGTCGTCGGATATCCAACTCAGGAAAGACAATGCTGATTGGAGATGTCCTGGTAAACCTCAGTGGTTGCCCAAGGGCGGTCAAGCCGGACGTGATCGTCCCGATGGTGCCTACTACCAACAGGTTCCGAGTACTAGCTACCAGGAGGGCCGACATGAAAGAGGAGGATAGAAAGCCACTGGCACCAAAGCCGCCCAAGTTCAGGCAGATCTGGCGCCCGAAGAAAATCCAGAGCTGGGTCCCAGCTCAAGAGGAAGAGAACATTGCTGATACCACTGTTGCCCGCTTCAGGGCAGGAAGCAGAAAAGGAGAAGGAAAAGACATAAGAAATGCTGTTGTTGTTCACCCCAAGGCTCGGGGTAGGAGAGATGAGAAAGAGAATGAAGGAAGAAATCTGACTACTATTCGCCCCAGGATGAGGGGCAGAAGATATGAGCAGAAGGAAGACCTCACTGTCACACACCCCATGGCTGGGGGCAGAAGATGGGAAAGGAAGAATTATGCTGCTGCTGCCAACCACTGCCAGGATGGGAGTAGAAGGTTCAGGGAGGAAGAGGAAATGAGAATAAGCGAACCAGTCACTGCTGCCACTCTAAGAAGACCAAGAGCCTGTGCCAGACAGGCCGATATATTCAGATACTCCAAAGCCGAGCATTTGAATGCTCAGGTGGCAAGACTGGCTTATCAGCAGAAAGGCCAGGAAAGATTGATGCTCCAACCAGAGCCACGAAGGCACAATCAAGAGGAGATTAAACAAGTGGCTCAAGACTACTTTCACTACCTGGGGAACTCCGCCCTCGGGCGGCAAAGATTATCCCGTGCCTTGGGCACCATGGATGAAGAAGAAGAAGAAACCCTTCAAGAAGTGATGCTCGGAGTCTCCTCCTCCGATTCCAATGACTATGAAGAAGGCCACAGAGCCGGGTATGGGAAAGAAGACTTGCACAGGGAAGGAGCTAGAGAAAGAATATCAGTCTTTGATCGGCTCAAATGCCCCGATCAGGTGAGAAGAAAAGTCCACAGGCAGAGGGAAAAGATGCAGATCTTTGCCTGCAATATGGCTGGGCTTGTCAAAGGGCAGGATATGTTACCGACACAGCCAGATGAACTGCTCAGACTGGCAACCAGACCAGGTCCCGTCACAAGGAGAAATCAGGCGGCCAAAGAAAAAATAAAGACTGATGATGAAGTCCGCAAGATCACCACTATGACAGTTAATATGGTGACAGCCGAAGATGAAGATAATCCCTTCGTCGATGATGCTGAAGGGACTTCAGAAGATCTACAGATCCCGTCAACCCTGGATCCCATGATCCAGATGATGTTTAGAAGATATCAACAAGAGATCAATGCTCTCAGAAGACAGCTAAATGAGAGGCATGAAGCTACACCGGTCTCCAAGCAAGCCGAGCCTGTGGGGCAGACTGCCAGCTCAACAGAAATGGCTATCCCAGCTAATCCTCTCCCGGCTGATAAGGGCAAAGCACCAAGCCAACCCATTCTGCAGTAGATGGTAGCTCAGCCCTATGTATCTCAGACGCAGCCTGCCGCGTCAGCCTTGCGCGCAACTGTGATGACAACTCCATATAGTCAGCAACAAGCTCACTTCTTCCCGGAAAACATAGATCCAGCCATAGCCCAGAAGCTGATGATTGAAAAGATTATGGAGATGAAGCTGTCTGAAAAGACTGGTGATGATGCTAGTACCTATGATGTGTACAGAGTACCGTATCCTCCCCAGTATGCTGCTAAGAGACTACCGCCAGGCGTCAGTAAGCCGCCGAAGTCTGAGAAATTTAATGGCCAGGGCTCTCCCAGGGAGCACATAGCTTACTATACCACAGTTATGGGTGACTTGGCAGCTGATGAAGCTTATCTACTTAAGTTCTTCGGCTCATCCCTCACCGGGATAGCCTTTGAATGGTATTCAAGCCTGCCGGCTGGATCAATGGTCGATTGGCCTGATATGCAAAGAAAGTTCCGCGATAGATTTCACGTCACGGAAAGAGAAATTACAATAGCAGAACTATATGCAACCAGGCAAAAGCGAGATGAAACAGCACTGGACTACATCAAAAGGTGGAGGAACTTAGCTATGAGATGCAGAAGACCTCCTCATCAAGAAGATGCAGTGCAAATATGTAAGCAGAGCCTCAGGAGAGAGGTACTGGAAAAGTTGATTGGTGCAGATGTCAGAACATTTGACCGGCTGAACAATATAGTGGCGGAGGTTGAGACGTTCCTGTCCAAGCGTCCAATGGCCAATGCTCCAACTGTGCCGAAAGGGAAATCTAATGATCGACGACCATCGCACTCTGAGGCTAACACCGTCGATTTCAGAACCTTCGAACAACAGAAAGGGAAGAAGGGGGCGGATGCAGCTCCCCCGCCAGTAGACACAGCTGAAAGAAAAGATAAGGTCTCTCTGAGAAACAAAATGAGAAAGCCCTACTCTTTTCCGAAAGATAAGACAGCCGCACTATTCAACTGGGCATACAAGTTCAACAAGGTAACATTGCCTGAGCCAAAGAGACCCGAGGGCACGGCAAAGAAAGGTGATCCACTGTTCTGTCCATATCACCATGCGCTAGGGCACGCAATTGAAGATTGCTACGTCTTCAAAGATATTACGGAAGGCATGGCCAAAAAGGGGGAGCTACAGCTGGGAGATTACCAAGTGGAGCCACCCCGTCCACATGAGCCTCCGGCCTTAAGAATGGCCGCCAATATGATTTCAGTCTACCAGCAGCTGCCTAAGGAGGCCGTTGAAGAATGTACCAGGCATACTTATGAAGCTTGCTTCCTCACCCCACTGAAGGATCAGGAAGGATGGCAGATGAAACCCATAAAGAACAGAAAGAAGACTCCCGCAGCCAATACCAATGGAGCAGTTATCTGCGGTGTCACACCAAGACCTGAACCGCCTCCAGTAAAGCCAGTATGGCGCACAGCTGAGACAGGGCAAATCATCCGGATCCCCACTCATAACCGGAGAAGACAAGTCCCCCTACCTGCACATAAGGAAGTAAGTCCTGCAGCCAGGCGTTTACAGCAGTATATTAATGGGCTCGATGAATATGAACAGAAAAAGCCCGGGCACCTGCTGGTGAAAGACTATATACTCTGGGAACAGCTCGAAGAATTGAAAATTAAAGAGCAGTCAGAGGCAGAACAAGAAAAAGCTGAGACTGAACCCTTCTGGGGGCAGGGGCCAATAAAGCCAAATTCCCAGAAAAAGAAGAGATGGCCCAAGTCCAAGAAGGGAAAGAGGGTCGTGACAGTACAATGTAACACCCTGTCGGCACTCTTTACCTCGCCCGGGGAGAATGATGAGGATGAAACATCAAATGCCCCGCTAGAAGCCAACCATGCCGAGGCCTCAACCTCAGCACATGCAACACACTCCGGAAGAAGGTGGGGGCGCCCACCACCAGCTAATCATAACATTATGTTCAGAGGGGAACAGCCATACGAGATTCCCGAACCGGAGGTACGAGGTGTCCAGGTTCCTCCCCCTGCCAGCTTGTACCAATAAAAGAAGAAAGGAGGTCAAACTCCAACATTTCTGGAATTTCTGTCCAGTCTGGAAAATGAGCAATCAACACAGGTTGGGCCAGATGAAGGCAAGAGACCTCAGCAGCCGGCATTGGTTGCCTGCAAACAGAATGAGAAAGAGGAGGATAACCCTCCAACAACGCCAGGGGCCATTGTTACAGAAGAAGCCTCCCAAGAAATCAGTCCAGAGGATGAAACCAGCACTGGGAAGCAGAGGCCACGGGCACCACATGAACCTCCAAAACCCCGATGGGCGGAAGAAATGAGACTGTCTAATGTCAGGGTGGGCAGCCGGATCATGAAAATGCTAAAGAAGCTCCCTACCAGGTTCTCCATCTGGGAGATTCTCTCTCTGAGAGAAGAAGCTCGCCAAGCGATTGTTGATGCCCTACAGTCACCGGCACAGTATGAGGCACTCTTGGCAGAAGTGAATTCTGGGCCGTCAATCACATTCACAGAGGATGACATGCTGATTCCGAATTCCTGCCATAACAGACCGCTGTATATGAGGGGCTCCCTGAACTGTCAGCCACTGAGCAAAATACTGATAGATCCCGGGGCTACCGTGAACATTCTCCCATACCGCATCTACCAAAAATATTACTTTGATCTGCAGCTTACCAAGGTCAGAGACATGAAAATTGCGGGATTCAACCAGAAATGTGAGACGCCCCTTGGGGTGGCTGATTTTAACCTCACATTGGGGGATCTCACTACCGTGGTACGATTCTATGTAATCGACTCCAACACCACATATAAGGCCCTACTGGGGAGACCGTGGCTGCATGAATATCAGATAGTGCCGTCTACGCTACATCAGTGCATTAAATACTACCATGAAGGAAAAGAAGAGAGGGTGTTTTCGGATCTACATCCCTTCGAAGTATTCGAGTGTAATATGCTCGATGCATCCTACTACACCGAGGTGTCACAAAATTGTGAAGAGAAAGAGGCTGTGGTCAGCCAGAAAAAGCCGGCGACGAAGGCAAGAAACTGGTCTCCACCGCCACCAAAGGGCTATATTAAAAAGCATGAGGTATCTCACATCTCTTATGCTGGTGACTTTGCTCGGATCACCCCTCCTAGCATTCACCCGGATGATATCGATGAAGAAATGAAAGAAAAGTACACACAGGTGGAGGTTCCGCAGGGTTGAGTCAAGCCCATCGCCAGCCTAGAGTACCAGACGGTGCTACCACTGAAGACTATGGAAATCCCTCGCTTCTGCGAGCCTCCTACCATATTCTACACCGGGGAGTCAGTCGAGGAAGATGATCAAGACTGCATGGTCCCTGAAGAAGCTGCAAACCGGATGGTGCCGATTATAGGCTTGGATTATACTACCCAACGGGTTTCGCAGATGTTCTCTAAGATGCAAATGCCGTCATTGCAGCCTGCTGCCCAAAAGAAGGCGTTCAAGGAGCTATGGGATCCGCCTCGGGATAATAAAGAACTGAGGAAGATCACTCAGCACCCGGGATTGGGTTATACCCTTCAAGAATACTATGAAGCTGAGGTGGACGTCATCTCTGTCTCCTACCAGCATGAAGACCCTCCCGAGGTGGGATATGACAAGTACCCCTCGGAAGATGAAGAAATCATTTATCAATCCATAATGAACAATGAAACCCCAGACAGTCAGCCGGAGACGAGGACGTCTGATGAAGCAAAGAAAGATTGGTGCTGGGAAGACCTACCTTGCAAAGAGGATCTGTTCCATGCTGAAGCAAAGTTTGATACGGGAACCCTGGATGAAGACCAAATAGCCAAAGAGCTGAGGGAATGCCTGGAGTTTGAGCGCATCCTAGAAGAAGTCCGGGCTCTATAGAATGATGATCTCTCAAGGGAGCCTGCATCAGAAGAACCTCTAGGGGCGGAAGACTCCATTTTTGAGTTCCCTTCTGAACCAGTCCCGTCCTCGGGGCAGACTGAACAGAATCCAACAATACTGGCCGTATATGATGAGCCAGCACCCGCTGATGACCGGTATGATGAAACAGAGGATCATGAAACCGAAGAAGATTATATCCCGGGAGGCTTCATTGACTTGCAAGAAGCCCCGCCCGAGGTCGAAGATGGAGGTCAGGCCACCGTCGATGAGCTTGTGGAAATAAATCTGGGGACCGCAGATGAGCCAAGGCCGACATTCCTCAGTGCACTGCTGGAGCCAGCTGCCAGGGAACAGTATATATAGTTCTTGAAAGAATTCCGAGACTACTTTGCATGGACATATGATGAAATGCCGGGACTGAGTTCTGATGTGGCACAGCACCGATTGGCAATAAACCCAGAGGCTAGCCCTGTAAAATTGCCTTCCAGGAGAATGCGCCCTGAATTAATAAATCAGATTAACAAAGAGGTTGACAAGCTGATTGATGTAGGCTTTGTTGAAGAAAATCAGTATACTACATGGTTAGCCAACATAGTGCCTGTAAAAAAGAAAAATGGGCAGATCAGAATATGTGTTGATTTCCGGGACCTTAATAAGGCCTGCCCGAAAGATGATTTCCCAGTGCCAATCACTGAAGTGATGATCGATGCGACTACTGGTCATGAAGCCCTATCATTTATAGATGGGTCATCCGGATACAACCAAATCTGGATTGCTGAGGAGGACAGAGTGCACACTGCATTCCGTACCACGAAGGGGATATTCCACTATAAAAGGATGCCGTTTGGTCTGAAGAATGCCGGCGCTACCTACCAAAGAGCTATGACCAAGATCTTTGATGATTTGCTCTTCAAGAAAGTAGAGTGCTACATTGATGATTTGGTAGTAAAAACTAAAAGAAGAGAAGACCATTTGCAAGACCTGAGGGTAGTATTCCAGAGGCTGCGCAAATATGAACTCAAGATGAATCCCATGAAATGTGCCTTCGGCGTGTCCAGTGGAAAATTCCTTGGGTTTATTGTCCGGCATAGGGGCATTGAAATCGACCCATCCAAGATTAAGGCTATCCAGGAGCTCCCTCCACCAAGGAATCTGCCCGAGCTGAGATCTCTGCAAGGGCGTCTGGCCAATATCCGACGATTTATATCAAATCTGTCGGGAAGATGCCACCCCTTTTACAAGCTCATGATGAAAGATGTGTCGTTCCTCTGGGATGATGGATGTTAGGAAGCCTTTGATAAGCTGAAAGAATATCTCAAGACCCCTCCGGTGCTGGGGGCACCAATTAAGGGCAGGCCCTTGATACTGTATATCGCGGCCACATACTGTTCCCTGGGGGCAATGCTGGCACAGATAAATGAAGAAGGCAAAGAGCAAGCCATGTACTACCTGAGTAGGAGGCTGATTAGAACTAAAGAAAGCTACAGCTACATAGAAAAGACCTGCTTGGCACTAGTCTTTGCTGTCAAGAAGCTCCGACACTATATGTTGTCACATGAAGTCAGATTGATATCTACAGCAGATCCGCTCAAATACATATTGACTTAGCCAGTACTGAAGGGCTGGTTGGGCAAATGGGCAGTGATCCTGATGGAATTCGATATTACCTATACACCCCAGAGGGTGATAAAAGGACAGGCCGTGGCTGATTTCTTCGCAGAGCATCCTGTGCCGAAAAATGATATGCTAGGGACTGAGTTACCTGATGATGAGACACTCGAAGCCTGCCAGGCTCAGGCAGTTATGTGGCAACTATTCTTTGATGGAGCATCTAGAACAGAGACAGACTCCGATGGAAAGACCAAAATACGGGCTGGAGCCGGTATTGTGTTGAAATCACCAGAAGGGGAGGTCGTGCATACTTCCTGTTCTATAAACAAGCCCTGCACCAATAATGAGGCCGAGTATGAAGCTCTGATAATCGGGCTATATATCAGCCTCAACATGGGTATCCAAATGCTTCAAGTATTCGGGGATTCAATGTTGATAATAAAACAGATCCAAGGGGAGTTCGAAGTGCGGAAGCCAGAATTGAATCCTTACCACCATAAAGCTGTGCGCCTCATGGTGAAATTCAACCATATTGAGCTCAAGCATGTGGGCCGTGGACACAATGCCCAGGCTGATGCACTGGCGAAGCTGGCCAGCTCACTAGCAGTCCCACCAAATAAGACACTGAACATTATCGTTATGAACCGGCGGCAAGTCCCCAGTATGCTAGAAGGGTGCCCCGAAGAAGACGAAGTTTCCACCATCAGCACGGAACAAGCGTCTGATTGGAGGCAGCACTTGCTGCTGTGGTTTCTACACCAACAGCTGCCGCAGAAAAGAGAAGAAAAGATGAAACTCCTAAGAATCAAATATTCTTATGAACTCAGGAATGGAATTTTGTTCCGAATAATGGCAGATGCACGCAAGAAGATTCTACTCCGCTGTCTGTCCACTGAGGAAGCCTGGCAAGCGATGAAAGAAACACATGCTGGGACAGCAGGTGCCCACCAGGCTGGTCCCAAGATGAAGATAGAAATCAAGAAGCTGGGCTACTATTGGCCCACTATGTTTGAAGACTACTGTAAATTTGCAAAAGCATGCCAGAAATGCCAGGAGCATGCTACTGTGTGATGTGACACAACCTAGGACTTAAACAAACAAGCACAATCGTAATCAAACAGACCGATGTCGGCGACCGCTCACCCGATGCTCACCAAGACCGGGGGTAACTTGGCAATGCCAAGTGGAGGTTGTGTGGGCTGGGCCCTTGCTGGTAGAGGGCCAGCAAGGCCTAAGTTGATTCCTAAGGGTAATGGCAGCCCAATTCAAGGGAGCCGACGTCGTGCCGAGGGCACGGGTTCCACTCTTCCCACGGTGATCACTCAAGACAACGGGACTTGAGGATCAAGCTCTCACTCTCACGGCCAGCGGAACTAAGAACTAATATTGAAAGACAAGCAATAAAGGGAGTGAGGTTTGAGCACTTACTCGACCGGTTTGAAGAAACCGGTCCCGCTCGGAGACGAGGGCGAGCGGGGAGGTGAGTGGATCCCCACACGCCGCGGCGGTGTAGCTTGACCTGCTCAATCCAATTACAACACTACTCCTCTCGCAGGAGGGGGACCTTGGGGTGGGGGTTAATGGATATTACAGCCAAAACTACCTCCATGCAGGGAGGGGCCTTCAGCCGGCCAAGTGGGGAGGGGAATTGGAGAAAGGAACACCGAAGACGGGAGGTTGCCGATTCTGCCTGGTTCTGTGGGTGCTGACAGGTGACTGAAGAGTTGACTGCTGCAGCTGCTACCGAATTTTTTTGGGGGCGAAACCACCTGGGAAATCTTCGTAGGAGGCAGGGGAAGTCTTCCAAATTTTGTTAATTTCTTCTGTCGTCGATGCCGGTCTGGGTGGAGGCCCGAACAGGGAAGCAGACTCTCAGACTGGCAGCTCCTGATTTCCAATAGCAGATTGCAGAGGATGTCCCGACAGCTCCCGAACTCGGAATCAAGCACCGTTGGAGTCGTTGGAACCGTGGACGAGCCCTCTTCACCAAAAAACTGACAGGGAAGCCAAACGATGCCGGAGAAGGCCAGGGGACTATGAACACTGCTGACAGGTCGGTGCAGACTGTGGGTAGCAGAACTATGTAGCTGAGGGAGAAAATAGATAACTCCTGCTACAGGATGCCGAATGGAGTTCCTCTTCTTGATTCTAAAATTAGACAGGGAGAGAAAGAACTTTGCAGAAGAGCTCTTGAGCTGATTCTTCCGAGGTTTGTCGTGGTGAAGCTTCTACTCCGGTTCTGGTACTCATCAGGGGCAGCTCTGCGCAGTTGTGGGAGAACGGAGCTCTCGGGCAGCACACAGCTCGGATGAAGATGAAACCACCGCCGTTGCGAAGAAGACCGGTAGACGCTTCCGTGGATATCTCTTGGTCCTTCAGATTCGCTGGGATGTGGTCGGGGTCGCCTCTGCAATCTGCTACTCTTCTGCTGCCTGCGAACTGAAAACTGGAGGTTGAAGATGATGGGGGGAAATGGGGTATATGGGAGGGGAAATGGAGGTGGATGAGTGTGGGGAGAACCCTGGCTGTGAGGGGGTCTAGGAGGGGGTGTTCCAAGGTGTGGGGGGGGGGGGGAAGAATAGGGTCTGGAAGGGGGTCTAACAGGTGGTGGGAGGAGGAGCTACGAATTTGGGCATGGAGGGAGAAGGGGGAAGGTGAGGGGGGCACAAGTAGGTGGAGGGAATGTGAGTTTGAATTTCCTTTAATGTGGGGTGATCAATGGTGGTCTTGGGGATGGGAAGAGGTGCCTTGGGAAGGTGGAGGGCTGCTTGGGGAAGGGGATGGGTAGTTGGGGGTTGGAGGGTGGGGTGTGGATTGGTGGAGGGTCTATTGGGACTAGGGGGAAGTAATGATGGCTTGTGGGAAGTTGTAGAGGAGTTAATGGAGGTAGGTGGGAGGGTGGAGGTGGTTGGGAGGGGAGGAGAGAGAAAAATTTTGAAATTGGGTGTGGAGGAGAGAGAAAGGAGAGTGAAAGAGAGAAATTAAGAGAGGGATGGGTGGGGAATCTCTCCCCTAGGGTCTCTCACCCAAATAATGGAATCTCTCCACTAGATAAGAAGTTTGAACTCTCAAAATGGCAAGTTTTTCATTCATTGATTCATTGATTCAAATGGAGGAAATGGGGTTCTATATATAGGCAACCCACATTTCTACAAAAGACCTTGACTCTTAACACAATGATAAATAACCAAGGGAAGGGGGGGTGCCCTTGGGCCAAGCCCAATGAATTGGGCCCATAAACTAATCTATCAACATAATGACACTTAACCTAGGTAAATGACTCATTAACCTAGGTACAAGACTCAAATAAAAGGAAAATTACATAATTATGACTCAAAGAAAATATGAAAGTTACATGAATTGACTTAGAAAAATATGACGGATGTAATGGAACCATGCTGGCGGGCAACTGGGGCTTTGAAAATATATGGGGCGAGAGATGCCCCCATCATAATCCCGGGGTGCGGAGAACTCGACTCCGTCGAGTAAGAGTCCTTCCCTCCTCGGAGGGTGTAGAAGTGGTATCGCCCACAAGTCTTCTGAACGAGACCGATCCATCCACTTGCCGAGATAGCGCTCGTATACCTTGCTCCTGGTGGTAGTGGCTTGTTCATCCAATATTCGTTCAATGCGCTCACGCTGGGCTCTCTTAGCTAGTGGACTCTCCTCACGGGTGGGTGCTCTCTCAAAGGAGGGAATAGGCTCAATATCCTCACTAGGTACCACTGTGGGTCCCTTATATGGCACTAGGTTGGCTACATTGAATGTAGGACTCACTCCATACTCCTCGGGGAGATCTAACTCACAGGCATTAGCGCCAATGCCCCTCAGGACCTGGAAGGGACCAGCCCCACGTAGCCTCAATTTGGAGATGACTCCCGGGGAGAGCCTCTCCTTCCTCACCATCACAAAGTCACCCACGTGGAATTCTTGGTGACGCCGAAGGGAGTCAGCCTGCCTCTTATAGATCTCATTTTCCTTGCTTATGTTCTTGCAAAGGCTTTCATGTAATTTTGTGAATGTTGACATTCTAGGGGTGATGGGTGGACCTGGGCAACCAAAAGTAGAACAATCATGCTTTGACGCCAGGAAGACTTTGATGGAATGGGGAGGACCGGGGCATCCATAGGTGATCCAGTCATGCATGGGGGTGACAAATGCTGGGGGACCCGGACATCCATGAATACTCCTATCATGCCTACGACTCATGATGAGTGAAGGTGGACCACTACATCCGAATTTGGACCACTCATGCTTTCTACTTGACATGTGGGTGATATGAACGAATGGACCCAACATAGTGTTCATGCCAAGCGGTGTGGTAAGGCTAGACACATGCATGTTTTTCCTAAAGGTGACTTTCATGTGTATAGGTGTGGGACATCCCTTTAACTGCCATTGGAAAGGATCGAATGGATCTAAGAAGGTGGTCATCATGGGTTGGGGCACAACCTTATTATTTAGGGGTATGTGGCCCAAGGTCATGGCTCCCAAGGTGTAACCCGGGTCTAGGATGGGGTGAATTAGGTCTAACATGGTGGGTTGGGATAGGGAATGGTGGGTGGTGGATAAGGTGGTTGGATCACATGGGGAACTAGACTCCCATAGGAAGGGATCAAAGGGGTCATGGAAAGGTCTTCCTAGAGGGAGGCACTCTATGTCTTCAAGGTTCCCAAATTGTGAGTCATCTTCCTCTAAGGTAATTGGGCCAAGGATTCTAGTTGGTTGACTGATCAAAGTATTTGGGATCTCAATGGTAGGGGAGTGGATCGAGATGAGTTCTTCTACCATAGGGAGAAGGAAAAGGAGGTCGCTAGTGTAGCAACCAATGGTATAGACCGAGGTGATTGACCCGATGCATAGGTGTAGGAGGCCAAGGCTCCTAGGTTGTTTGGCCATAGGGGTCAACATGCTAGTGAACTCAATTTGCCATGCTAAGCCTCTAAGAAAATCCTCTAAGGTCTCTACTTGATAAGATGCTTGGATTGTGATGTGATAAGAGGAGATGGGCACTATGGGATGGTTTTCCTTCATGGGTGGGAAATCGTGGGCCGTGATCTCTCTTATTGGGCTCTTCTTTAGCCAACTAACAAGGGTTTCCCCTGATATGAGATTGACTCCAACTAAAGATGGTGATGTAAGGTGAAGACCCTCGTGTGTTGTTTCTTCTTCAATTTGGGCTTGGGTTTCCTCCAAGGTGGAGAGTGGGTTTGGAGTGTTCACCACTATGGGGTGGGGTATCGGTTCTTCTTCCAAGGAGGTGAGAGGGGCTTTTGAGGGTGTGGTGATGATTGGGGCATGGTGTATCCGGGGTGGTAGGTAGTGGGAAACTTGGGTTAGGATAGGTGAGGGTAGTAGTGGAGGCTTTGGTGGGAGTTGGATTGGGGTAAGGGAGAGGAAGATGGGTGGGTTGAAGGGGTTTGGGTTGATTTGTTTTGGGAGGAGTGTCCCTTTTGGGGGGTGATGGAGAGGTAGTGGTGGGGGTTACCATGGGCTTAGGTGGAGAGTTGGCCATGGGGCCCAATTGGGTATGGGGACCTATGGTTGTGGTGTGGACTTGGAGGTGGGGTGTAAATGTAGTGGTTGGGGTGGGAGAGATGGGAAGTGGTAGGGAATGGGTGATTGGGGTCTTGGATTGACCGGGTGGGGATGAAGGAGTTGAAGTGCTCCTTGGGCTTTTGTGATTTGAGTAGGAGGGAGAGGGTTGGAGAGTGTAGGTTTTCCTAAGCTCGACCTTCATCTTATCCCAAGTGCTAATGGGGCCTCCCTGCGGATCCTTCTTAAACCTTCCACAACTAACCAATGAGTTTTAGCTTGTTTGGAGAGGTGTGCCTTGGCTAGTCTCATTCTCCTTTCTTCGTTTAAGGGGCAACTTTTAAAGAATTGGTCTAGGGAAATCTCCCAATCAAGGTAAAGGCTTGGGCTGTTGGATCCATCAAAGGCGGGGGTTTTGATTTTCAAGTGTTCTAAAAATATGGTTTCTAGATTTCCCCAAAGGTCACTCTCATTCACTCTTGGTGCACGGCTATTTCCTTCAAGTCGGTCGAGTCGAGTCATGATATCTTCAAGCCGATTAAGGACATTAGGTAGGGCTTCTATGATAGAGGTGTTGCTACCCACTTTGTTGGTAATGGAGCTTCCATGAGGATTTGGGCTTCTTGGGAAAGTTGATGGGGATGGATATGACGGGTATGAAGTGGTCATTCTAGTGGACATGGGAGATGCAACCGAGGACTCTAAATGCATAAACATGCCCTAGGACCAACTTGTGGAGAGACAAGTTGTGAACTTGCTCTGATACCAATTGATGTGACACAACCTAGGACTTAAACAAACAAGCACAATAGCAATCAAACGGACCGATGTCGGCGACCGCTCACCCGATGCTCACCAAGACCCGGGGTAACTTGGCAATGCCAAGTGGAGGTTGTGTGGGCTGGGCCCTTGCTGGTAGAGGGCCAGCAAGGCCTAAGTTGATTCCCAAGGGTAATGGCAGCCCAATTGAAGGGAGCCGACGTCGTGCCGAGGGCACGGGTTCCACTCTTCCCACGGTGATCACTCAAGATAACGGGACTTGAGGATCAAGCTCTCACTCTCACGGCCAGCGGAACTAAGAACTAATATTGAAAGACAAGCACTAAAGGGAGTGAGGTTTGAGCACTTACTCGACCGGTTTGAAGAAACCGGTCCCGCTCGGAGACGAGGGCGAGCGGGGAGGCGAGTGGATCCCCACACGCCGCGGCGGTGTAGCTTGACCTGCTCAATCCAATTACAACACTACTCCTCTCGCAGGAGGGGGACCTTGGGGTGGGGGTTAATGGATATTACAGCCAAAACTACCTCCACGCAGGGAGGGGCCTTCAGCCGGCCAAGCGGGGAGGGGAATTGGAGAAAGGAACACTGAAGACGGGAGGTTGCCGATTCTGCCCGGTTCTGTGGGTGCTGATAGGTGACTGAAGAGTTGACTGCTGCAGCTGCTACCGAATTTTTTTGGGGGCGAAACCACCTGGGAAATCTTCGTAGGAGGCAGGGAAAGTTTTCCAAATTTTGTTAATTTCTTCTGTCGTCGATGCCGGTCTGGGTGGAGGCCCGAACAGGGAGGAAGACTCTCGAACTGGCAACTCCTGATTTCCAATAGCAGGTTGCAGAGGATGTCCCGACAGCTCCCGAACTCGGAATCAAGCACTGTTGGAGTCGTTGGAACCGTGGACGAGCCCTCTTCGCCAAAAAACATACGGGGAAGCCAAACGATGCCAGAGAAGGCCAGGGGACTATGAACACTGCTGATAGGTCGGTGCAGACTGTGGGTAGCAGAACTACGTAGCTGAGGGAGAAAATGGATAACTCCTGCTACAGGATGCCGAATGGAGTTCCGCTTCTTGATTCTGAAATTAGACAGGGAGAGGAAGAACTTTTCAGAAGAGCTCTTGAGCGGATTCTTTCGAGGTTCGTCGTGGTGAAGCTTCTACTCCGGTTCTGGTACTCAGCAGGGGCAGCTCTGCGCAGTTGTGGGAGAACAGAGCTCCCGGGCAGCACACAGCTCGGATGAAGATGAAATCACCGCCGTTGCGAAGAAGACCGGTAGACGCTTCCGTGGATATCTCTTGGTCCTTCAGATTTGCTGGGATGTTGTCAGGGTCGCCTCTGCAATCTGCTACTCTTCTGCTGCCTGTGAACTGAAAACTGGAGGTTGAAGATGATGGGGGGAAATGGGGTATATGGGAGGGGAAATGGAGGTGGATGAGTGTGGGGAGAACCCTGGCTGTGAGGGGGTCTAGGAGGGGGTGTTCCAAGGTATGGGGGGGGGGAAGAATAGGGTCTGGAAGGGGGTCTAACATGTGGTGGGAGGAGGAGCTACGAATTTGGGCATGGAGGGAGAAGGGGGAAGGTGAGGGGGGCACAAGTAGGTGGAGGGAATGTGAGTTTGAATTTTGATGCGGGACGAGACACGGACACGACAACGCGATCGCCCCTTAACGAGGGAAGCGTCGGACGTGTGCGGTTGAGAAATCGGCAGTGAGCTAGGGTGGTCGGCTCTCACTTGTGCCCGGATCGGGTCACGGGACGGTAACGCTCTCTCTCGCAGCAGCGGTGATATAAATAGAAAGCGAGCTAATTACCCTATCGTGCTCTCTAACAGCGGCATAAACAAGCATATATGAAATTAAGCAAAATGCCAAGTAAGGGAGCGAATGCGATACCTCCACGCACTCGGCGTGGGGAAGACGGACCCGGCCGAAAACTCGTACTCCCGGGAAACTTAACACACAATGATTATAGCAATGGGAACATGCCCACTCCACGCAGGGAGGTAAAGGGCTATACAAATGGGCCCGGGAGGACCGAATTCGGGTTGACGGGCAGCTTCGTGTGTTGATTCGGCTACACGCGTGTTCACGACCGTGGGGCCCACGTGCTGTCCGGAGGGGCCGTGTGGGACCCGATGGTACCGCTATAGTGGAGACACTTGGAGAAGCACTCCCCGGGCTGTCGGCACGCTGGTTCGCCGGCCGGAGGCCGGGCGGCTCCGTTCGGCACCGGTCAGAAAAACCGATCAGAAATCTGCCGGTTCTGTATTTCAGCGCGCGCTCCGGCGAGAACGGACGCTGCGATCAGCTCCGGTGTCGGAATGCGACGAGATCAGAGCCGTTGGAAAGCTGCTTCGAAGTACTACAATGTAGTGGCATTCAGAAAAATTCACCAGATTTTTACTTTGTGTTGGAGAATTTTATATGCTGATGTTGTACAGTAACCGAAGACTCATATCTGCAGAGGACTTTCCTGTTGATTACCTTTGACCGTGAAGTAGACGTCCGAATTTGAAGATGTGTTCTTCAGGAAGGTTATAGGAAATCGAACAAGGAAACCAGGACTATTTTTGGATTTAGATTTAGAGGTGGTGGTGATTTGTTCTGATTTTGGAAGTGGAGGGTGGTCGGATCTGGGATCTGACTAAAAACACTGTATCACAGGAAGAACATGAATTTCTAAAAATAGATAGAGGGCTGATAAAAAATTAAGAAAATTTGTGGAGGTAGGGGGTGATGGACAGAACTCTCATGAAAATTCGGAGGGTTTGAAAAAATCAAAAAAGATGGCCGGAGGTAGGAAATACAGGGCTACTGTCACTGTAGATAGAGACAGGACAGATCTGGGAATGATTAAAGACAGAAAATGTAAAAATAACAAACGATGGATTTTGGACCTGGAATTTTTTGTGGAGGAGCGGCTGTAAGGTAGGAACACACCATAAACATTTCAATCCACGAAGATGCCGTGATTGATAGCAGGAATTTCTGGAAGAGACCTCTATCCAGCAAGACAGAACACCGAGAACGGTTTCGCGGCGGCTCGAAGGCGGCACGAACGGCGGCGGCGGCGGCACAGATGATCACCGGAGATAGAGGGGAGGGGATAGAAGATAGAAATCACTCTAGAACTGGAGGTTGGAGGAGATAAACCAGAGGGAGAGAGGAGGGGCTCAAGAACACTCTTGATTTTCTAACAATTTTCTCTTCATTTCTTCATTAATCTCTAATGACACTATACATAGGCTTATATAGAAAATGGCAAGGGGTGGGGGGCTGGGAATTTCGTGGGAAATAAGTCATTTTCTTCCCCCATGTGGTCAAAACTCAAAAAAAATAAATTACATATGAATGAAGCACTCCTTTGACTAGGTAGGTAAGGTAGGTGGCCAACCTTTGAAATTTTAACCCCTTTGTCTCCCATGTGGTCAATTAACATTCAAACCTTCTAGATAGCCACCTAGGATGGTTGACCAGCCCCACATGAATGAGGTGGACCAATGGGGAAGGGGAGGGGGCCATCTAACTGGACCTACTAGACATTTGCACAATAACCCACACAATCCTAGGGAATGACACATTGGCTTACAAAGCCTTACAATTGTACATACACTTTCCCAAGGATATAAAAGTAAATAAAAGGACTCAAATGTAAAAATAAAAGTTAATGCTCGGCGTCGATTCCCATCAAATTTCCTTTAATGTGGGGTGATCAATGGTGGTCTTGGGGATGGGAAGAGGTGCCTTGGGAAGGTGGAGGGCTACTTGGGGAAGGGGATGGGTAGTTGGGGGTTGGAGGGTGGGGTGTGGATTGGTGGAGGGTCTATTGGGACTTGGGGGAAGTAATGATGGCTTGTGGGAAGTTGTAGAGGGGTTAATGGAGGTAGGTGGGAGGGTGGAGGTGGTTGGGAGGGGAGGAGAGAGAAAATTTTTGAAATTGGGTGTGGAGGAGAGAGAAAGGAGAGTGAAAGAGAGAAATTAAGAGAGGGATGGGTGGGGAATCTCTCCCCTAGGGTCTCTCACCCAAATAATGGAATCTCTCCACTAGATAAGAAGTTTGAACTCTCAAAATGGCAAGTTTTTCATTCATTGATTCAAATGGAGGAATTGGGGTTCTATATATAGGCAACCCACATTTCTACAAAAGACCTTGACTCTTAACACAATGACAAATAACCAAGGGAAGGGGGGGTGCCCTTGGGCCAAGCCCAATGAATTGGGCCCATAAACTAATATATCAACATAATGACACTTAACCTAGGTAAATGACTCATTAACCTAGGTACAAGACTCAAATAAAAGGAAAATTACATAATTATGACTCAAAGAAAATATGAAAGTTACATGAATTGACTTAGAAAAATGTGACGGATGTAATGGAACCATGCTGGCGGGCAACCGGGGCTTTGAAAATATATGGGGCGAGAGATGCCCCCATCACTGTGCCTAGAAGGCCTCCTACGACTCTGCACCCTACAGTTCCCAGTTGGCCGTTTGCACAATGGGGAACTGATGTAGTCGGGCCACTGCCGACTTCCTCGGCCGGACATAAGTACATATTGGCCATAACAGATTACTTCTCCCGATGGGCGGAGGCTGTAGCATTAAGAGAAGTGACTGGTGAACTGGTCGCCAGATTCATCAAGCAGAACATTATCTTCCGGTTCGGGATCTCCAGCCGAATAATATCCGACAATGGAAGTCATTTCAGAAATCAGAAGGTCTATCGGCTTGCTGAGAAGTATAAGATCGAATGGAGGACCTCCACTCCTTACAATCCACAGGCAAACAGATTGGCAGAAGCTTTTAACAAGACTCTCTGCACCTTGCTGGCCAAGGTCGTCAGTTCTAATAAGAAGGACTGGGAAGAGAAAATGTATGAAGCTCTGTGGGCATACCGCACTGTCTTCAAGACACCTACAAGGTGCTCGCCATACTCGCTGGTATACGGCTCAGAGGCAGTGGTTCCGCTAGAGCTGGAAGTTCCGTCACTCAGAGTGGCAGTCCAATATGGCCTAGCCCGTGGCGAACAGACCAATGCAGAAAGAAGACTAGAAGAACTGGCTGAATTAGAAGGGAAGCGCCTCCGAGCTCAGAAGAGTATCCAAATGTATCAGGCCCGCATGGCCACTGCATTCAACAAACTCGTAAAAGATGAGAATTCAAGAAAGGCGACCTCGTCATGGTCAAGAAAAAAGAAGTCATGGCGTCCAACCCAAAAGGAAAGCTGAATGCTAATTGGGAAGGTCCTTATGTGATACAGAGGGTCTACGAAGGAGGGGCCTACGTGGTCGTTAACCATCGAGGGGAAATCCAATCCTCGCCACTCAACGGAAGACATCTAAAACTATATCATACAGCACAACCAACATTCCCCGAGTAATCGGGCAAAATCTACCCTTTCTTGGTCTAGCGGCACCCCGCCCTAGCCGAGCTACACCCTTTTCTTGGTCTAGCGGCACTCCGCCCTAACCGAGCTACCCTTTGCCCTAGCCAAGCTACACCCTTTTCCCGGTCTAGCGGCACTCCGCCCTAGCCGAGCTACCCTTTCCTTGGTCTAACGGTACTCCGCCCTAACCGAGCTACCCTTTCCTTGGTCTAGCGGCACTCCGCCCTAGCCGAGCTACCCATCTCTTGGTCTAGCGGCACTCCGCCCTAACCGAGCTACCATTTCCTTGGTCTAGTGGCACTCCGCCCTAGTCGAGCTACCCTTTTCTTGGTCTAGCGGCACTCCGCCCTAATCGAGCTACCCTTTTCTTGGTCTAGCGGCACACCGCCCTAACCGAGCTACCCTTTCCTTGGTCTAGCGACACTCCGCCCTAACCGAGCTACCCTTTTCTTGGTCTAGCGGCACTCCGTCCTAACCGAGCTACCCTTTTTCTTGGTCTAGCGGCACTCCGCCCTAACCGAGCTACCCTTTCCTTGGTCTAGCGGCACTCCGCCCTAGCCGAGCTACCCTTTTCTTGGTCTAGCGGCACTCTGCCCTAACCGAGCTACCCTTTTCTTGGTCTAGCGGCACTCCGCCCTAACCGAGCTACCCTTTCCTTGGTCTAGCGGCACTTCGCCCTAGCCAGGCTACCCTTTCTTGGTCTAGCGGCACCCCGCCCTAGCCGAGCTACCCATCTCTTGGTCTAGCGGCACTCCGCCCTAACCGAGCTACCCTTTCCTTGGTCTAGCAGCACTCCGCCCTAGCTAGGCTACCCTTTCTTGGTCTAGCGGCACCCCGCCCTAGCCGAGCTACCCATCTCTTGGTCTAGCGGCACTTCGCCCTAACCAAGCCACCCCTTATCCTGATCTAATGGCATTCCGACCTGTCACCCTCTAAAAAAAAAGAGAGAGGAAGAGAGAATAGAAGATAACAAAATAGGGGCTAAAAATAGAGGTGCCCCGCCAGACTTGTTCAGGCGTTCTGAGCAAGGGCAAAAATGGCTAAAACCCAGCTGTGGTGAAAACCCGAAAGGGCACTACAGGCAAAATCGGGTACCCTGCCATGTGAAAACCCGAAAGGGTGCGTGGGTAAAAGCAAGAGGGGGCTGGCTCCGGCGAAAACCCGAAAGGGCGCTTGGGTCGGTAATGTGGTGATTCCAAAGAAAGCCTCACCTCCCACTATAAAACTCCTCGTCGATCGACCGGCGCTGATGCGGGACGGGACCACGGACACGACAAGCTCGTGACTGTCCCTTAACGAGGGAAGCGTTGGACGTGCGCGGTTGAGAAACCGGCAATGAGCTAGGGTGATCGGCTCTCTCGTGTGCCCGGATCGGGTCACAGGACGGTCTCGCACTCTCTCGCAGCAGCGGTGAATGATAATATAGTGCGCTAACGGACCTAAAGCATGCTCTATAGCAGCGGCATAAACAAGTATATATGAAAATAAGCAAATGCCAAGTAAGGGAGCGAAGCGATACCTCCACGCGCTCGGCGTGGGGAAGACGGACCCGGCCGAAAACTCGTACTCCCGGGAAACTTAACACACAATAATTACAGCAATGGGAACATGCCCACTCCACGCAGGGAGGTAAAGGGCTATACAAATGGGCCCGGGAGGACCGAATTCGGGTTGACGGGCAGCTTCGGGTGTTGATTCGGCTACACGCGTGTTCACGACCGTGGGGCCCACGTGCTGTCCGGAGGGGCCGTGTGGGACCCGGTGGTACCGCTGTAGTGGAGACACTTGGAGAAGCGCTCCCCGGGCTGGCGGCACGCTGGTTCGCCGGCCGGAGGCCGGGCGGCTCCGTTCGGCACCGGTCGGAAAAACCGATCGGAAATCTGCCGGTTCTGTATTTCAGCGCGCGCTCCGGCGAGAACGGACGCTGCGATCAGCACCGGTGTCGGAATGCGACGAGATCAGAGCCGTTGGAAAGCTGCTTCGAAGTACTACAATCTAGTGGCCTTCAGAAAAATTCACCAGATTTGTACTTTGTGTTGGCGAATTTTATATGCTGCTGTTGTACAGTAACCGAAGACTCAGATCTGCAGACAACTTTCCTGTTGATTGCCTTTGACCGTGAAGTAGATGTCCGAATTTGAAGATATGTTCTTCAGCAAGGTTGTAGGAAATCGAACAAGGAAACCAGGACTATTTTTGGATCTGGATTTGGAGGTGGTGGTGATTTGTTCTGATTTTGGAAGTGGAGGGTGGTCGGATCTGGGATCTGACTAAAAACACTGTACCAGAGGAAGAACACGAATTTCTAAAAATATATAGAAGGCTGATAAAAAATTAAGAAAATTTGTGGAGGTAGGGGGTGATGGACAGAACTCCCAGTAAAATTGGGAGGGTTTGGATAAATCAAAAAGATGGTCGGAGGGGAAGAACTCAGAGGTTCTGTCACTGTAGATAGAAACCTGGCAGATCTGGGATGACAGATTGGACGAAAATGTAAAAATACTAAACGAGGAATTATGGCGTGAAAATTTAGGTGGATCTTGGATGCAAGGGATGAAAACACCATAAAAAATTCAGATCAATCCAAGCTCGTGGCTGAGACAGACAATTCGTGGAAGCTGCTGTGGTCGGATGAAGATAGAACTGCAGAGGCGGCTCGATGGCGGCACGAACGGCGGCGGCGGCGGCACAGACGATCACCGGAGGTTGAGAGGAGATGATAGAAGGTAGAATCACTCTAGAACTTGAGGTTGGAGGAGAGGAACCAGAGGGAGAGGGGCTGGGGGCGCAATATGCTCCTTGCTTACACACAAAAATTCTGATTTTTCATTGAATTTCACATGAAAATACAAGCTTATATATGGTTTACATCAAATGCAATGTGGACCCTTGGATCTAGGGAAGGGGAATCAAGGGCTAGGATTGCATGCCACAAACACAAAAAAAAGAATATAATATGCAAGGGGGGGTGCGCCCTATTGACCAAGGGGTAGAAGTTGAATGGGTGGTTGAATGGTAGGTGGCCTACCTTGGACAAAATGGGCCACTTGTCTACCCATGTGGCATATGACTAGTCCAACCTTCTAGATGTCCACCTAGGATGGTTGACTAGCCCCACAAGATGACATGGACCAATGGGAAAGGGCTGAGGGCCCCCTTGCTGGTCCTACTGACAAATTACAAAGAAACCCAAACAATCCGTGGGAATGACGCATTGGCTTACAAAGCCGTACAATTGCGTACATACTTTCCCAAGGATATAAACACAAACTAAAAGGACATAAATGCAAAAGAAAAAGTACATGCTCGGCGTCGATTCCCATCAACTCTCCCCGGGTGGGAGGAACTCGACCCCGTCGAGTAGGGGTATGGATGCTCGAGTACTCCGGCGGATCCGTCACCGTGCCAAGTAACGCGGGTACGCTCCACTCCAAGTGATCGTCACCTGCTCATTCCATATATACTCGATATGCGCGGACTGCTATGGGCCGAAGGTGGACACTCCGGGTGGGGCACTCTCAAAAGGAAGGAAACAGCTCGAAGACTCACTAGGAATCACCGCTGAGTCCCTATAGGTGACTGATCCGGGTATAGATGTAGAATCGACCCCATACTCATCAAGTGAGTCCACTCGCCTCTTACTCATAAGAGACCGACAACGAGCTTGCACAAGACTCATGCAGACTTACCATGCAATACACACAACAATCGACTCGAAACACACCACACAAACAAACCACACAAGAAAACACACTGACTCATGCACGACTCGAGACTAAGGTGGTAGCATCGAGCCCACTAGGTGGCGGCATCCTGGGCGGCAGGAGAGCTGTCCCACTCTTCCCCCCCAAGGCATAGTACTCATCGGCTAGTGCCTCATCGGCCACGTAATTGACACACTCAAGCTCGGGAGGTGCAGACTCTCCAATACCTATGGCTAGGGTGGCGCGAGCGGGGCACTCGCTGGCAATGTGGCCATACCCGTGACAGTGGAAACACTGCACTCTCGACCGACTACTCTCTCCTATAAAAGGGGCCTTACCTTTATCATCCCGTCGGGTAGGGGGTGTAGGCAGCAATGGGGGAGATGTAGGTGCCTTGGACAATAGTGGAGGGGGTGCCGGTGCCAGAGGACGGGCTATAGGAGCCGGGGGACGGGCAACGGGTGCCGGTGGTTGGGGTGGAAATAGATCCCGGGGTGGAGGAGGGCGAGGTCTAGGAGCGAAGTGCTCCTGACGGGCGGGCTCCTGAGGACGAGCCATGGGTCCCCTCGGGTATGAACCTAAGGAGCCACGGGAATCACTACGGGGAGGAGCGGGGCTCCACCGGGGAATAGACTCGAACTCACCCTCGAATTGCTCCATTTCGAGAGCAACTTGGTATGCATCCTCTAACTTGTCCACCTTGTGGCAGAGAAGCTTATACCGTAGGTGCGGGCGTAGACCACGCCGAAACTGAGAGACGGTAAGGGAATCCTCCTCCGTGGCATCACATCGCAAGTAGTATTCATCAAACTCGGCGATGTAATCCGAGACAGACCGGTCTCCTTGGGTGAGGCTTTGCCACCTCTCTATAAGACGCTGGCGGTAGGAGGTAGGGAGGTACTTCTTCCTAAGCTTCTCCCTCATCTCGGTCCACGTATCGATCGGAGGTTCATGACGATGAAACAATAGATTCTCCATGTTCCTCCAATATGTTTGGGCTTGGCCCAAAAGTTTCATCCTGGCAAACTTGACCTTCCTTTGGTCCGACATCTCGAACCACTCAAAATATCGATCCATGCCAGCCTCCCAATCAAGATAGACCTTTGGGTCTAAGGACCCGTCAAAGGTGGGAGGGTCGGCCCGAACGGTCCGAAGGGCCCGTTCATCCATATCTTGGTCGTGGGTACGCCGTATAGGACGACGATCACGACCATATCCCCGATGCTCATTCTCGGACTCATAGTCATGCACTTCGGGGACTTCGTGCCTCCTATTAGCTACCCCGTGACCCCTTGGAGTCGCGGGTCGCTGACCCAGCTCCGGTTGACCTTGTGTAGGTGGGACGGGTGCTTGGACTGGAGCAATCGGATGTGTCTCGGCTGGTCCTTTCTCTAGTGCGGTGACTCTCCCGATCAATCCCTGAACGGACTGACTTGACCCGGCGGCCCTATCCTCTACGGCTTTCATCCTCTCTTCTAGGCGGGTGCCTAGACCGTTCACTCGGGTACTCACTCCTTCCATCCTATCCATTCGGGTACTTAAATCACCCATTTGCGTGTCAAACCCATCAAGACGTGTATGCAATCCTTGCACTTGTCCCATAAGATTTTGGAACATTTCGAGCACAGCTGACGCATCGAGACTAGTGGCTCGGGATCCGCCATAGGTGGGGGTGGGGGTGAGTACTGAGTACCCCTACGAGTGGGCATGCAAACACACCGACTAGATGACGCCGACTAAAGCAAACACACTAATGCGAAATGATGCGCCTAGACTTAAACCAATATCCGGTACGGGGCGGAGGTAATCGACCCGAGGGTCACTCGCGCAAGTGTGCGGCCTTCCCGATAGGCGTAGCCTAACGTTCGGACAACACCTTTTGATATACCGAATTATCGGGATGAAATGCAATTTAAAACACTCTTTTTTTTGTTTTAGAAATATGATGATCCTAGACTCGACTTAACCCGACTAATGACTAGACGTAAATGACACCTTTTTTTTTTTTGGACACCCTAGACTCAAACTCGCTCTGATACCAAATTGATGCGGGACGAGACCACGGACACGACAAGCTCGTGACTGTCCCTTAACGAGGGAAGCGTTGGACGTGCGCGGTTGAGAAACCGGCAATGAGCTAGGGTGATCGGCTCTCTCGTGTGCCCGGATCGGGTCACGGGACGGTCTCGCACTCTCTCGCAGCAGCGGTGAATGATAATATAGCGAGCTAACGACCTAAAGCATGCTCTCTAGCAGCGGCATAAACAAGTATATATGAAAATAAGCAAATGCCAAGTAAGGGAGCGAAGGCGATACCTCCACGCGCTCGGCGTGGGGAAGACGGACCCGGCCGAAAACTCGTACTCCCGGGAAACTTAACACACAATAATTACAGCAATGGGAACATGCCCACTCCACGCAGGGAGGTAAAGGGCTATACAAATGGGCCCGGGAGGACCGAATTCGGGTTGACGGGCAGCTTCGTGTGTTGATTCGGCTACACGCGTGTTCACGACCGTGGGGCCCACGTGCTGTCCGGAGGGGCCGTGTGGGACCCGGTGGTACCGCTGTAGTGGAGACACTTGGAGAAGCGCTCCCCGGGCTGGCGGCACGCTGGTTCGCCGGTCGGAGGCCGGGCGGCTCCGTTCGGCACCGGTCGGAAAAACCGATCGGAAATCTGCCGGTTCTGTATTTCAGCGCGCGCTCCGGCGAGAACGGACGCTGCGATCAGCACCGGTGTCGGAATGCGACGAGATCAGAGCCGTTGGAAAGCTGCTTCGAAGTACTACAATCTAGTGTCCTTCAGAAAAATTCACCAGATTTGTACTTTGTGTTGGCGAATTTTATATGCTGCTGTTGTACAGTAACCGAAGACTCAGATCTGCAGACAACTTTCCTGTTGATTGCCTTTGACCGTGAAGTAGATGTCCGAATTTGAAGATATGTTCTTCAGCAAGGTTGTAGGAAATCGAACAAGGAAACCAGGACTATTTTTGGATCTGGATTTGGAGGTGGTGGTGATTTGTTCTGATTTTGGAAGTGGAGGGTGGTCGGATCTGGGATCTGACTAAAAATACTGTACCAGAGGAAGAACACGAATTTCTAAAAATATATAGAAGGCTGATAAAAAATTAAGAAAATTTGTGGAGGTAGGGGGTGATGGACAGAACTCCCAGTAAAATGGGGAGGGTTTGGACAAATCAAAAAGATGGTCGGAGGGGGAGAACTCAGAGGTTCTGTCACTGTAGATAGAAACCTGGCAGATCTGGGATGACAGATTGGACGAAAATGTAAAAATACTAAACGAGGGAATTATGGCGTGAAAATTTAGGTGGATCTTGAGATGCAAGGGCTGAAAACACCATAAAAAATTCAGATCAATCCAAGCTCGTGCATGAGACAGACAATTCGTGGAGGCTACTACTGTCGGATGAAGACAAAACTGCAGAGGCGGCTCGATGGCGGCACGAACGGCGGCGGCGGCGGCACAGACGATCACCGGAGGTTGAGAGGAGATGATAGAGGGTAGAATCACTCTAGAACTTGAGGTTGGAGGAGAGAAACCAGAGGGAGAGGGGCTGGGGGCGCAATATGCTCCTTGCTTACACACAAAAATTCTGATTTTTCATTGAATTTCACATGAAAATACAAGCTTATATATGGTTTACATCAAATGCAATGTGGACCCTTGGATCTAGGGAAGGGGAATCAAGGGCTAGGATTGCATGCCACAAACACAAAAAAAAGAATTTAATATGCAAGGGGGGGTGCGCCCTATTGACCAAGGGGTAGAAGTTGAATGGGTGGTTGAATGGTAGGTGGCCTACCTTGGACAAAATGGGCCACTTGTCTACTCATGTGGCATATGACTAGTCCAACCTTCTAGATGTCCACCTAGGATGGTTGACTAGCCCCACAAGATGACATGGACCAATGGGAAAGGGCTGAGGGCCCCCTTGCTGGTCCTGACAAATTACAAAGAAACCCAAACAATCCGTGGGAATGACGCATTGGCTTACAAAGTCGTACAAGTGCGTACATACTTTCCCAAGGATATAAACACAAACTAAAAGGACATAAATGCAAAAGAAAAAGTACATGCTCGGCGTCGATTCCCATCAGGCGCCTTGCCCGATCAACGATTAAACCCATCCGGAATGGGCCTTACGTCTCTTCTGTTGAAGCCTTCATGCATTGCTCAAGAAAAATTCCCTCGATAATAAGCCCACCACCATGAAACCTGATACTGATCGACAGGCACACTGCCCGATCAGCGATAAAACCTTGTCCGGTTTAGACCTTACGTCTATTCCGACTAGATCTACAGGTCTCTTTACGTCCCGCCGTGATGAAACCTGCTGCTGATCGATTGGCACACTGCCCAATCTATGATGAAACTTATCCAGTTTAGACCTTCCGTCTATCCTGATGAAATCCATGAGCTCCTTGCATTGGTATAAATCCAATACCGATGATGAAACCCGCCATTGATCGATCGGCACCTCGCCCGATATCAATGATAAAACCCTATCCAGATTAGACCCTACGTCTATCCTGATGAAACATATGAAATCCTTGCATTGTTATGAGCCAATACCAATGATGAAACCTACTATCGATCGGTTGGCACACTGCCTGATCGACGCTAAAACCCATCCAGTGTAGACCTTCCGTCCGCTCTGACATAGCACAACACTGCTCTTTGAATCGATTCAGACCCTCCGTCTGGATAGATCATGAAACTCTATTCCTTTGCGCTAATGTCAGACCCTACATTAACGATGAACCTCACATTTCTGGAAAATGGCTCCGTGCCCGAGCTACTATCTATTCAGACCTTTCGCCTGAATAGGTCATGAAACCATATTTCCCTTTGCATTGATGTTGACACCCACATCAATGATCATGTGTCCACAATAAACATATGACGCCATGGTCCATAGGATAAAAGTTCCAGTTCCAGAAAAGACGATGACAAAGAAAAAGAGAAAGAAAATGACAAAAGAAATATATATGAAAAAAATGGGGTTAAAAATAGAGATACCCCGCCAGACTTGTTCAGGCATTCTGGACAAGGGCAAAAATGGCTAAAACCCAGCTGTGGTGAAAACCCGAAAGGGCACTGCAGGCAAAATCGGGTACCTCGCCACGTGAAAATCCGAAAGGACGCGTGGGCAAAAGCAAGAGGGGGCTGGCTCTGGTGAAAACCCAAAAGGGCACTTGGGTCAGTAATGTGGTAATTCGGAAGTTCCATGCCAATCGGCACGTTGCCTTCACCTCCCCTTCACTGATGAAGCCTTCCGTCGGTCATCTGGCTCTATGCCCCACTGATGATAAAGCCTCTCCGGGATAGATCTTACGTCTACCCTGATGAAATCTATATACCCTCTTTTCACATGTCCCACCGACAATAAAACCCGTCACCATTCTGATAAAGCCTGGCAAGTTCAGACCTTACGTCTGTCCTGATCAAACTCCTAAACCTTCCCTTGATCGATCGGCTCCTTGCCCGGTCAACGATGAAACCCTACCAGGATAGACCCTACGCCTATCCTGATGAAACCTACGTATTTCTTGGCAAAGTCTCACCCGCGATAAAACCTGCTGGAATAGACCTTACGTCTGTCCTGATGAGACCTACACCTCTACATACGTCCCACCGTTGATCGACCGGCACCTCGCCCGATCAATGATGAAATCCCCAGTCCGGTTTAGACCTTACGTCTATACTGATGAAACCTATGAAACTCTTTGCGTCGATATAAACCCCATATCGATGATGAAACCAACCAATGATCGACTGGCACCTCGCCCGATCAGTGATGAAACCATGTCAAATTAAAACCCTGCCAGTTTAGACCTTTTGTCTATTCTGATGAAACCTATAACACTTTCTTTGCATCGATATGAACCCAATATCGATGATGAAACTAGCTGTTGATCGACCGGCACCTCGCCTGATCAATGATGAAATCCTATCCAGTTCAGACCCTACGTCTATCTTGATGAAAACCACGCACCCTTCAATGTCCCACCTGCGATAACCTCTACCCAGTCTAGACCTTACGTCTACTCTGATGAAACCTATAAAACTCCTTTGCATCGATATAAACCCAATATCGATGATGAAATCATATACTGGTCGATTGGCACATTGCCCCGACTAGCTTTGAAACCT